>SJXQ01012113.1:82290-144594 GCA_006408695.1 Aepyceros melampus
TTCACCCCATCTTCAAGCCCCAGAAAGTCACCCAAACAGCCAACAAGAGGCCCTGGAGATCCACACCCTCCCTTGCCCTCACCAGGACCCCCCTGGAAGGTCTGCCAGGCGTACTGTTGCCACTGTACAGATGCCTGCTTCTGCTGCCCCCAACCCAGGATCTGGGCTATAGCCCAAGCCAGGGAATTTTAATTCCTCTCCAGAAAACCTGCAGGTTGGTTATCGAGTGCAACCCCTCACCTTATAAGCAAGGAAAGTGAAATCCGGAGAGCAGAGTGACTCTTCCAGGAGGCTAGGCAGGGCTGCGGTGGTCAGGATGACAGCATTGCCTCTTGGCTCAGGATGTAGCCCCTGGACGCTTCCTTACTCAGGCCACACATGCTGCAGGCGGAAGCTGCGCCTGACACACCGAGCCTCTGTCCAAGCGGGGCTGAGGCTCCCTCGGGTAGAAGGTCAGAGGACACTGAGCCAGGACCTTTGCTTTGCTTACCTGTGTAGCCCAGGGCTCCCAAGTGGCTCAGTGGTAAAGAATCCGCCTAGCAACACAGGAGATGTGGGCTTGATCCCTGGGTGGGGAAGATCCCATGGAGGAGGGAATGGCAACCCACCCCAGCTCTTATCTGGAGAATTCCATGGACAGAGGAGCCCGGTGGGCTACAGTGCAAGGGTCGCAGAGTCAGACAGGACTGAGCATGCAGGCACCTAGAATGCTGCTTGAGTGCCTGGTAGGTGCTCACTGGATAGTCAACAACGGAATAAGTGAGAAAGTGACCACTGGGATGGAGAAGCAGATGACACTCTCAAATCAGGAGAGGCTGAGGAACGTTTAATAAGGGGACTGCTTACAGAGGCACAGCCAGGTGTGAGGAGAGCATGGATGTGGGGGGCACATGAGGGTTCTGATGGTCCCCCCAAAAGGGGCAAAGGGGGAGCCACAGGTTGCTAGCAGAAGGTATAAGGAGAGGCCTGTGGAGTCGGCTGCCCAGAACGGGGCTGTGATCTCAGGTGAGGAGTGGCCCGCCTGAGGCAGCACCGCGGAGCAGGGCTGGGAATCAGGGCCCTGCACTGCACTCCCCAACCTCTGGCGGGGCGGAGGTCCCGGTGGAGAAGAGCTCTCTGTCCGGGCCGACCGGAAACCAGCCCTCCCAGGCTGGAGAAGCCCCTTTGCTCTGGTGGTTCTGCTTCGCCTGTGACCCCGCGGGAGCCCTAAGGTCTCCTGGGCACTGGGGGGCTGCGTCCTCAGCTGCCTCTGCCCCTCCACCTCCTTCTCCCCCCGAGTCAGGGCCTCTCCCTTGGAGCAGATCATTCTCATCGTGGGGGCGGCATTGCGAGGGTTTAGCAGCATCCCTGGCCTCTGACCACAAGACACGAGGAGCAATGCCAGGTGCCTCCATGACCAAAACATCTGCAGATGTTTCCAGATGCACCCTGGCAGCAAAGCTGGCCCCCGCTGAGAGCCACGGCTGTAAAGTGACTCTTCTCAGGGCAGACGCCTGGGCCCAGGCCTGCTTTTTATACCGAAAATGAAACACTCTGTTTCCTGGCTTCCTAGGTACTCGTCGGAACTCTCAATTTTTAATCCAGTCAGTTACACAATTAGCACACGCAAACACAGCCATTTACAGGCATCAGCAGGCAGTAACTTTTGGAAAAGAGATATACAAGAATATATACATGTACAATGGGAAGCTGTTTAAATACAGATAGGATGTATTTATTTATTCCTCATCTTGTTTCATAATGGATTTAAGGCAGCTTAAAGTAAATTAAAACAGTCAAGGGGAAATGAGACAAAGGGAAAATAGGAGCGTGCATTTTAGATGGAGGTTTGTAACCAATTGCCTTAGATGAAGGATTATGTGCTTCCTAAAGATGGGCCATAAATTCAGCTCCATGCTCTTAGTATCCAACTCCAAAAGGGAAGCAGGGCCAGAGTCAGTGTCTGTGGGAGGCCTTCATCACCAGCCCCCCAGCTCAGCTGCCCTGACGTCCCCTCTTTCACCTGTCACTGGGCTGGCAGCACCTGCCCCAGGTGGCGGGATTAGCAGCCTCCCTGTGGCAGGCGGTCCAGCAGGTCAGGGTCCAGCCTTGAACCTGCCTGGGAGGAACTTCTGAGGTGTCCAGGCCAGGCCCCAGATTTTTAGAAGCCGTAGGCAGAGCAGACAGGGCTGTCTTCCAGCTGGCTTCCGGGACTGGCATGGAGCTCTGCCCTGCTAAGTGTTATCATATGTCTTTCGCATCTTATCTGTCTCACTTTGGGGCTGAGGGCATGGTACCCATTTTATGGATAAAAAAATAATGAATGTTAATTAAGCACTTAAATGGACCAGCCCCTTTGTTATGTGCTTTATGTACATTATGTCTTAGACATTTTACTTTTTATTGAAGTATAGTTGACTTATAATGTATTACTCTCTGCTGTACCACAAAGTGACTCAGTTATACACGTATATACATCCCTTTAAATTACTCTTTTCCATTAAAGTTTATCCCAGAACATGGGATACAGCTCCCTGTCCTGCACAGTAGGACCTCGTTGCTTATCCGTTCTTATGTAGTAGTTTGCATGTAGCAACCCCCAAACCCCAGTCCAGCCCTCTCCCCATATTATCTCACTTAGTCTTCACAGTAATCCCACGAGGCCAGCACAGGTGAGAAAACTGAGGCTTCCAGATGGAAAACCGAGGTTCACAACATGAAATGCAATATCCCCGAGCTAGTAAGCAACAAGACAGGGACTGAAGCCCAGCCTGGCCTTACTCTAGAGCCCACGAGCAGGTGGTCCGGTTCTCTCGCCTTTGCTGGGAAGGCTGGAAGTCAGAGAGGAAAAGGAGACGGATCCTAACCTGGGCGGCCCAGAGGGACAAAATTCCAACACGGACTCCTGGGCAGGTTCCTCCTTCCCAGGGAATCCCTGCCTCTATGTTCAGGGGGAAGAAAAAGCTTATTTTATGAGATGGGACTGATTCTGTCTTTATTTTAAAATTAGATGTTCACTATGGATTTTTTTGCATTAATTTTTATCTTTAAAGGTACTACATTAAGATATTCATCTCGGAGAAGGCGATGACACCCCACTCCAGTACTCTTGCCTGGAAAGTCCCATGGATGGAGCAGCCTGGTAGGCTGCAGTCCATGGGGTTGCTAAGAGTCGGCACGACTGAGCAACTTCACCTTCGCTTTTCACTTTCGTGCATTGGAGAAGGCAATGGCAACCCGCTCCAGTGTTCTTGCCTGGAGAATCCCAGAGACAGAGGAGCCTAGTGGGCTGCTGTCCATGGGGTCACACAGGGTCGGACACGACTGAAGCGACTTAGCAGCAGCAGCAGCAGCAGCATTCATCTTGGTGACTGAGTTTCTTGGCACCCCATTAAGTTTGCATATCTGGGGCAAGTATGTTACTCACCTCGCCCTAATCCTGGCTTCCAGGGAGCCCGACACTGACCACCACCCACATTCCCTCACTCAGCCCCAATAGCCATCTCTTCTCTGCTTGACAAACAAGGCCAAAATGAGAACAACGGGGAGAAGAGGCTGAACAAGCAAACCGCAGGGGGCCGTTTCTTCCAAGAACATGCCAGACACTCCCAGACTTCAGTCTTCACCCTGCCACACCAGCAAGGGTCATCATCCCCTGTTACAGACGGAGAAACTTAGGTTCAAGGTCAGAGTTACTCACCTGAGGTCATGCAACCAGGCTGGACTCGCGGTCCAAGGCTTCACCCACCACCCCACCTTGCTTCTTGGCCCTGGGCTCCTCTCGTCGGGTGGAGAGCTTGGGTTAGGTGGTCCCTGATCACTCACTCCTCTCTTCAGGAGTCTGAAAGCCACCTCCTTTTCAGGATGTGAAAGTCAATCCAATCCAATCTGTAGCAAAAGCAAATGGACTCTTTGGAGAAAACCTAAGATGTTGTGTGAGTTAATAAGGTAACAGTTTAATATGTTTCTCTTGCCTACACTCAGCCTCCATCTTAAACAAGCCAGCAAGTGTTCACAGTTTGCCTTTAAGTAATTGAGGGAAGGCATTTGAAATTCCCATCTCCCTTGCTCCCCAACCAGCAATGTTTCTTGTCACTGGCTAACAGCATTTAAAATATTTACAGCCCTTTCTTTACCCTGGGGTGTATCAGAATAAATCATTGTTACCACCAATAAATCAAAAATTAATCTCCAGAAAGCTCTATGCCTGTCCTATCCCTCAAATAGCAAGTAGCAGAATCTATCCAAGCAACTTGGCATCAACAGAATTGGTGTTTCCTCAGCATGCCTGCCGGAGAAGGCAATGGCACCCCACTCCAGTACCCTTGCCTGGAAAATCCCACGGATGGAGGAGCCTGGTGGGCTGCAGTCCATGGGGTTGCTAAGAGTCGCACACGACTGAAGTGACTTAGCAGCAGCATGCCTGCAATGCAGGAGACCCAGGTTTGATCCCTGGGTTGGGAAGATTCCCTGGAGAGGGGAAAGGCTATCCACTCCAGTATTCTGGCTTGGAGAGTCCATGGATTGCATGGGATTGCAAAGAATCGGACATGACTGAGTGACTTTCACTTGCCTTCACAGCCTTCCTAGGGAGAAAGTGACTCTAAGGCAAAGGGGCAAGGGCCCCACATTCCCCCTGGTGGGGCTGCTCCAGGGCCAGAGACCCAGCGCTGGGACTGGGCCTGTCTGGGGAGCCTTCGCTGACCTTAACCCCCGGCTCCTCAGCTCTGATTGTCACACCAAACCCTCCCAGATACCATAGCTCTCTTTCATCCTGAAAAGGCCTCTTTCCTCCTGCAGAAAGTACCTCCTCCATTGCTAACTTTTTCCTTCATCATTCTCCTTTCCTCCAGGTAGATGTCTCTTCTCACATCTTTTCAGTCCCTCTTTTTTCTCTCTCATTCAGCTCTTTCCTGAAACTCCGCTGAAGTTTTTCTCTCCCTTTCCCTTTCCTGCTCCTTTGAAAGCCCGCTCCCTCCTTTTCCCGTTTTCCTTTCTGTCTTGAATCTCAGGACAGAACAGTTCGCCATCTCGCGTGTGTGCTAGGATGAGCTCCGTGCTGTGCAGGGGGGAGTAAATTTCAGGAAGTCTGTACAGCGTCTATGCCCCAGTAGTGCCCGACTCGCTTTTCTCCATCTTCTGCTGCTAGAACCTCTCCCTGTTAACTTCATGTGTTACCTCAGCTCCCTAAACCACATGAAGGAAGATACAAACAGAAGCTGGAATGAAACCTCTCCCGCTCCCAGCACCTGCCAGCAGCAAGAGTGTGGCATGAGGGGGCGAGCGACTTGGGGCAGGGGAAAGGGTGCAGGCTGGTGTGGACTGGGGGCTTTCCTCTGCGGTGTCCCTACTCTTTGCATGGCTAGGTGCTCGACGAATGTGAAAGCGAACTCATTCACATTTCATGCTTTTCCCTCTACTTTTTCCTACCCTTAAATTCTATACTTGAATAGACTTTCTACATGCCTTCTAGTGATGAGGTTCCTTCTCAGCTTGTTATTATCTCTGTAACTACCCGGATTTAGAGAATTTATAGTTGTCACGACTGTAAAATCACACGAGCTCATTGCTGCAAATTTGGAAATGGTAGGAAATTGCAAAGAAAAGGAAATCTTCCCATAATTCTACCACATGTAGAAACCACCATTATTAACACTTTGGTATATGAAAATCCCATGGGTGGAGGAGCCTGGTAGGCTGCAGTCCATGGGGTCGCTAAGAGTCAGACACGACTGAGCGACTTCACTTTCACTTTTCACTTACATACACTGGAGAAGGAAACGGCAACCCACTCCAGTGTTCTTGCCTGGAGAATCCCAGGGACACTGGGCCCCCGTCTATGGGGTCGCACAGAGTCGGACACGACTGAAGCGACTTAGCAGCAGCAGCAGCAGCAGCAGCATATTTCATTCCATTTCTTTCCTATACATATGTGTGTTTTTAATAAGGTTTTCACAGATGTATCGTGACTGGAATATGTTATGTAGGGTAGGGCCATACTGCAACAATAAAGACTGCTCAAACGTTCCCGTGTTTTAACACATTAGGGTGACCTGTTGCTGCTGTAACAATCTTCGCTGATTGTTTAGCTTTGTGTGGTGGCTTTGCTGCAGAGAGTCATTAAAGTCTGGAGCTCCTTCCATTGTGCGGTTCTGCTTTCTCCTTACGGAGAAGGCAATGGCACCCCACTCCAGTACTCTTGCCTGGAAAATCCCATGGACGGAGGAACCTGGTGGGCTGCAGTCCATGGGGTCGCTAAGAGTCGGACATGATTGAGCGACTTCACTTTCACTTCTCACTTTCATGCATTGGAGAAGGAAATGGCAACCCACTCCAGTGTTCTTGCCTGGAGAATCCCAGGGACGGGGGAGCCTGGTGGGCTGCCGTCTGTGGGGTCGCACAGAGTCAGACACGACTGAAGCGACTTAGCAGCAGCAGCAGCAGCTTTCTCCTTAAGGCCTTGTTATTGTTCTTAAAAAGAGAAACAGAGCATGAAGGAGACACACCCGCCGTGGCTCCGAGAAGCGCACACCACTTGTTCCACTGGTGGGCCACTTAGTCGTGTGCCCCCACCTAACATCAGAGGAGGCTGGGAGCTGTGGGCCAGCCATACACTTGGCTACAATCCCACTTCTGTTGAAAGAGGGACTACTTAACGGCAACGATGCTTCCCACAGTTTCCGTAAGCTCCCCGTGGACTCCTCGCTGTGAAGGCCTGTGCTCTCATGCCTCACCTTCCTTACACAGGCGTTCACTCTCCTTTGCAGGTGCTGCACCAGGGATTAGAGCTCCCTTAGCAGTCCTAGCAACCCTAGGCTGCCCCGGCTGTTGTTCCTCATCTGTGCTCTCACATGTCACCCGGTGGCGTTAGGTGACTCGGTTGTCTCATTTAGACTGTGGGTTTCTTGAGGGCAGCATCTTAAACACAGTTTCAGAAGTTAATAATTTTATTGTTGAGTTCTGTTGCAAAATAGGTACTTAAGATGTATTTGCTAAGCAAGACAGGGAACACACAGCAGAAGGAGTGTGGACACGGCCGGAACTGCAGAGGCTTCACAAATGAGTCCACCTGATGAAGCAGGTGCAAAGAAAGCCACGGGGGGAAGTTTCAGGGCTGCGGGTGGCAGCACAGCTCGAGCGAGGCAGGGACAGAGCCCTTTCATCAGTGCTCTCCTAAGGTGACTCCTCACGCGTCATTTTCAAGGAAGCGTGTTGATGAGATGGCTGTTTAGACAACAGCACAAAAACATCAGAGAAAACCAGGGGAAACAACCTTGAAACACCAAGAGAAAGTGGTGCACGCGCTTCCCAGTCCCTACCAGTCACCCGCACAGGCCTCACCACAGCTCAGGCTTTGCTCCCGCAGCCCGGCCCTTACAAGCCAGGGTGGTAACCTTCTTACGCACCTGCTTTCCTAGAGTTTAGCAGCTGGCTGTGCTTCTGGGTCCTGACTCTGCCTGAGGTTTCACAGTGGAGTGGTGGGAGCAAGTCAAAGTGAAAATGGGTTTAGAAGATGTAGGTCTGATAAACGAAGTCTTTTCTTTTGAGCTGCTTGGCTGTGAATGGAGGGGAAAGGGTACAACAGAAGCAGGAAAGCGATATAAGTTCAGTAAAAGGCTTTTGCAGGAGGTGAGGAAGCTGGTGGTAATCTTGTTTTTCTTTGGTTTGGTAGTAATTGGAGGATTGGAGCATGTTTATATGCTGAAGGGGAGGAGCCAGCAGAGGTTAGAAATACAGGAGAGAGAAACTGGACCCATCAAAATGAAAAACAGGTGTCTCTTTGAAAGACATCTTTAAGAAATGAAAATACCAATATATATTTTTATATAAAGATATAAATATATCTTTATGAGCTGTAAAGTTCTTATAACTCAATAACACAAGAACAAAAAAATGGGCAAAGGGTTTTAATGGACTCTTCACAAGAGAGTATACAAATGCCCAAGAGGCCCATGAAAAAAATGCTCAACATTTTTAGTCAATAGGAAAATGAAAATTAAAACTGCAATGAGATACCACTACCCATGTGAAATGGCAAAAATACTGACAATACCAGTGTTGGTAAAAATATGAATCCGTGGACCTCTAGCATATTTCTGGCAGAAGTATAAAATTCTGTGTCCATTTTGGGAAAAAAAAAGTTGGCTGTTCTTGTAAAATAAACATGCACTTACCATACAACTCAAATATTCACTTCTAGGAATTTACCCAAGAGAAATGAAAGCAAGTCTACATGAAGATTATACAAGTATGTTTACAGCTTGGAAAAAGTCCAAATGTCCATCAAGAGATACTTGGATAAATAAACTAGCCTATCTATACAAGGGAATGCTACTTAGCAATAAAAAGAGCGAACTACTGATACACACAAGAGGATGCGTCTCAAATGATGTACTTTCTCCTCTGAGCTATACCTGGAAGAAAAAAAGTGAGGGTGCAGGAGAATATTGAGCAAAGGAAGCCAAACATGAAAAAACCGAATTCCATATGACGCCATTTATGAAATTCTACTACAGCCAGAACTAATCTATAGTGACAGAAAGCAGATCTGTCGATTTTCAGCAGTGGTTGCTGGGGAACTGACTGCAGGAGGCAACTTTTGGGGGAGACAACACTGTTTTATATCTTGATTTGTGGGACTAATGCTTACACAGGTATATTCTTTTGTCAAAACTCACCCATTTGTTAAAATGGATGCATTTCATATATGTAAGTTAATTTCAATAAAACTGATTATGGAGAGAATAACTAGAGACTGTCTTAAATGTAAAATGGGATCAAAACAATAGATGGAAAGGTTAATCTTGCATAGGAGATGATGTACTTTCTCCTCTGAGCTATACCTGGAAGAAAAAAAGTGCGGGTGCGGGAGAATAGAGAGGCCTGGTGTCCGTGGGTGCAGAGTGAGAAACCGCTCAGGGCCACAGGGAAGGGTCACCTTACAGCATCAGCTCCCATGGGGAAGACTGCAACGGCCTGTATTTTTCATTGTAAATGCTGGCCAGGTGGATTTCAAAGACTATCCAGGACCATTACATATTGAACCCAGTAGCTCAGGCTATTGGCCTGGGTTGACACCATTAGCCCATCGTATATTTGCAGAATGCCATTTTGTCCTTGTTGGGAAAACATCGCGTCCAATAAGTATGTAGGAGTGTTAGAGCTCTCAGGAAGCCTCTGGCCACACATTGTCATGCAGCTGAAACAGCAGACTTTCGTTGTTGTTTTTTGCCTTGGGTTTTAGGGGAAAGAGACCGCCCAGAGAGGTCTTACACATGTTATTTGAAAGTATTGTGACAGCCAAGAAACTGGACTGATGTCAAAAGAAACCACAGTGGCTGTTTCCTTTCTATTATTTTTTAAAAACAATTTGATCTTTCAAGCTCTATGCGAAGCAAAGTTTACTAAATATACCTCTGTGGGGGTGTGTGTTGATCCAAGCATTTATCTTGTCTCTGATCCCAGAGGATACATTCCTCTTCCCTGGGCCTTCTCACCCTCTGCTATCACAGGAGTCTCTTCCTTCTTGAGACCCACTCCCCAGGCTTCTAAAAATCTGTGCGATAAAGGGCAAAGGATGGAGCCCTTTCTGCAGAAGGCAGGGTCAGTTCCTTACTCTGCCAAAAATGCCTTATGATTACAAAGGGCAAACAACTGTCTTAAGAGAAAAAAATGAATGTATGGCTTATGTAACATAGTGCAGGGATGGGCCAACTGTGGCTATGGTGGATTCAGGGGTCAAGCCCGTTCCAAGGGCACGCTTTTGGTCGTCTCTCCGTTTGCCTTCCACTAGGTTGGTTTCAGTCTTGGCTCTATTTGTAGAAAGCTGGCAGCAAAAGCTGTACCCTCAGTTCCCCTCAGATTCTTGTTTCTCTCATGAAACTTCAGAAGCTGATATTGCTTGGCACTTTTGATCTGACTGGGGTCAGGTCAGTGCCTCTGGGGGAATGCAGTATGCTGGGTTGCTTACGACCTCAACCCAAAACATGTGGCCTGAGAGGAATGGAATTTCCCCCATAGCAGTATAACAGAATAATTACTACACGAAAGAAACGGGTAATGGGAGGCCGGAACGACCAGTCCACCACACTCAGGGGCACTGGGCAAGTTCTTCAAGGCTGATTATCTGGCTCCAGCTACTTAGAAGAGAAAGCAAAGTTCAGTAGGTTTCCTAATACCTACAAGGCTTGAAAAGGCACTGCAGGAGCAGATACAGTACCTGCCAGCTCTTGGGGAGGGAGCTGAAAACATTCCGTAGACCAGTTTTCAAGGCTTTCCATGCTTTGGCCCCAACACTGGTCTCCACTTTTCTACTTAAACGCTCTCCTCCAGCCTAATAGATCTCATTTAGCATGAATTAAAAACTCAGGTTCAAAGTGCCCTGGTTCCAGCTGTAGCCCCACCGTTTATTATTTGCATAATTTTGATCAAGCCTGTTTCCTCATTCGTAAAAGGGAGATTATAATAGTACATAACTTACTGATATTAGATTAAAAGGGTTAAAGGAGTTCACATAAAATGCAACACTTCCTATAGCTGATCCGTGTTGATGTTTGGCACAAACCAACGCAATACTGTAAAGCAATTATCCTTCAATTAAAAATAAATAAAATTTTAAAAAATGTAATAGCTGGAGGGCTGGTTCTTCTTTTTTGTCCTCCTCTTTCAAATCCGTTCTCAGCCCTTCCTTGAGGCCCGGGATGCTCTTCCCTCTTTTGGACTGGCTGCATCAGCTACTTCCCTTTGTCTCTGGCCGTGGGGTGAGAGTGTTTCTCACCTACCCCTTCCTTGCATTCGCATCACATATCTGGCCACGGCTGTGACCCTCTGTGGACTGAAACTTTTGCCACGTGCCCCCTTCTCCACGTCTCCACCTCTCACTTTGTCCTTCAGTGACATTATTTCTTCCATTGCCTTTTCAAGTAGTGATGGCTTTACATTATTGCTAAGACCTGAATTCCGTAGCATCCCTCATTTGGCCCATTAACCCTGCTCAGACCTCATCATAGCTCTTCATTAAGATAACTTTAGCTACACCACCTGGTGTAAGGCTGTTTCCTGCTGAGATCTTGACTGATACAATAGTTGATAACAGGAGTGGTCCCAGAAAACAACCTCCAAGTGGATTTGGGGACCAGGTTTCTCACTTGTTTAGTGAATGCAAAATTGACCTTATTGCTGGCAGAAGTGGGACGCTGGGCATCTGCACATGATGTAGCATTAAGATTATTCAAATTATTCCTGAAGGTGATGTAAGATGGAGAGTTAGTGAAGGCAAAGTTTTAAGTGACAAGGGACTGCTACACTTGGTTGCTATGACAACCATGGTAATTACAGTAATTGTAGGGTGGACTGGTTACTTCTGACAGTGCTAGAGAGTTTATGAGAGAAAGAGAGATTGAGTTTTACACTTTGAACTTCCAACTCAAGACGTGAGTGTAGAACCAGAAAGTTTCTGCGGTGACCTTAAAAGAATCCTTATCTCTTGCAGCCTCAGAGGAGACAGAGCTGTGGGTCAGGTCTAAAGTCTGGGTTGAAGATTGGCAATACCTGGTGGATGTACAGCTTTATAAAGTCTTTGTGCTAATGTTAGAGCACTGGTTGGGAAGGAGTTGGACACAGACATTGGGGTAAGGACATTTGAAATGAAGAAATGAAACTGAGATTGATGAGTCCCTAGTCCCCTTGATTCTCCCTTGCTGGAGAAGGAAGTCTCTTGAATAGAGGCTTCCCTATGATTTCACGCAGTTCAGTTGCCTTGCAAGAGGTAACCTATGTCCCTTAAGACCTAGCCCCAGCTTATTTCACTGCCACCAGACTCACAATGACAGTCACATCTTATGACAGCCCAGGGAAAAATCTGAAAGATCTTCTGCAGGAAGAGGTGGTATATTCCAAAGGAATTGTGGTTTCTTTCCATTTGTATTGTCAGGAACCTGGGGAATGTGTGTATGCAAATAAATTCCCAGAGTATTAGGCTGAGCAGGATGAAATGTAATAGTGTTGGATCATATTTGTCAATATGGGTGAGTTTACCTGGGATTCAAGGTGTAATGTCACAGTTTAAGTGATTGGGAGTGGTTCTAATAATTTGCTTGGTTGAGTAACTAAATATTGAATTTAATAGTGTCTTATGTCTAACGAGGCTGACCATTGCAGACCTCCCCGAACACATTATAGTAGGCATCCAAAGCTCAGGGAGACGGGAAATAGAAATATATCTGTTGTATGTAACCTGATTAATTCCTCCTCTAAGGCCCAGAGAAGACAATGCTACCTGACTCCAGTACTCTTGCCTGGAAAATCCCATGGACGGAGGAGCCTGGTAGGCTGCAGTCCATGGGGTTGCTAAGAATCGGACACAACTGAGCGACTTCACTTTCACTTTCCACTTTCATGCATTGGAGAAGGAAATGGCAACCCACTCCAGTGTTTTTGCCTGGAGAGTCCCAGGGACAGAGGAGCCTGGTCCGTCTATGGGGTCACACAGAGTCAGACACGACTGAAGCGACTTTGCAGTAGCAGCAGCAAGGCCCAGAGAATACTCCCCTCAGGAAAACATTTTAAAATTCATCAGTAAGAAGAACACCAGCACTCCTGAAAAGCTTTGTGGTGTCTGTCTTCCTCAGGACAGAGAAAACTGGGAAATGCTGCCGCTAAACTGAGATCTCTGATGGTAAAAATGGGAACCCCCGGTGTCAGACTACTGGATACAAGATGAGCTCAGTTACTCCAATGAGCCACAAGGATAGAACAGTTATCAGACTGTTTTGTCCCACGTGGATTAATGATGAGACTAATCAATCACAGGGTTCAAAGGAAGGTAACAGATGTGCAACCTACTGTGACACAGCTTGGTTGATATCAGCATGTGTGTGCTGGTCGCTCGGTCATGTTTGACTCTGTGCGACCCTGTGGCCTGTGCCCACCAGGCTCCTCTGTCCATGGAATTTTCCAGGCAAGAGTACTGGAGTGGGTAGCCATTCCCCTCTCCAGGAGATCTTCCCGACCCAGAGATCGAACCCAGGTCTCCCGCATTGCAGGTGGATTCTTTACCAGCTGACCACCAGGGCAGCCCTGGTGAATGAAGGTTGTTCACAAACTCAGAAGCCTTCAACTGAGATACCAGCCAGATCCCTTTAAGGAACCCTGAAATGTGACCAAAAGTACATTCTGTAAATTTCCTCCAAGCCTCCCCAGTGGTACCTGAGGGGCCATTTGCTAGGGTGACTGGGCAGGAGAGAAAGGGAAATGCACACCCCTTGTGTAGTGACTGGATATCAGCTCTGAACGGATGGCGATTTCTAGGACTCTAAAACTCACCATGATTCATCAACCAGAGTGGGGACTTAGGAAGGTCTGATGGTGAATGAAATCTTGGTGTGAAACGGCCTGCAATGTGTAACACTAGTGGGCCCGTGGAAAGGACATAAGTGGCAACTGACAAGAGTCCCCACATCAGGTCCCTCACCTATGGAATAAAAGCTACTGGGTGAGAGGCCAAGAGGAAGCTTCTGGAAAGCAACTGCCACCTAAAGAGCAAACCAAAATCAACACCACATTCCTGGGGGTACTGCCGAGGTTAGAGTCACCGTCCATGCCACGACAGACGAGAGGATGGTTTCCAGGCATATCCCTGTATGACACCTATTTAGCAAAAATGCCATATAGGTCACGACAATGACTGTGGATTATGCTTCACTCGATTAGGTAGCTGTTGCTGACTCTAGCTGCTAGTCGTTTTTTTTTTTTTCTTAATATCTTTGTAGCTGCTGTCCTTGATGTGCTATCTTTATTAGAGCAATGGTGCCTGGAGATAGCTATTGACTTGGCAAGTGATTTTTCTCTTTATCTTAATTAGTAAGAGCAATTGGAAGCAGTCTAATTTCACCTAGCTGACTGAGGCAGTGATCTACACTCATGGTCTTCAGGGTTATGTCAACTCTCCCGTTTTCATTTAATCCAAAGGAGACCTGATACCTCACAGTACTTAATGCTGGTCCATTATATTGATAACATCATGTCAATTGAATCTAAAGAGCAAGATGTAGCAAGAACCCCTAAAACTTCTGTAAGGTACAGGCATGGCAGGGGACAGGAAGAGAAACTTCACAAAATTTAGAAGCTTGAAACACTGATGAAATTCCCAGGGATCCAGTGGTCTAGGTCATCTTGGAATAGCCCTTCCAAAGTCAAAGTTAAGTTGATCCACTTTGTCCTGTGCACCACAAAGAAAAAGGCGCAGTGCTCAATGAGTCTCTGAATTTTGAAAGCAACATTTGGTCTTCCACTGTGGTCCATTTGCTTAGAAACCCATAAGGCTGCCATTTGAAGGTGGATCCCAGAGCAACAGAGGACTCTACACCAAGTCCAGGCTGAAGGACAAGTTGCTCTGCCACTAAGGCGTTATAACCCAGGACATTCAAGTATCTGAAACTTTGCACAAAGAATACCAAATGATAATGTGACCTGAGCTGCTCATTATGAATTGGGTGTTATCCTACACCCCCAAACCATAAAGTTAGGTGTGTGCAGCAACATTCCATTACTAAATGGAGACGGTATGTATGAAAACAGGCCTAAATGGGCCTGAGTGGCACAGGTCAGTTGACTGAGATTCCTGCTGCACCTACTCCTGCTGTTTTACCGTCTCTTCCTCAACCCACATAAACAATCCCTTGTTGACCAGTTAACAGAAGAAAGACAAACAGTAGGCCTGGTTGATAGGCAAGTCTATTTCTATGTTTACACCAGCCAGAAGTGGATGGTATTACAGCCCCTCTAAGGGTGGCCCTGAAAGACAGTGATGAAGAGAAATTCCCCAGTGGGCAGAAACTGGACAAAAGTATCTCACTTGCTTGGAAGGGCAGATGAGCAGAAGAAGAAATCTACACAGTCTCACGTGCAGTGGCTAAAAGATTAGTTGAACTGATCAGGGACTTGGAGAGACTAAGAGTGGATGGTTGATATGACAAAGAGAACTGTGGAAGGAGTATGTGGACGAAACTCTTGGAATGAGCAAAGGCTGAGGAGATACTTGTGACCCAAGCAAATGCCCACCAGTGAGCATTCATAGGAGAGGAATGTCACTGAATCTAAAGAGCAAGATGCAGCATTCACTGGCATTCATGGAATGTCAATGTCATTCACTGACATTCCTCTACTTACAAGGTAGAAAAGATGACCAGCATCACATCTACAGTCAACTTCTCTCCCTGCTCACCCTGCTGCTTGCTCTGTGGGCCCAGGCATAGAGTGGGCAGAGTGATGGAAATGGTCGCAACAATAGCAGTGCCCCTGCTGAGATTTCTGGCCTTCACCACTGCCGAGTATCCACCTTGCTAGTAGTAGAGGACAACATTAAGCCCTGGAAAGGCTACCAGCCCCTTGGGAACCAGCTAATCTCCCAATGTTATTGAATTCTTTCCACCTTGGAAGGGGCAGTGCTTTATCTTAATGGCAATAGGGACATATTCCATATATAGATATACTTTCTTTGCCTGAAACTCTCCTACCAACACCATCAACAGGGGGCCTACAAAATCCCTTATATCACTGTCATGGTATCTTATATAAACTTGCCTCCAACAAAGGGACTCATATCAATACAAAAGCTGTACTCGTACCCATGGAATTCAGTGATGCTACCATGGACCCCACAATCTGAAGGCAGCTGGTTTGAAAGAAGAGTGGAATGGCCAACAGGGACACCCTTATGACTCTAGCTGGGTGACGACACTCTGAGAGATTGGGGTGTTAACTTATTAGTTTAGTTTAGTTTAGTCACTCAGTCGTGTCTGACTCTTTGCGACCCCATGAATCGCAGCACGCCAGGCCTCCCTGTCCATCACCATCTCCGAGTTCACTCAGACTCACATCCATCGAGTCAGTGATGCCATCCAGCCATCTCAATCTCTGTCGTCCCCTTCTCCTCCTGCCCCCAATCCCTCATCAGAGTCTTTTCCAATGAGTCAACTCTTCGCATAAGGTGGCCAAAGTACTGGAGCTTCAGCTTTAGCATCATTCCTTCCAAAGAAATCCCAGGGCTGATCTCCTTCAGAATGGACTGGTTGGATCTCCTTGCAGTCCAAGGGACTCCCAAGAGTCTTCTCCAACACCACAGTTCAAAAGCATCAATTCTTCGGCGCTCAGCCTCCTTCACAGTCCAACTCTCACATCCATACATGACCACAGGAAAAACCATAGCCTTGACTAGACGGACCTTAGTTGGCAAAGTAATGTCTCTGCTTTTGAATATGCTGTCTAGGTTGGTCATAACTTTTCTTCCAAGGAGTAAGCATCTTTTAATTTCATGGCTGCAGTCACCATCTGCAGTGATTTTGGAGCCCAAAAAAATAAAGTCTGACACTGTCTCCACTGTTTCCCCATCTATTTCCCACAAAGTGATGGGACCAGATGCCATGATCTTCATTTTCTGAATGTTGAGCTTTAAGCCAACTTTTTCACTCTCCTCTTTCACTTTCATCAAGAAATTGCCATATGGAGTGAAGTAAGTCAGAATGAGTAAGGAGGAATGCTTTATGACACTGCTTATGTGTGGAATCTACAATGAAATGCTACAAATGAACTTATTTACAAAACAGGCACAGACTCAGAGAAGGAACTTACGGTTCCCAGCGGGGGAAGATGGGTGGAACAGATAGGAAGCTTGGGACTGAATGTACATTCTGCTATATTTAAAATGGATAACCAACAGGGTCCTATCGTGTAGCACAGGGAACTCTGCTCAGTGTTATGTGGCAGCCTGGTTGGGAGGGGAGTTTGGGGGAGAATGGATATATGTATATGCGTGGCTGAGTTCCTTTGCTGTCCACCTGAAACTATTATAACATTTGTTAATCAGCTATACTCCAGTATAAAATAAAAAGTTCAAAAAGTCCTGTGATAACTATAATGGGAAAGAATATATGTGTATAACTGACTCACTTTGCTGTAGAATAGAAATTAACATTGTAAATCAACTATACTTCACTAAAATTTGTTAAACAATGAAAAAAAGATTTTTTTTTGATGTGGACCATCTATGAAGGTTTTTTAGAAAAAAAATACTTATTTATTTGGCTTTGTTGGGTCTTAGTTGTGGCTTATGGGATGTAGTTTCCTAACCAGGGATCAAACTCAGGCCCCTCCGCATTGGGAGCAAGGGGTCCCAATCCTTGGATCACCAGGGAAGTCCCTTGTAAAGTCTTTATTGAGTTTCTTACAACATGGCTTCTGTGTTCTAGTTTTTTGGCCAAGAGGCATGTGAGATCTTAGTTCCCCGACCAGCGATCAAACCCACACCCCCTGCTGTAGTAGGGTGGATTCTTAACCACTGGACCGCCAGGGAAGTCGCTGCAATCAAGTTATTTTTTTAAAACTCCAACAGGAACCAAGTAGTTTCTGTGCTGATGGGCCATCCCTGTCCTCAAGAATAATAGTAATGAGAACAAAACAGTAGGACGGGAGGAGTTGTCAATGGCTGATGAGGGATGAGGAATAAGATGGCACATGGAGAGACAGACCTTAAGAGGACAGTCCCAGGCAGAGGAGGCGTGCTATCATGAGATGGCACGAGTTTTGAAGCATGAGTGTTTCAACAGGAGGAAATACCAGTTCAAAGGAAGAGGGGGCACTTCCCTGGAGGTTTGGTGGTTAAGTCCCTGTGGTTCCCGTGCAGGGAGTGCAAGTTCGATCCCTGTCAGGGAACTAGGGACCCACGTGCCATACTGTGACCAAAGTCAGCTGTGAATGAAGCACTAAGGAGAGAACAAGACAATTGGTGTTGGCTGACAGTTACCCTGGGAAACGGGTTGTGTGCTAAGTCAATTCAGTCGTGTGCAACTCTTTGTGACCCCAAGGACTGTAGCCCACCAGGCTTCTCTGTCCATGAGATTCTCCAGGCAAGAATACTGGAGTGGGTTGCCATGCCCTCCTCCAGGGAATCTTCCCCACCCAGGGATTCAACCCGCGTCTTCTACGCCTCCCGCATTGGCAGGCGGGTTCTTTACAACTAGCATCCACCTCTTAAGCTTCCCTGGTAGCTCAGACAGGAACGTGGATTGCTAGCGCTGTATTTCCACTCCAAATCATTGGATCCACATGAGAACTGAGGCTTGAGCCTAACAGATCATAGTACAAACCCCAGGTCCATCCCTGGAGAGCTGGGCAGTTTGAGGCCAAGATTCAGGGGCCCAAAACAGACGTCACAAGTCTTTGTGGATGAGTGGAAAGACTGAATTCTACAATAGAAGTCCGTGTCAGTATCTCTTCTATATGGCAAGGATTAGCATCATCACCCGTACGCCCACATTCCCTTCTTTCACCAGAGATCAGAAGTCAACAGTCATGAACATCTAGAGCAAATCCAGTGCGTTGGTGTGGCCAAATTAAGAAAAGAAAAGTAAGGGACATTGAAAATCTCTTTCCCTGTAGTTTTCAGAAGTTTATTTCAAGTTTGAAAATGGTGCATAAAACAAAATTGGAATCTAGAGACATTCAGGTTAAATACGAGATTATAAGCAGGTGCCGACCGAGAGTTCAGGCTCTTGATGTAGAACCTGACACCACACGAGGTGAATGTTCTCAGATGCCTCTCGTGCTTCTAAGGGAGCTCTGGAAGCACGAGTAGGCAGTGTACATGTTTATATCCCCAGAAATATCAAGAAGGACACCCAGAAAATCAAGCGTCATCCCAAGGAGGACAACCACATCGTTAAAAGCCCAATTATGATAGCAATTCCCAGAGCTAAAGTCACAAATCCCAGGCTGGTGAGGATGAGGGAATCCCGGTAGTGAATGTAAAAAGGTTTTTTTGCAGCATGCTTTTTGGTAGCCTTATCCTCCAGTTATGAGGCTCAGACATGGTGGGTCTTTGCTGCTGCAGTTGCAAAAAAAAGTAATGTGTTAGATATGCAAAATATTAATATTTCTCTCTATTTGAGATGACATTTTATATAGATACAATCTAAAAATCTACTGTGAACATGGCTTGTTAGACTATTTATTGAATGTAGTACTCTTAGAAGATAACGTAAAGGGCTAGGCTTGGGTTTTTGTTTGTTCTGTATTTTTTGCCACCTTGTACAGCATGTGAGATCTTAGTTCCCTGTGTGTGTGTGTGTGCTCAGTTGCTCAGTCGTGTCTAACTCTGCGATCCCGCAGACCATGGCCTGCCAGGCTCTGTTTATGGGATTCTCCAGGCAAGAATACTAAAGTAGGTTGCCATTTCCTCCTCCAGCTTAGTTCCCTGACCAGGGATCAAACCCAAGCCCCCTGCCCTGGGAGTGCAGTATCTTAAACACTAGACCACAGGGAAGTCCCAAGGCTAGGTTTCAGACAGTACTTTTGTCCTCCATGAAGATCCGTCAGAAGTTACAGTCTCATATACCTTTTTAGATGCATTTCCCTGGTGTCTCAGCAGCCAAGGATTCGCCTGCAATGCAAGAGACACCAGTTTGATCCCTGGGTAGAGAAGATTCCCTGGAAAAGGAAATGGCAACCCCCTCCTTGCCTGGGAAATGCCAGAGAGAGAGGAGCCTGGTGGGCTACAGTCCTTGGGGTCACAAGAGTTGGACACAACTTACCAACTAATGTACTGTCTTTGGGAGGGGATTACAGTAACAGGCACTGCAGATAATATTCTGGCATCCGTTTTTACATCAGATTAGCTATACATTCATGCATTCATTTCCCAGATTTAAACAATCTTCTCAGTGACAAAGAAGTTATCAACAAACTCTTGTAACTATACAGAAATATGAATGCTTCATATATAATTAAGAAATACTCTAGTTTAAATTCAGCATTCAGCATTATGTGTCCATGAGAAATCGTTTCAGTCCTGTCCAACTCTTTGCGACTCCATGAACTGTAGCCCATCAGGCTCCTCTGTCCATGGGATTCTCCAGGCGAGAATATTGGAGTTGGTTGCCATTCCTCTCTACAGGGGATCTTCCCAACCCAGGGATCGAACCCGAGTCTCTTACATCTCCTGCATTGGCAGGCGGGCTCTTTACCACTAGCACCACCTGGGAGGCCCATTGAGCATTGTATCAATATTTAAAACAAAACACACGCACACATATAGCCAACAAATAATGGCTATCTCAAGCATGGAAAGATGGCTTAGCGTGACAAAAATCTCACTATAACACAACACCACATTTAAAAAAGTATATGAAAAAAAAGCCCATATGAGTACTGTAATAGGCGCCGATAAATCATTTGATTAAATTTCAGAGCCATTCATGATTTTTTAAAGTACTTATCAAAATGGTAACTGAAATTTTTTTTTACAAAATTTTCTTAATTCAATGCATATATCTGCAAAAAGTTAACACTTTCATGAAAGACAGTCTTGTTTTACTTACCCAGTAGTATGTAAACCTAAAAATAAGGAAGAGTTTAAAGAAATCAGCTAGCAGGCTTTCCAACCAAACTGGCGTAACCTTCGGAGAATTGAAGCCTTTCCTTTCCCTTTTAAGAGGGAGAAGATCTTGATTAGATAATGACAATAATGTGAACTTTCCTGGGATACCATTATTAAGCCTCAGATGAGCACTTAGTCCTACTTAGCACAGTAATTTGCCCTCTCTGGAGGGCTGTGAAGGACTTCACTAATGGGACTGGTAGTAAGCTTACTCTTGTTGATGTTAGCACAGAGAACACCCAGGTATCTCTGAGTACTCTCAAGGCATTATGGGTCTATGTCACACAGATAGTGTCTTCCACTGAGGAGCTGAACCTGGTCCTTTATTGTTTCGTCTCTGCTAGTTTGTTAACTACTAAGATAATGGTTCTCTACTCTTGTTGTATATCTGACTCACTTGGGAGCTTGACATAAATACACAACCATGTGTGAAATAGACAGCTAGTGGGAAAGCTCCTGTATAGCACAGGGATTTCATCTCAGTGCTCTCTGATGACCTAAATAGATGGGAATAGGGTTGGGTAGAAGGGAGGTCCAAGAAAGAGTGTATATATAGATATATAGATATATATATATATATAGCTGATTTGCTTTGTTGTACAGCAGAAATTAACACAACATTGTAAAGCAATTTTGAAAGTGAAGTGAAAGTGAAAGTCACTCAGTCATGTCTGACTCTTTGCAACCCCATGGCCTGTAGCCCACTAGGCTCCTCTGTCCATGGAATTCTCCAGGCAGGAATACTGGAGTGGCATGCCATTTTTCTCTCCAGGCGATCTTCCTGACCCAGGGATCAAACCTGTCTCCCACATCGCAGTCAGATTCTTTACCCTCTGAGCCACCAGGGAAGCCATTATACTCCAATAAAAATGAAAATATACCCACGGTGTTATCCCAGCTACTATATCAACACCCTGGGGATAGTGATTGGGTCTCAGGAGGTCCCCAGATGACTCTAATATGCAGCCAGGACTGAGAAGAGTGGTGAGAAATTTATAAACTATTTATGAGAAAGGTCACCATCAGAAATGCTATCTCCTGTATGTTACTTTAGGCCAAGTGTTTTACAGACAGAATCTTGTGAGGCAGGTATTATCATCCATATTTTACCAACAGGAAAACCAGGTACAGAGAGTTAAATAATTTGCACAGAGTTTTCAGGCAGGAAGTGGCAGAATTAGGATTCAACTTGGAGTCTGTTTTCCTTCTGTGGTCTCTTTGGCACCATAGAGTGGTCATAACACCTTTGGTGTTTCGGAAAACCTCCCTCTCAGGCCTGGGCAGGTGGAAAAGATCAGAGTTTCTCAAAGAGAGTTCTCCAAGGTAGCAGCAGCATCATCACCTGGGATCTTGTTAGAANGATTCAACTTGGAGTCTGTTTTCCTTCTGTGGTCTCTTTGGCACCATAGAGTGGTCATAACACCTTTGGTGTTTCGGAAAACCTCCCTCTCAGGCCTGGGCAGGTGGAAAAGATCAGAGTTTCTCAAAGAGAGTTCTCCAAGGTAGCAGCAGCAGCATCACCTGGGATCTTGTTAGAAATGCAAGTTCTGGAGATTCCAACCTAGACCTACCAGATTAGGAATTCTTGAGGGTGGGATCCAGCAGTCTGGCTTTCAGTAAGCCCCTTCAGGAGACTCTGAAGCCCTCCCTGTTGGCCTCCCTGGTGGCTCATCGGTAAAGAACCTGCCTGCCAATGCAGGAGATGTGGGTTCGATCCCTGGGTCAGGAAGAGCCCCTGGAGAGGGAAATGGCAACCCATTCCAGTGTTGTTGCCTTGGAAACTCCACGGACAGGGGAGCCTGGAAGGCTACAGTCCAGGGGTTCGCAAAAGTGTTGGACATGACTGAGCAACTAAACAACATCAGCGAAGTTTAAAAATGACTGATTCAAGGGCTTCCCTGCTGGTCCAGTGGCTACGACTCTGCACTCCCGGCGCAGGGGGTTGGTGTTCAATCTCCGGTTGGGGAACTAGATACGACATGCTGCAGCTACAAGTTCGCACGCCGCAGAAAACATCAGTGATCCCGCGTGCTGCACTAAAGCCCAATGCAGCCAAACAAATAAATAAACCTTAAGAAATACAGATGATTGTTCCAGATCTTCAGTTCTGTTTGACCATCCCCACAATGCCTGGAACTCCTCATACAAAGAAAGGAAGCCTCTTGTCTTTGCATACTCCCAAGTAGACTGTATATCTATATTATCTGAAATTCCCAGTTGAAAACTATGCCAAGGCTAAGTGAGAATCTCAGAAGGGGCTGAGAAAGATTTCCTGATGAGGAAAGAAGATGATCTTAAAGTATTTCATTAAAAGCAGGAGTCTACTGCTTCTTCTGTTACCAATCAAGCTTGGGTCCGCTTGCCCACATGCAGTAAGGTCCACTCACACTGGGTCTTGGTGAAAGGAAGTGCAGTGGTTATTGCAGGCACCAAGCAAGGAGTCCAGGCAGCTAGTGCTCAAAACACCCAAACTCCCCAGTGGCTTTCAAGATAAAGGAGAGGGGTTGTGGGCACATAATCAGCTCACGAACATTCTTCTGAATGGTTGGTGGTGAGGTAACTGGGAGTCAACATCATCAACCTTCTGGTTCCAACCTGGCTGGGGCCTATGTGCTTGTGGTCAGCAAGCAGTTAACTTCTTCCACTTGATGGGAGTTGAAATACCTGCAAAAGGCTCAAAGACATAGCTCAGAAGATGACTGGTAGCCTTTGAGGAGGAACTAAAAGTCCTTGACTTTGTTTCATGGCTAAACTATTATTATTGCCTTGCTTGAATGTTTCCCTTCGTTTCTACATTTTCTCACTTCTCTGATTAAATTTATCCTTTGGAACTTGGGGAAGGCCTAGGAAGCCAAAGTTTTCTACAGACAAGCGGCAGCTGGAGGACATGGGTTGGGGGTGGGGGGTAGTCTGTCCTGGGAAGGCCCCCAAAGGTCCTACTCAGTTACACCCCCAGTTCATCAGACAGTACTACTCACTGAAAGCACATCAAATCAATAAAATCAGAAGTGCCCCTGCTCAGCCTAAACTGATGACCTTCAGCTGGATGTACATGTCAAATTAGATTCTCCTGGCAAGGAGACGTTAAAAAATTTTTTTTCATCAGGTGATTCTGTTCTGCATCTAAATAGGCTCAAACAGTTTGATTTGTTGATACAATCTACATTTTCTCATCATGAGGTACGAGTATGCATTAATGGAAACAGAGGGTAAAAATCAGTGTTGTCAGGTATCTAAGGATTTGTAGAATTATGTGGCTCTTGGGGCATCATAAATCTCACTGGCACTAACAATTCTATGAAGAGCTGTGATGAAAATTGCTGTATGGAGATCCGCATGGCCTCGTACTTTTTGGAAAAATGGGAAGAGGAACATCAACAGAAGAGGCAAGAAACACATTTGCACGCGAACTCTGCTGCTGTGAGCTCACGAATCCTGGATTCAGTCAGCCTTCCATTTCCGGTGCATACGTGTTGTTTCTAGCGGATATGAAAAGTAAGACCAACAGGGACTTCCCTGGTGGAACAGTGGATGGCAGTCCACCTGCCAATGCAGGGTGCATGGGTGCAATCCCTGGTCCAGGAAGATTCCGTGTGCCGCAGAGCAACAAAGCCCATGCACCTCGAGCACTGAGGTCTGAGCGCTTCTGATCTGCAACATGAGGAGCCCACGCAATGAGAAGCCTGTGCACCACAGCAAAGAGTAGCCCCTACTCGCTGCAACTAGAGAAAGTTCAATTGCAAAAACGAAGAGGCAGTGCACCATCCCCCCCTCCACAAAATACCAGTGAGTGGTCTAGAAGGTTATTAGGGGATGACTCATGGGCCTACAGGCTAGGAAATCCTCCTGAGGACTTCAGCCTCAACGATCAACTTCAATCTTCTTTATCACTTGCAATTTAAAGTATATCTTCTATAGCCCTTCCTTTATGTTAGCAATTATTGCACCACCCCCAAGTCATATGTTAGCAGGAACCTTCATTTGAAGTTTTTTTTTCCCCATATCAGTTTGAATCCTGTTCTCTTCCACCATATCCCATTTCTAAAAAATGATTTTTGATTGTGGTAAAACAGGCATAACTGAAATTTACCACTGTAACCATTTTTAAGTGGACAGTTCAGTGACATTAAGTACAGTCACGTTGTCAGTGTACTCTGTCCAGAGAACTTCTTGCATCTTGCAAAACGGAACCGTTTTTTTTAAAAATCTCATGTATTTAAACATTGTTTCCACTGTCCTCATCACAAATGGCTGACCCCATAGACTTCTTCATCTTCCAAATCTTTTCACTTTTCAATTTCTGTCCTTGCCTTGGTTACCGATCCTTCACATGGTCTGATTCTTGTTTCATTTTGTGATACAGCCTGCTATCCCAGACCTGAGGATAGTAATTATATGTTGAAAGAAAAAAATTGTTCTGTTTACTGTCTGCATCAGCTCCCTCTGCAAATTACTTTTAGCTGTTCTAGCATGAGAGAAGAATTCCTTCCAGGTCCTTGATTCTGGGCTCTGTCTTTCTATATCAAGGGTCATTGGGTAGGGCCATTGACTGGTGAGATTTTTAGAATGAGTAGGTGGCATGGTGAGTCCATTTCTCAATGGTGACGGGGGGAGGGGACACCCAGAAATATCAGACAAAGGGAAGGAAGATATTCTTTTGAGGCACTTTTCTCGTAGAGGCATCTGCCAGTTCCCAGCCTGGCAGCAAAGGAGAAGATACAATGAAATAGAAGAACCGCAGTGCGGGTGACAACTTTGTGATCGTGATCGGAAGGACACTCTCTTGTGTCACTTGCTCCAGGAGGTGTGGCTTCTTGGGTTTCTGGACTACATGGATAGGCCAGTAAAAGTGCCAGGAATATACAGGAGGGTCAGAGAGGGTGAAAAATTTGGAACCCAAGAGGGACAATAAAAAAGTCAAGGTGCTGTGGGAGGAACTTCCCTGGCGGTCCAGTGGCTGACTCCTTGCTCCCAGTGCAGGGGGGCCCGGGTTCCATCCCTGGTTCGGGAACGAGATCCCACAGGCTGCAACTAAGACTTGGCATGGCCAAAGAAATAAATATTTTAAAAAAGAAAAATAAAAACCCCACAGACTTAGAGAAAAATTTATGGTTGCCGGGGGGAGGGGTATTTAGGGAGCTTGGGATCGACATGAACACGCTGCTATATCTTAAATGGATAACCAAGTTACTTCTGTAACACATACAGTCTACTGCAGAGCACATGGCACTGTGCTCCATGTTAGGGAGCAGCTTGGATGGGAGGGGAGTTTGGGGGAGAATGGATACATGTACACGTGTGGCTGAGTCCCTTTGCTCTTCACCTGAAACTATCACAACGTTGTTAATCAGCTATACCCCAACACAAAATATAAAGTTTTTTTTTTAATAAAATGTTAAGCTAAAAGAAAAAAATGGGGCTCATGTGTTTAGAGCATGTGGGGTCTGCAGTGATATTTGGGGATCTGACAAGGCACAGGACAGAACCAGGGAGGTAGATAACTCTTGGGGAAGACAGGAAGGTGAAAAATCATGTGAGGAGGGCCATGAGCTAGGCACCTGTGGGCCTGGAAGGGTCCGCTCTGTGCATGCTGAAGTCCACAGGAATTGATGTGAAGAGAGAGTGAGAAGCAGCAACTGGATCTTAGTGATGGTTGGAAGGGAATAAGAAGGTTGGTAGTCATGGCAACAGGGAGGCGGAACCTGGTTCCTTCATCTGACATGAATTCAAAACAACAAGGATTTCTGCAGAGATTTCCCAGAGGCAAGAACATTCCAAAATCAGATAGTAAGCTTTTTAGAAGCCAGACTTTATTTCCTTTTAAAACAATGCTCAAGGGATTTTTTTAAATCGTCCAAAGGCACAAAGGTATTTGGGGTTTAACATCAACTTATAAATCAGGTGCTTGTGGTTGGTGCTCCCATTTCAAAATAGCTATTTCTAAGCTCCTGGGGGTTTCTAAGGTTTGATAATTCTTCTAGGCTTAAAGGTGAATTTTCTGGGTTCTGACAAGCTTCATACAAGGCAAAGATTGCAGGAATGACAATAAAAACAATTCCAAAAACAGCCATCATCATTGCTAGACGAAAAGGTATCTGATCAGCAAAGAAAGCCAATGCAGAAATTCCAGGAACAAAGTGATTACTCTGAAATAAAAAAGCTAGATACATTTGTATAAACTGTATTCTCAGCAGCTAGCTCCTCAGGTTATGAGCTTGAAAAGGTGGGATCATGACGATCTTCTCTGCAGAGGTTAGAAGGAAAAAAATGAGGTCAAATAAATCAGAGGTTGACTGGGAACCCATCTCTCCATTTGCCATGACATTGCTTTTAGACAAAGTTTTGAATTCTATTCACTCTAAGTTGTAATGTGTCCTGATGGAGTGAAACAAAGGACTAGGGTCTAGGATGACCAAGGAAGGTTGCCAGGAAACATAAGTATGTTAATTTCCTTTAAATGCTTATTTCAGTAACCTTAATGAAACTATCACAAACTTCTGGAACATTTCCACAGAACACTTGGGCATAGCTCATAGTCCTGAGGTTTGCTTGGGGACGAGAAGAGACTCAAGATCTCATTTTAAGGAAATGTCAGAATTGCTTAAATGCATCATTTTAAATTATTATACTAGTGTCAGGATGGGTGATACAGATCACAAAGCAAAACCCCTATTAATTTAGGCTTAATGGAGTAGAGGCAGAAAGCAACGTGTGCTTTAGACAAACGCTAACAAAGGTAATTTGAACTCTTGCATGCATGTGCGAACGCTCAGTCGCTTCAGTCACGTCCGACTCTTCACGACTCTTTGGACTGTAGCCTGCCAGCCTCCTCTGCCCATGGGATTCTCCAGGTAAGAATACTTCAGTGTGTTTCCATGCCCTCCTGAACTGTTGCATAGGGTCCCTTATGTACACAAAACATAGACAATAAAGAAATAAAACCAGTAGAAAAACAGAGGGTATAACAAGAAACCCCTATCTGTGGAATTGCAATGGCTGGTGAACTTGAAAAGGTATCCGTGGCCTCACTTAGAAATAAGAAAAAGAGAGTCTTTAATGACTTTCAGACACATCGCTGCTTTTATAAATAAATAGAGGTGTTAGTGGGCTTTACCTGGTATGAAATGCAGCTTTTTCACAACAGAACCAGCAAACACACCTCAAGATGAGATGCTAAGCACAGCGCTTTCTGTTTCTTTTATAGGAGACAGGATCCTGATTGGATAACTACAATAAAATGTGACACAAATGAATTTATCTATGAAACAGCAACAGATTCACAGACATAGAATAGACCTGTGGTTGTCAAGAGGGAGGGGGTTGGAGGTGGGATGGATTGAGAGTTTGGGATTAGCAGAGGCAAATTCTTATATAGAGAATGGATAAACAGCGAGGTCCTACTGCATAGCACAGGGAAATACATTCAATATTCTGTGATAATCCATAATGAAAAATAATATGAAAAAGAAAGTGTATATGTGTATGTACATGCATGTATAACTGCCTGCTGTATATCAGAAATTAACACATTGTAAATCAATTATGTTTCAATAAAATAAATTTAAAAAAATCATTCTCTCAGCTAACAAGAGATGACAGAGGGATATGGGAGGAAGGGAAGCCAAGAGTCCAGTTTTTTTGTAAGATGTTACTTACACATTATCTAAGATTTTTTTTAAAGTATGATGCCTATATTATCATCTATGATGAGCTGCATGGCCGTCCAGCAAATTTAACAATTTGCTGGGTTTTGATTACAAAGCAACACATATGTTCTTTGGGAGACTTTGAAAAAAATAAGAAAGATCCAAATAGAAGTATTCCACAACCCAGAACCAATTCCCATTAACTATGGTTTCCACTCTGTTTAGTTTTTTGAGGCATACTTACTATATTAAACAACCATACATATTTTATATATACATTTTGATGTGTTTGGACATATACCTATACCTGTGATATCATCATCAAAATCAAGGTAATAAATATATCCTTCACCTCCAAACCAATTATTGTGTTTCTTGGCTGTTTTTTTTTTTTTTTTTGTAAGAATACAACATGAGATCTACTCTAAGTTTTTAAGTGCACAAAACCATTTTTGAAAATGATTTTGATATCAGTTTTAGGAACAGTAAAATAAGGTCATGTGACATTGTGTGTGTGTTCCAGGTTGATTTGTTTTGATTTCTTTGGGGAAAATTCTTGGAATTGTGGCCACTTACATCATGGCTACAGTCTGATCATCATGTCATTAATTTCTTCCACCTGGGGAGGGGTTTGGTCTCTACAACACAGCCCACAGGATATGGCTCAGAATATTATCTATAATCCTTAAGAAGGAACTAAAGGTCCTTGACTTTGCTTACTGACTATTGTTTGGTCCTATTTGACTGGTTTTCTTAGCTTCCGCCTTTTCTCCCTTCTGATTAAAGTTATTCTTTGGCTAAAGTTTTTTTCACACACAAAAGGCAGGCTGAGGACACGCAGGGCGAGGGCCTTAGGGTCCTGCTCCACTCTAATAGCGGAGATAAGATTGGGACATTGCAGGTGAGGAGTCATGAGTTGGGAACCTAGAGTCTTCAGTGGGTCACCTCCGTACATGTTAAAATTAGCAGGAGCTGATATGAAAAGCCAGAGTAAGAGGTAGGTCGTAAGTGATGGGAGGAAGAGAGCAAGAAGTTGGTAGAAGCAAAAACTTCTTGGAGGAAGGACTTCCCTGGTGGTGCAGAGGATAGTAATCCGCCTCCCAATGTAGGGGACACAGGTTCAATCCCTGGTCCGGGAGGATCCCACGTGCCACAAGAGCAGCTGAGCCTGAGAGCGGCAGCTACTGAAGCCCAAGCACCCTGGAGCCCGCGCTCCACAGCAAGAGACTCCACCGCAGTGAGAAGCCCAGGCACTGCAGCGAAGCCCCTGCTCCCCGCAACTAGAAAGCCCACCCAAGCCATCGAAGACCCAGCACAGCCGAAAATAAAATAAAAACAGGTAGAAGAACACTGGTACATCTATCTGCCACATATTTGAGGGGAAAAAAAGGGCTTTCCCCAGGAAGAGATTTCACAGAGGCAATAGGGAACAAGAACTTTCCAAAATCATAACCTTTTACAAAGTCAACGTTTATTCCTTTTAAAATGCTCAAAAGACTTTAAAAAGCTTCAAAGTCCTAAGGAGGTTCAGATTTCAGATAAGAGATAGTCAGGTGCTGACGATTGAAATCTGTTGCTGAAGCTTAAATTTCAATGTGTTCAATTCTATACCTCCATGATTCTTCCACTTGGGGAGGGATAAATTCCTCCAGCTTTCGGCAGACTTCATAAAAAATGAGCACTCCAATAATGATGAGAAAAACGATGGCAGTAATAATTATGATTACCAGGAATAAAGTCTTGCGATCCAGAGGGAAAGCTGCCATGGCAGTTCCAAAAATCAAAACGATGAATACAGCAAAGAACAAAAAGAATTGCTTGTATAACTGATGTGAACACTTGACGTGAGTTATTCTTGGGAACCAGTTTGACTGACCATAAACTTGAGGTGATGAGATCATAATGAATCTTGTCTGCAGGGATACAAGGGAGAAAAATGTTAAGGTTAGATAAACTGGAAGGTTGACTTAACTATTGCCAGTGCTGAAGATGCGGATTCAATTCCTGGGTTGGGAAGACCCCTTAAAGAAGGAAATGGCGATCCACACCAGTATTCTTGCCTGGAAAATCACATGGACAGAGGAGCCTGATGGGCTACAGTCCATGGGGTCGCAAGAGAGTTGGACACAACTTAGCAGCTAAACAACTGTATAGTACAGGGAACGCTTCTCAATACTCTTTAATGATCTATGTGGGAAAACACTTTAAAAAAGAGTAGAGCTATATATAACTGATTCACTTTGCTATACAGCAGAAACTAACACAACATCGTAAATCAACTGTACTACACCAAAAACAGAAACAAATTTTTAAAACAAACCAAAAAAACGGTATACATGTTCTATGACGGGAGGTGTGGTTCTAAAAGTTTTCTGTGTTTAATATATTTTTGTGTTGTAATATATTTTCTCAGTCTATTTGGGCTGCTCTAACAAAATGCCACAGACTGCTGCTGCTGCTAAGTCACTTCAGTCGTGTCCAACTCTGTGAGATCCCATAGATGGCAGCCCACCAGGCTCCCCCGTCCCTGGGATTCTCCAGGCAAGAATACTGGAATGGATTGCCATTCCTTCTCCAATGCATGAAAGTGAAAAGTGAAAGTGAAGTTGCTCAGTCGTGTCCGACCCTCAGCAACCCCATGGACTGCAGCCTTCCAGGCTCCTCCGCCCATGGGATTTTCCAGGCAAGAGTACTGGAGTGGGGTGCCATTACCTTCTCTGCCTTTTGATCTAGCCACCTCCCAAAGGCCCCCACCTCCTATCACCAAAAGGGGTAGGATTTCAACATATGAATTTGGGGACACAAACGTTCAGACCATAGCAGTGTTCTTTTGATCACACATATACAAATTATAACTGTAATCCAGTTCAGAAGAAATTTTACAGTTAGAACATCATGGTCAGAAGAATTTGCCTTAAATCCAAGCATATACATGTACATATTAATACACATATCTTTATTGCAGAGAACAATGATATGAGTGATCAAAAAAGATTTTATTAAGACACATTTCAGGAGAGATTGAATGAAATGGAAGAACAGATTAAAAGGCAAAGCTTGAGACAAAGAAAAACTTGTTTATGTGTATTTCAAATGAATGATGGTGGTGAAGACTGAGGCTTATACTTACATTTAGAAGTGGTATAGCAGTTATTTTGATGGATCAGCATTTACAATATACCAGACAGTGGATTCTTTGTGACTATTTAAGGTGATGGAAAACTTTAGAAGTCAACTTAATGTATAAGTAACTATGGAGTTTCTCCAAAAATATTTGATGCATGAGATCAAGGAAATTGAAGAACTCAAACACAGGGAGAAAAACATTGAAAACTGCCTCACTTTGTAGAATGCCTTTAGCTCAAATGCTTTGGTTATTTCACTCTTTGTTACATTATTTGTGTTGGCAGATTGTCTTTTATAGAATCAGCATTTCTATTCTTCTTTGAGAACTTATCAGAAATTGCAGGGAATTTTGTCAAATGCATTTGCAGCACTTGCTGGTAAATGTGACTTTCTGCTTTTTTTCACTAATAAGGTTTATCAGTTTTTCTGATTTGGACCTATCCTTGTGTTCTTGAAATAAACCATGGCCATCTTTATTAACTGGTACAAGTAATTTTTTAATCAATGGTGGCATTCAGTTTTTGTAGGAGAATGCCCCCTCCTTTTTTTTTTTTTTTTAAACAGGAGATGCATGTTCAAGCATTTAGGCAAGAAATTCATAAAATCTGCCACTGATTCTTCAGTGATTCAGCCAACAACAATAATAGCAATAACAACAAATGTTATAAACATGTGCTAAAGTTACAACAAAATGTTAATTTGTTAACATTAAGGAGGGTAGGTGAGTGTTCATCCTGTTTTAACATTTTACACACTTGAAAATTGTGGTTACATGGAAGCAACCTAGATGTCCATTGACAAGAATGGATAAAGAACCTGTGGTACATAAATACAATGGAATATTACTTAGCCATAAAAAATTATGCATTTGAGTCAGTTATAATGAGACAGATGAACCTAGAGCCTATTATACAGAGTGAAGTCAGTCAGAAAGAGAAAATCAAATATCATATTAATGCATATATACATGGAATCTAGAATGATGAACCTATTTGCAGGGCAGAAATGGAGACTCAGATATTGAAAACAGACTTGCGGACACAGAATGGGAAGGAGTGGATGGGACGAATAGAGAAAGTTGTGTGGAAACATATACACCACCATGTGTAAAACAGATAGCCAGTGGGACTTTGCTGTATGACTCAGGGATCTTAAACTGGTGCTCTGTGACAACCTGGAGGGGTGGGATGGGGTGGGAGGTGGGACGGAGGGCCACAAGGAAGGGGACATACATACACTTATGGCTGATTCGTGTTGCTGTCTAGCAGAAACCAACACAATATTGTAAAGCAATTATCCATCAATTACAAATAAATAGACTTTTTAAATTGAGCTTAAAGGTTTTTTTAAAAAGTAAGATTTTACTTGTTCATTATGTTAGGAACTTTACCAGGTAGGTTTTTGAGTTAGACTATGCCCCGATTTCATCATGGAGATTTTTATGGGTGCTGGGCTGAGGTAAAATTATCTTTATGAAAAGGGGCTTTGAAAAGTCTCCAGAGCTCAGAACAATAGGCCACTCAGGCTCTTTAGGTGGAGGTGTGAATTTATCTTCTGGAGGGATTTGTCTGCTGTATCTGTTACATCTTGATCCATTTTGCTAACTTTTCAAGGAAACTATCCCTTTCACATAAATTATCAGGTATTTTGATATGCAGTTGTACATTACCTTTCACCTGACTCTATTTCTTGTTATTGCTCACCAAATGCTCATTAAAAAAAATTTTTTGACGGAATTTATCTACTTGTCACTGTTTATAAGAACAAGCTTTTAGTGCTACCCTTCAGACATGGTATTGTATTTGGTTTCAAGTTTAATTTAGGCTTTTACATTTCCTCCTCTATTTCCATTGATTTTATTTACTCTAGTTTCTTTGATTGAATGCCTATTTTCAGTCTTGTTAAGTAAGGAAAGCACTTATGTTTTACTCAGAAAAATGCAATAAAGGAAGAAAGAAAACTCTTGAATGGCATTAAGACATCACAGACAAAGTTTTGGTAAGTCACTGTTTTATAAACATAGAAGAGTTAATATCATTTCTAAACAAAGAACATCAACAAATTAAGGAAAAAAGAAAAGCAGACAAATGGCAAAACAGGAAAACACATCTGAGGAACTGCAATGATCAGTGAATCTAAAAAGACACCTCAAAAAAAAAAAAAATCTCACCTCACTGAGTAATGATGAAAAGAGCTTCTATAATGATTTCCAAACACACCACTACAGTTACGTGCAAAAAAGTTGTAGAGTCCTTTACCTGGCTTGCAATGCAGCTCTTGAACAAGTAGAAACATCAAACTCCTTTCAAGATGAAACATCCAACACAGCTGTTTGTGTTTCTTTTATAGGAGACAGATCTTGATTGGATAACAACAACATGGATTCTGTGGAGGGCCGTTTCACTCATTAGCTTAGTTTTCTCCCAATTCATCCAATGATATAAGATCCTGGCGGTGCTGAGAAAGCTCTTTAAAGAAGATCCTGGTGACAAACCCTTGCTAGATGTGGTTAAGGGTCATGTACTTGTGGAAAACACTAGGAAATCACATAGGTTTTTTCCCCCTGCTTGTTGATGGTGGTGGTTTCCATTCAGCCTCACCTGAAGACAGTTTGGCCAAGGTGAGGGAAGGTTCATTCTTTCTCAGCTGCCACCCACTTTATACCAGGGTTTCCCTACTTCCCTGAGCTTGAGAATCACTGAGGCTCTTATTGAGAGCACAGTTCACCTGGTGTTTCATGGAATACTCAGCAGTGGGACTAGGAGTATGGACTTCACACAGCACCAGGGACTTCTCTTTTTTTTTTAATTCATTGTTTTGTTTTGATTTTTGAATTTTATTTTGGTTTTGGTCACATCATATGGCATATGGGATCTTAGTTCCCCACCCAGCCCATCCAATTTGTACCCCCTGCAGTGGAAGTATGGAATCTTAACCACTGGACCACCAGTTAGTTAAGTCACTCAGTCATGTCCGACTCTTTGCAACCCCATGGACTGTAGCCCACCAGGCTCCTCTGTCCGTGGGATTCTCCAGGCAAGAGTACTGGAGTGGGTTGCCATTCACTTCTCCAGGGGATCTTCCTGACACAGGGATCAAACCCAGGTCTCCTGCTTTAGAGGCAGATGCTTTAACCTCTGAGCCACCAGGGAAATATCTAATTTTTTGGATTGCATGTTTCAGTGAAAACATACAGAATTTGTCTTTTTTTAATCTAGCTTATTTCACTAAGCATGATCCTTTCCAAGTCCATGCATGCATGCATGCTAAGTTGCTTCAGTTGTGTCTGACTCTTTGCAATCCTATGGACTGTAGCCCACCAGGCTCCTCTGTCCATGGGATTCTCCAGGCAAGAACACTGGAGTGGGTTGCCATGCCCTTCTCCAGGGGATCTTCTTGACCCTAGGATTGAACCCAGGTCTCCTGCATAGCAGGTGGATTCTCAACCATTTGAGCCAATAGGGAAGCCCTCTCCAGGTCTATGATGATGTTGTAAATAGCAGAATTTCATTCTTTTTTGAAAGATTGAAGATTATGACTGATTGTTGTAGCTAATACTGATGTGTTGTGCTGTGCTTAGTCATTCAGTCATGTCCTACTCTTTGCAACCCCATGGACTGTAGCCTGTCTGGCTCCTCTGTCCATGGGGATTCTCCAGGCAAGAATACTGGAGTGGGTTGCCATGCCCTCCTCCAGGGGATCTTCCCACCACAGAGATTGAACCCAGGTCTCCTGCATTACAGGCAGATTCTTTACCATCTGAGCCACCAGGTAAGCCCAAGAATACTGGAATGGGTAGCCTATCCCGTCTCCAGGGGAACTTCCCAACCCAGGAATCGAACCGGGATCTCCTGCATTGCAGCTGGGTTCTTTACCAGCTGAGCTACTCGGGAAGCCCAGCTAGCACTTCTAATACTATGTTAAACAGAAATGATAGGAGTGGGCATTCTTATCTTGCTCTTGAATTTAGAGGAGACACTTTCAGCTTTTCACTGTTGAGTATGTCAACTGTAGGTACTAGGAGCTTTTTAATATCAGCAAAGTTTGGAGAAACACTGCCTAAAATAATTCACTCTATGTTTCTTTATTCACGTGAATGTACAAGTGAGGTACAAAGCCAGCACATATTCAAAGTGTACAATTCATTGAGTTTTGGCATGTAGGAACCAATAAAAGCGTCAGTCTAATTAAAATAAAAAATATATCTATCACCTCCAAAGTTTCATTGGGGTTCTCTGTAATTCACACCTCCTCCCTTCCTTTCCCAGGCAATTACCAATCTACAATCTGCCATTAGAAGTGATTTCACATTTCTATATAAATGACATTCTCTGGTATGTACTTCTCTGTGTCTGGCTTGATCCCTCAGCATAATTATTTTGAGATTCATTCATGTTGTCTTGAGTATCAACAGACTGTTTTTGCGTTGAATAGCGTTCCATTACAAAGTGAAGTGAAGTGAAGTGAAAGCTGCTCAGTCATGTCTGACTCTTTGTGACCCCATGGACTATATAGTCCATGGAATTCTCCAGGCCAGAATTCTCAACAGTGCCATTCCCTTCCTAGAGAATCTTCCCAATCCAGGAATCAAACCCAGGTCTCCCGCACTGCAGGCAGATGCTCCAGCTGAGCCATCAGAGAAGCCCAAAGTGGGCTTGGAATGGAAGGGAAGAGGTGTGGATCACAAAGAAGCACAATTCCACAGCAAGGATAAACCCATCCCCTCTGTGAATGGATATGTAAGTTGGTTCCAGTCGAGACTATCACAAGTAATTCTAGATACTTCAGTTCAGTTCAGTTCAGTTCAGTCGCTCAGTCGTGTCCGACTCTTTGCAACCCCATGAATCGCAGCACGACTGTCCATCACCAACTCCCGGAGTTCACGTCCATCGAGTCAGTGAGGTACAATGAAGGAGAGATTGCTTTTCCCTTTTCTTTTGAAAAAAATCACTAGGAAAAAGTTGAATATGACAGACGGTCATAAAGAAGAGAAGTGAGACACCCTAGGCACATGGAAAGACTGTCAGAAAACACACCATCCTTCTGTTTGAGAACTGGGGACTTCAATATTATTTTCTTATAAATGCTCAGTCTCAAAAGTGCAAAACAGGGCTTCCCTGACTGCTCAGTGGTAAAGAGTCCACCTGCCAGTACAGGAGACATGGGCTGGATCCCTGATCGGGGAAGATTCCACGTGCCTCGGAGCCACTGAGCCCATGTGTCACAACTACTGAAGCCTGCACTCCACAATAAAATTCACTGCAGTGAGAAGCCCACTCGCCACAATTAGAGGGTTACCCCCACTCACCACAACTAGAGAAAAGCCCTCAACGCAACAAAGATTCTGCTCAGCCAAAAATAAATAAATAAATACATATATTTTTGAAGTGTAGTTCAGTTCAGTTCAGTTCAGTCGTGTAGTCGTGTCCGACTCTTTGCGACCCCATGAATCGCAGTACGCCAGGTCTCCCTGTCCATCACCAACTCCCTGAGTTCACTCAGACTCACGTCCATTTGAATTGTAAGATACCTCAAAAACATTTAGGGGATGTATCCATAGTTCAAGGGTGGAAACTCAAGGCAAAATATTATAGCTGTTTTTAAAATGTAGCACGCATGAGAGATGGGCACAGCACTGGGTACCCACATAGTCTTCTTGCCACTGGATAGCACAGGAAGCCTCCCTTTTGGAAATGTAATTTCTCGTCATGTATTCTTTAACCAGGTCACCTGGATATATTTTATTTTTCAACATTTGATTTTTTGATGACAGAACCTTGAGAACTTTGGGAAAATTAAATCGCAAGTTTATTTTTTGACAATCGATTTTTTTGATTACAGAATCTTGAAAATTTTGGAAAGATAAAAGAAATATTCAAGTACAAATAGAGTCAATAGTTATTCCAGCCCCCAGAAACAGTCAACACTGATGGTTTCCTTTTGTGTTTCTATCTTTTTGATATTAGTTAGGGATGGTAAGGTATTTCATGGTCTTATTCTATTGTATCCAGATTTTGAAAAATTCTTCATTGTTGGACATTGTTTTCAGTTTTCCCCCACTGTAAGCTGCTCTTCTTGAATATTTCTTTTTATGTTTATTGTACCCAACTTTTTGAATTAAGTCCTGCTCTCATTTTTAAAAAGAATTTTAACTTTTATTTTTTTAATTGAAAGATAATTGCTTTACAGTGTATGTTAGTTTCTGCTGTATAACAACGTGAATCAACTATAAGGATATGTATGTCCCCTTTTCCTCAAGTATCCCTCCCACCCCTCTATTTTTTTTTTACTTTTTATTTTGTATTGGAGTATAGCCAGTTAACAATGTTGTGATAGTTTCAAGTGGACAGCAAGGGGACTCAGCCAGTCATATCAATGTATCCGTTCTCCCTCCAACTCCCCTCCCATCCAGTCTGTCCCATAACATTGCCTGAACTCATAATTCAAGAGTTTCTGCTTTTTTCTTATGAATCCTTTCTGACACCCTATTGTTTTCAATCATGCAGTATGTTCTAAGTGTCTGAAAATGTCAGTTACATAGTTGAAAGCTAGGTCTGTTTACTGCTCCCTACACTTTCCATGCTCTCTAATGTCTCTGAGTTTGCAAACCATGGCGGAGGCTTTCTCAGAGGGTCCTAGTTTCTGGGCTCTCCTTTCTCATTTCAGAGGGGAGACCCCAGGGCTGTCGGGTAGGGCTTGTTGGAGGATAGAGTTTCCTCGGTGAGTAGGTTTTGTTGTTCAGTCACTAAGCCGTGTTTGACTCTTTGTGACCCCATGGGCTACAGCACACCAGGCTTCCCTGTCCTTCCCTGTCTCCCAGAGTTTGCTCAGATTCATGTCCATTGAGTCAGTGATGCCATCCAACCCTCAGGGCAGAGTAGATTGAGCAGTGTTTTTATTATGTGATCCCTACATGTTAGGGGAGAAGGGACAGTTTTTCTTTGGCCAGTAAACTTAGCAAGGAGTCTTCCAATTCCTGCCTGAACTGAAGGACTGGAAACAGCTCAGAAAAGCAGGACAGCAGTGGTGATCCCTTTGGTGAATGATCATGATTGAAAGGAATTAAAATCACCGAGGCTTTCCTTGTGGCTCGGTGATAAAGAATGTCCCTGCCAATGCGGGGGGGCATGGGTTCAATCCCTAGTCCAGGAAGATCCAACATTCCTAGGAGCAGCTGAGCCCATGAGCCACAGATGCTGAGCCTGTGGTCTAGAGCCCAGGAGCCACAGCTTCTGAGCCCACGTGCTGCACCTACTGAAGCCCACACGCCTAGAGCCCATGCTCTGCAGCAAGAGAGGCCATTGCAATGAGAAGCCCACAGCCAGAGGGTGGTCCCTGCCTGCCGCAACTAGAGAAAAGCCTGAGCAACCGTGAAGACCCAGCATGGCCAAAAAAAATTAATAACATTTTGAGAAAAAGAAAGGAAGAGGTCACCTTTACTGAGTGATTATCTCCTTGGGTTCATGTACCCAGGGAGATAGCTTAGTTCAAGCAGCTTCACATGTCTGCACGTCACCAGGCACGTAGAAGGGAATGTATAAGGCAAGAATAAGGGGAGGGAAAGTAGAAGGTAATTCCAAGAACAAGCCCCAAAGAGATAAGAAGTTGAGGCACTGGGAAGAGTAAGGAGACCTTAGCATCAGAAGGGAGAAGGCAGGGCACCTACACCCTACTCCAGTACTCTTCCCTGGAAAATCCCATGGATGGAGGAGCCTGGTAGGCTGCAGTCCATGGGGTCGCTGAGGGTCAGACATGACTGAGCGACTTCACTTTCACTTTTCACTTTCATGCTTTGGAGAAGGAAATGGCAACCCACTCCAGTGTTCTTGCCTGGAGAATCGCAGGGACGGGGGAGCCTGGTGGGCTGCTGTCTATGGGGTCGCACAGAGTCGGACACAACTGAAGTGACTTAGCAGCAGCAGCAGCAGCAGAAGGGTAGACCACACCATTACATCAGAGGATGGTCAGGTGAGGGATGCCAGGGGAACTGACCAAGGATGATAAGGACTGTGTGGTGGGAGGAAGGGGTGTCTGAAGGATTGATTTGGAGACTCACAGGCAACAGTGATGAAAAGTTACAGGACAGAACTATGGACAAGATCAGGGCACTGCCAGGGAGGTTGGCCATGAGCTGGGCACCCATGGTCTTAGATGGATCAATTAATATCTGCAGAAGTCCACGTGAAAAGCCAGAGTGAGAGGCAGGGGCTGGGTCTTCAGTGATGGTTGAAAGTGTGCTGTGGCAACACGGAGGAGGAAAGTGGTCCATTCATCTGGCTGGAACTTGAAAGAACAGGAGCTTCTGTAAGAAGACTAAAGAGAGGCAATAGGGAATAGAAACATTCCAAAATCAAATAAGCTTAAAAAAAAAAAGCCACAGTTTATTTCTATTTAAATCATTAAAATATCCAAGTCCCAAGGATTTCCAGGTTTAAGATGATATTACAGTCAGGTGGCAACCGTTGGTTTTTTTCATTTCTAAAGCCTTACAAGGATCCTGAGCAATTCTCCTTCTTGAAAACTTTTCTTGTATGAAAGCTGATACCTTGTTTGCTTCACACAAGTACATCAATCCAGTGAGGATGAAAAACACAATGCCGGTAATAATCATTGTCATCACAAGGGTGAAAGGTAGATGCCAGAGGACAAAGTGATGAAAACACCGCCGAGTAACAATGCTAATGTCACAGCATAGAACAAATAGAAGCACAACCAGCATCTGCGTGAAACCTCTTCTTGCGTGATTCTTTGAAACCAGATCCACGGACTGTTCGCTGGAAAAGCTGGGATCATGATGAGTTTTTAGCTACAGGGATTAGAAGAAGAAAAAAGGGAAGGTCAGATGAATCAAAAGATTAACTTGATGGGACTTTGCTTTTACATGAAGTTTCAAATTCCATTCACCCTAAGTTATCTGCCTGTCAAGGCAGGAGACTCCGGAGATGAGGGCTTGGTCCCTAGGTCAGGAAGATCCCCTGCAGAAGGAAATGCCAACACACCCTAGCGTTCTTGCCTGGGAAATCCCATGGACAGAGGAGTCTGGTGGGCTACAGTCCCTGGTGTCGCAAGGAGCCGGGCATGACTTAGTGACTGAGCATGCATTCACGATAAGTTATCAAGTGTCCTGGTGATATAATACGTAGGGCTAGTAATTAAGACAACCTAGCAGTTGAATTCCAAGGAATGTTGCTAGAAGAATCAGGGATGATTGGTATTTAACCCATATTTATTTTAAATATTTCTTTCAGTATCTTCATGAAGCTGTCTATCCCCAACTTCTGGGTCATTTTTAGAAAGATCACTAGGGATTGGGAATATCATGTTGTCCTGAGGTTTGCTGGCAGACATGTAAAGACTCAGAACACATGTTGCACTTTATGGAAATATCAACATTACTTGGAGGTGTATCTAAGATTATTCATCAGATACAGATGAAATGGAGCACCAAGCGAGGGCCTCATTATTTAATTTAGATACAGGTTTAGGGCTTTCCAGGTGGCTCCGAGGTAAAGAATCCTCCGGTCAACACAGGAGATTCAGGTTTGATTCCCAGTTGGGAAAGATCCCACTTGCCTCGGAGCAACTAAGCCCCTGAGCCTGTGGTCCAGAGCCCAGGAGTGGCAACTGTTGAAACCCAAGTGCTCTAGAACCCGTGCTCCGAACAAGAGAAGCCACAATGAGAAGCCCGTGCACCGCAGCTAGAGAGTAACTTCCCGCTCAGCAACTAGAGAAAAGCCAGTGCAGCAACAAAAACCCAGCACAGCCAAAATTCCTAAAAATTAAAATAACATAAAAAAAGATTATAGATACAGATATAATGGAATGATTGCATGCTAAAAGCAACACACTCTCCAGACAAAACATAACAAGGGAAATTTGACCTGCAGCCCAAGGGGCTGTGATTTCCTTCCTCTGCCAGTAGGAAGACTCAGCTGCAAGGTTTGACCAGCAAGACAGAAAGAAGCTTCCAGAAGGAAATTCCCACCGATGCCCTTGTCCTTGCCTGAGTGGACTTAAGAGGGGTCTTGAGTTCACCAGGCTTCCCAGGGCCGCTTGGGAGGGCAGAGTTAAGGAAGAGTCAGCAGATAACTCCTGTTTTTGATCGATGTCTTATCAGACAGATGGGCTGCCTGCTGTCTCAGGATCCACCTGACGAAGGACAGGGTTTCTAATTAGCAAGGTTAAGGGCCACAGTCTCCACAATATTGTAAATCGACTATACTTTAAAAGAATTAAAATTAAAAAAAGAGAGCCACAACAATCTCAACTGAATCACAGGATTTATTACTCTCTTATTAATCTCTGGTTCCTCAGGTATAAAGTCCATTTGATCAACAAATCCTGGTACTAGCACATTTTGTTACATTTCAAGAAACATTTAAGGAGCAACACCTCACATCAATACTGTCAAGTGTTACATTTTAATAACTGTGTCCTTCATTTTAATCCATTGACCATGTTTGTACTTTTGCATGAAAAGGAACTCTAGATTCCCTCCTAAATGAATAGCCAAGTAGTCCTCTACCATTTATGGAATATTTAATCCTTGCACATTGTTTTGGAATGCTACTCCTATCATATTAAATAACTCTACACCATAGGATATGTTTCAACACTCTATCTTCCATTTATATCTAGTCTTTTGCCAGTCCCAATTTGTACTGATTTAGAATCCCAGGGATGCAGAGCCTGGTGGGCTGCCGTCTATGGGATCGCACAGAGTCGGACACAACTGAAGCGACTTAGCAGCAGCAGAAGTAGCAGACTGCCTTTTGTGATCCTGTTCAAAGTGCTTCCCGACAACCTGTCAGACAGCTCTTGGCATTACCCTCAACAGCTGGAGACAAGTTAGGCCTTATAATTGAAATTGTAACTAACCATTTCTTGGAAAGACTTTGCACTTTATAATAAGAATTCCTTTTCAGGAAGGGTTCTCTATTGAGTTAATCTTTCTAATCTTCATTACTGCTTTATGCTCAGTTCTTATTTAATATTTATATTTTTGTTCCTTTACTTCTATGTATAACACAAAATTACAATTATATCCAGTGACATATGATTAACTTAATAATTGAAATTTTTATTCATTCTAATTGGCAATTACCATCATAAAGGAAAACTGCTAGACTTGTAAACCATTTGTTATCACTAGACATTTAAATTTGTTGTACTAATTCTAAAACTCTTTAGTTAAATCCTGGATTTTCTAGATATAAAACTATATTAATAAGAATAATTTTCCCCAATCATTTTACTATTGCATTTTCCTATTTTATTACATTGTCTAGAACAGTGATCTTGAAATGAACCCACATGTACCCTCAAGGGACGCAAAGTCCACCCAGGTGGTTTGTGTTTGGAAAGTTCTATCAAGCTCTACAACCTCAGCTGTGGTCCTTCCTACAGCTGCCCTACCTTCAGGTAGGGTATCCCTTTGACAGATGCCCTTTGCCTTCTTCAAATGAAAATCATCTCATTCGTATTTATCTTGCTATGGTGCATTGCGTTAGGGTAAATATTAAAAAAATATCTGAGGTGCCAAATATAGGAACAATTAGAAATATGGGCAGCTATCTTAAGAAAATAAATGACTAATAACCGACTGACAGTTTCACAAGTGGAAGTCACTTATTTTTTGCTGTTAACAAAAACTGGAGGAATCAATGGAAGCTTCAGCTCAGGAAAACTCAATAAAAGATCATTTGTGATTTTTCCATGTAACCTTGAAGGAGTCCAAAATATTAAATAACATCTCTGTACATGCCCATCTCTGTGTTTATGAATGAGTTTCTTTTGTCTCTGAAAAATAAAAGAAGTGTAATAATGCTGAAGTTGATCTCATTCTAGCAATGAGAATTCTCTACATATGCATTTTGAAAAGGGAAAAAAATGAGAAAAGAACATATTATTACATCATTGGAGATGAAGTCCTTACCAGTTTCCTTTTCCTGTTAAAAATATGATTTGCACTATCTTATTTTGATCACAAGTATACTAACTGTATTTTTAAATTAGAAGAAACTTAACACCTAGAGTCTTATAGTCAAAAATATTTCTTACAATTTAGGTTTATTACTCTTACTACAAAGGTCTGTCTAGTCAAGGCTATGGTTTTTCCAGCTGTCATGTGTGAGAGTTGGACTATAAAGAAAGCTGAGCCCCAAAGAATTGATGTTTTTGAACTGTGGTGTTGGAGAAGACTCTTGAGAGTCCCTTGGACAGCAAGGAGATCCAACCAGTCCATACTAAAGGAAATCAGTCTTGAATATTCATTGGAAGGACTGAAGCTGAAGCTGAAACTCCAATACTTTGGCCACCTGTAAAGAAATGACTCATTAGAAAAGACCCTGATGCTGGGAAAGATTGAAAGTGGGAGGAGAAGAGACGACAGAGGATGAGATGGTTGGATGGCATCACCAACTCAATGGACATGAGTTTGAATAAACTCCAGGAGTTGGTGATGGACAATGAGGCCTGGCATGCTGCATGCAGTCCATGGGGATGCAAAGAGTTGGATATGACTGAGAAACTGATCTGAACTGATACTGCAGAGAACTATGATATATTGATCAAAAAAAGATTTAAGGCATAACATATTACATTAGGACACACCTCTAGGTGAGAGAGCATGGAATAAAAAGGAAGTTGAAGAAAAAGGAAGTGAAGAACATGAAACTTTGAATTTTAATGAAGAGCTCAGTTCATGTATATTTCAAACAGATGATGAGTTACAGATTCAAATTCAATGCATGCATTTAAAAGTGGTATAGCAGTTACTTTGAAACATCATTTATAATATGTCAATGCATCCTTTGTGAATATTTTAATTAATAATGAATTGTTTTAGAAGTCAACTTAATGCATAATGAAGGACACAATTGTCCTCCAAAAATGTTATGGTTCTTGGGTCAAGGAAATTGAATATCTAAGACATACTGGAAACTACAGAGCTGTGTATATTACATCTCTCAGAAACTCTTTGATTGTTGCTCATGGTCTTAGACAAGTGCTGATCCTCTTTTTGTACATTTAGGGAACATTTCTGTCCTTCTGTGACAAATTGTGATGAAAATTTCTAGGGAGTTTTTTCAAACACATTCTCAGTATTTGTTGATAAATGGGACTTTCAGTTTTCTCTTATTAGTACAATGACATTTGATGATTTCTCTGATTTGGGTTAATCTTTGTGTCCTGAAATAAACCCTCATAGCAATCTTGATTATATTAAAATTATTTAGTAATTTTCCTGCACATAAGTGAGTTACTGTTGGAGAATGTTTCTATATGTAGAAGATGCAAGTTCAAGCATTTAAGGGTGAAATGTCATGAAGTCTATAACTTACTTTCAAATCATTCCAGTAACAATAATAATGATATTACAAACACATGTACCAGTTATGACCAAATAATCTGTTAAATCTAAGTATAGATAAGCCATCTTTTGATTATTTAAATTTTTGTAAATGAAAACTATTATGACTAAGTTTTAAAAAACCACAGTAATTTTCTTGTTTCGTTAGGAATTTTTACATGTATGTTTTAAACTTAAGGCTCCAGTTTTATTGTGGGAATTTTTATGGATGCCAAGACTAGGGTAAATCTATTTACCTTCGTAAAATAATTGCAAAGCTTTCAGCAACTCAAAGGAATCAGTTTCTCAGGCTATCCCTAGGTAAATGTGTGACAAACTTTTAAAACTCTTTGAAGAAAGTGGTTTGTTTGGAGTGGTTGGTTTGTCCTCTCTAAATTAATTTTGGTAACGTTGGTTTCCAGAAAATTATTCATGTAGTCTAGCATGTCAAGCATATAGGTATGAAGTTGTCTGTTGTATTATTTATAACTTTTTGTCCAATATTTATTGTCTTATTCATAATAAACTTTAAATTTTTAGTTGACTTGACAGGGTTCCAAAAAGAAAAATACTTTCCTTTCCCAAAAAAGAAAAATACTTTCTTTCCCCAAAACCAGCTTTTATTTATATCCATCAACCATAATGTTTGCTCTCCAGTTGATTAATTTTAGATGTTCCTATTAAATTCCTTCTCCATTTCCAATGTTTAAGGAGCATTTTTCTCAATTCCAAATTGAGTGCATGTTTTATATAATTTCAGTCTTGCTAAATAAAGAAAAAAGTTCAAGTTTTTACTGAAAAAAATTAACACAGCTGCCATAAAAGAAAAAAGACACTAGAGATGAAGTTAAAGTGAAAGATGGGAGTATATATTTTCAAAATAGAGAAGACAAAAAGTTAAAATCCATTACAAACAAAGAACACCACAAATTAAAGGGAAAAAAATTTAACTGACAAAGGACATGAGAGAAAACACACATCTCAGGAATTGCAATGCTCTGTGAATCTCCAAAGATATTCCTGACCTTACCTAGTCATGAAAAAAAGCTTTCTTAATGACTTCAATCACACCACTACTTTTATAACACTGTAAAAAAAAAAAAATCATGCTTTACCTGGTATTAAAAGCAGCTCTTTCCCACCAGAAATCAGCAAACACCCTTCAGGGTGAAATGCTAAATACAGCTCTTTGTGTTTCTTTTATAGGAGACAGGATCTTGATTGGATAATTGCAATAGAATGGATTCTATAGAGAACTATTTCATTCATCAGTTTAGTTTTCTCCCAGTTCATCCAATGATATAAGATATCGGGGGACTGAAAAACCTCTTAAAGGAGAGACAGGTGACAAACACTGGTTACACGATGGTTAAGGATAATGTGGCATAAATAAAACAAATGATCATTTGCTTTCCCCTTGGATATTAATGGTAGTTGTTTCATTTGGATTCACCTGATGATAGTTTGGTCAAGATAAGAGCTGCCACTCAGTGGGTACCAGGGTTTTCCAACTGCCCCAAGCTTGAGAATTCCCAGGACCTTTGCTGAGAGCACAGCTCACCTGGTACTTCATGGAGGCTCCAGCAGTGGGACCAGGAGCATGGACCTCCCATGGCACCATAGGCTTCTTAATATCAGCACATTGATGTTAAGCCTGCTGGAGGGACTCTGCTTAAAATGATTACTCTGTGCTTCTTTATTCACAGCTTCATGGATGTACAAATGACATACAAACGATGACACAAACTTAAAGTGTAAAGTTCAGTGAGTTTTGATGGATCAGCGAAAGCATCAGCACAAGCAAGACCCTTAAACACATCCCCTGCCCTCCAGAGTTTCCTGATGTCCTCTTGTAGTCCATGCCTCCCTCCCTAGGCTCAAGCAGCCACCCAGTTTGATTTCTGTTACTAAAGATTATCTTGCATTTTATGTAAATAGTATCAAGCATGTATTCTTTTCTCTTTTGCGTCTTTCACTTAAGATAATTATGTTGTGATTCATTCCTATTGTTTTGAGTATCTATAGTTGGTTCCTTTTTATTTTGAGTAATATTGCACTGTATGGACATATCAGTGATGGTTTAATCCATTCTCTTATTTATGAACATTAGGTTGTTTCCAGTTTGGAGCCATTACAAACAATTCAGGACATTAAAGAGCAGAAATGCCAGTTTACTGTTTCTTTATTGAAAAGGAAATTTTTTGACAAACACTTGAAAACATATAGGCTGGGAATATAGATGAAAAAATATAGCTTTTAGCCTTATATATTTTGGGAAAAGATCAGAAAACCAATCATCCTTATGCTTGTAAGTTGTTGGACTTGAATATCTTCTTACAGAACTTTTCAGAAGTGCAAGATAGTTCCAAAGTATCATGGGGATGTTTCTCCATTCTAGTGGTGGAAAAGCAAACACAAAAAGTTGATGATTGTGTTTAAAGAATACCAAGAAACGGTCTGTATGTGATGTCAGCAGACAAGCTAGACACTGTCTTTCAGCTGTTTGCCACTTTGGGGAGGAATATTTTTTCATTTCCTGTAATATTTCACTGAGCCACCGAGATAGATAGAGACATCCATCCATACATATCGATACACATATACACAGATAGATGGATGGATCTATCTATAAATGAATATGTGTATGCATATATATACATATGTATGCAATTTTGTTTTTTAAACTATTTAGTCTTTTTTATTGTTGTTTTTGTTCAGTTGCTCAGTTGTGTCTGACTGTTTGCAACCCCATGGACAGCAGCACATGAGGCTTCCCTGTTCATTTTATTACCATATAATTTTAAAAAAGCCTTAGTGAAATGTTGGGAAAATCCAAAAAAATTCAACTAGAAACAAAGTTCATTACTTACTCCACTGAGAAACAGTCACCTAAATGGTGATTTCATATTACGTTTACTTCCTTGTGACATCAGTTCAGGGATGGTAAATGTTTCTTTGTCTTATTCTATCGTGTCTTTCAAAAAGTATTAGATGTTTTTTTTTTTTTTTTTTGTATTTTCTGCTGGAAGTGATTTGTCTTGATCCCCTCACTTGTATGACACAACAGTTTCAGATTTTGAATTTTTGCCCTCATTTTTTATTTTCAAGAGCTCTTGCATTTTTTTCTGGATCATTTATGACACTCTCTACCTACTTCATTTATATACTGCTTCTTACATGTCTGAAATGTTAAAGATACAGGTTGAAAGATGTTTTTTTTCCGTGTGCTGCTCTCTGGACTGTTTGAGCATCCTCTAAAGACCTTTGAGCTTGCCAACCATGACAGAAAGAAAAATGAAAGTGTTAGTCACTCAGTCGTGTCTGATCCTTTGCGACTTCATAGATTGTGTAGCCCACCAGGCTCCTCTGTCCATGGAATTCTCCAGGCAAGAATACTGGAGTGGGTAGCCATTCCTTTCTCCAGGGAATCTTCCCAACCCAGGGATCAGACTAGGATCTCCTGACTGCAGGCAGATTCTTTACCTCCTGAGCCACCAACCGTAACAGAAACTTCCCCCAAAGGTCTTAATTTCTGGGCTCTACCTCATATTCAGTGAGGTACTCAAGGCTGTTGGGTAGGGCTGGTGCACTGGTGGGATCTGTAGTGTGATTAGGTGAGTTGATGGCATAATAAGTCATCATTTCATTGTGGAACCCCACACACACGTGTTGAGGGAGCAAAGACGTTTGGTCAATTATATTAAAAGACAAGATTTCACCCTTGGGAATTCCTTGATCATCCATCCAGTGGTTAGGACTCTGTGCTTCCATTGCCCAGATCTGGGGTTGATCCCTGGTTGGGGAACTAAGATCCCACAGTCTGCAAGGTGTGGCCAAAAAAAAAGATTTCACTGTCCATTAGGACTGAAGGAGTGGGGAATAATCTCAAAAGGTGGAATAGAAGTAGGGAGTCTCCTCTGAGGCAATAATCATGATTTTCAAAGAAGTCACTCAACTTTGTAGCATGACTTGTAAAATGCTTGGGTCTATAGATTCATGTCCACAGTGGAAAACTTCAGTGGGCTTCCTGTGTGCCCAGGCCTGGAGAGTTATAAGGGGTAGAAAATTGGGGGTACTTTCAATGACAAAGTGTCTCTTCTTGACTCAGATTTAGTCTGGCTCCTCTGAATCCTCATCCCAATTAGGACTCAACTTCTGCACTTCTGTGCTAGTCTTTGCATCTTCCAATCTGAGCTGGAAACTTGCTAAGTTGGTTTAGTGAGAAACCCCCACCCCTGATAGCTGATCAGATTCCTGTTTCTCCCCACCCCAGCTCTCAGGTGATGTCATCTTGACCTGCCTTCTGCAAAAATCCTGTTAGTTTGATTTAGCCAGATTCACCATGTCCTCCCCACTCACCCCTAATGTTTCCTTAGTAATTTTCTACCCAATGACTGATCCTCAAACTTCACCTGCACCATAAATTCCCACTTGAATATGTTGTAGGCAGAACTTAGCCCAGGGGGCTTCCCTGACGGTTCAGTGCAAACATTCTGCACTCCCAATACAGGGGGCCTGGGTTCGATCCCTGGTTAGGGAACTAGATTCTGCATGCCACAACCAAGACTGGCTCCAGTCACATACATAAATAAATATTTTTTTAAAAAGAATTGAGGCCAGTTCTGTGCTGGAGTCTCTTTTCCCATTACAATATTTCCTGAGTAAAATCTAATTTTATTACTTTAACTACTGGCTGGCTCTAGTTTTCTTAGACGTCAAGAAGCAGCTCAGAACTTCCCTGAGGGAAGTGTGGTGAGCCAGTGAGGTGTCTGCAATGATGTTCTAGGGGTCTCACAGGTGGCATTTATGACAAGGTACAAAACATGATCATGGATGGTGAGAAAAGAGCAGGACATGGCAGGTCATGAGAGCCGTGAGCTCGGCCCCTGTGGTCTTGAAGGGGTCACCTTCTGTGCTTGTTGAAATCTGCAGGAGTTGACAGTGAAGCCCCAGATGAGAAGCACCAGTGATGACAGGGAGAGAGTAAGAAGGTTGGGAGCTGCAGAAACAAGCAGGACAGAGAGAGGATTTCTGAAGAAGAATGATTTCATACAGGCGAGAGAGAACAAACACATTCCAAACTCAGAAAACAAAACTTTTTAGAGGTCAGAGTTTATTTCTACTTTAACTATACTCAAGGAACTTTCAAAAGGTTTAAAGACCCGGTGATATCTGGGTTTAATATACATCATAGCGAGGTGCTGATAGTTGCTGCCTCTGTTTTAAAACCCTCAGGATGACCGTGGGCAGTTCAATGTCTCACTAATTCTTCTGGTTCAAGAGAGGTGTAGTCTGAGTTTCGGCATAATCCATACAAGAGTATCCCTCCAGAAATGAGGATTAAAACGATGCCAGAAGCAATTATTGTCACTGAGAGGGAGAAAGGTAATTGATTACCGAAGAAGGCTACCACAGCAATTTTGAGGAGCATAATTATTAATCTGATACGGAACCAACAGATGGGCTTGCAGAATTCTTGCTTTAGTCTTTGAAACCAGGTCCACTGACACGAGCTTGAGTTGCTGGGATCATGACGAGTCTTATCTGTAGGATGAGGCATGGGAAAAATTGTTGTCTGTTGTTTAATCATGAAGTCATGTCCAACTCTTTTGCAACCCCATGGATGATAGCCCGTCAGGCTCCTCTGTCCATGGGATTTTCCAGGCAAGAATGCTGGAGTGGGTTGCCATTTCCTTCTCCAGGGGATCTTCCTGAGCCAGGAATTGAACCTGTGCCTCCTGCATTGGCAGGTGGATTCTTTACCATTGAGCCATGTGGGAAGCCCGAGTTAAAAATTAAGGTTAGAAAAATCAAAAGGTTGACCAGGAACCTATCTCCTCAACTGGCATGACAGTACTTTTGGATCAAATTTTTAATTATATTCACTGAGTTACCAAGTGTCCTGATGGTATAAAACAAAGGACTTCTTTCTGGACGACCTGGGAATTGACTTCCAAAGAAGATTGACAGAAAATCCAGGAGGATGAGTACATATTCTTAACTTTCTTTCACTATTTCCTTCAGCAACCTCCAAGAAATCATCTATCACAAACTTCTAGATTATATCCAGAAGACACTACAGAATTGGGGCCTGACCCATAGACCTGAGGTTTGCTAGAGGACACGGTCACATCTTATTGAACTATCAGCCAATTCTCAAAGGATTCAGCAAATAATTATGCACCTATGTACCACATAAAAACATTAACAAGCTTCTGCAACACAGTGGAGAGTAGGGACTGTGTATTCTGCCTTTTTAAAACTTGTCTAAGTGTTTGTAAATTATGATTAAACGTTTTATAAAGACACGATTTGCTTGCACTGTTAAGAATTTTTCCATTATACTTTTAGTTTTTGTCAAGAGGATTTTTATGGGTGCTGAGGTCAGAGTAACACTGCTTTTGTAAGATGACTACAAAGCTGTTAGAATTGTCTTTTCAGCCCAGCATAGGTAGATATGTGACCTCCTTTCTCATTTCTTCTAAAAAGGTTGGTTTATTCTGATGTTTCTACTCTCCTGGATTCAATTTGGTAACTTTTGGTAACACTCTTTGGTGACTTATTTAAGAAAACCATACGTTTTAGGTATTATGTCAAGTGAAATAAGGCAAACAAAGACAAATACTGCATGACCTTACTTATATGTGGAGTCTAAAAAAGTAAAACAACAAACAAAATGAAAATAGATTATTCATGGATGCAGAGAACAAATGGGTCGTTGCCAGGAAGTGCAAGGGCTGAGACGTGAGTGGGTGAAATAGGTGACAGGGATTAAAGGTACAAACCTCCACTTATAAGTCACAGAGATGAAATACACAGCAAAAGAAATATGGTCAATAAAATTTTAACTTTGTATTGGAACAGATGGTTACTAGACTTGCTGTGCTGATCATTTCATAATATAAATGCAAATATAAACAGTACAGCTGAAACTAACATAATATTGTACATCAATTATAAAAACCCTCTGAATATGGCCAGACACAGAATTAACGTATTAGCAATTGTTTAAATAAATGGTGAGAAAGAAAAAGAAAACTGTATATTTTTTTTGCCTAAAATGCCAAGTATATTGCCATGAAGTTTTACATGAACTTTTTTATAACTTCTTTTATCTGACTAAATTTCTTGCTTCATTCATACAATTTTCACTTTTTTTTTTTTTTTTTGGCTTGCCACATTTAGCTACTTGTTGCCTTCTTCAACAACTAACTTTGAGTGTTACCAGGCATGGCTTCAGTTTTCTAATTTATTTTGTTCCCTTATTAAACTACTCCTCCTGCATTTCTATTGGTTTTATTACTGTTTTTTCCAGAGCATTAGGTTGAAGGCATGTTTTAGTTTGTCTGGCTAAATAAATAAATTCTTTCAAGTTTTTATTGGAAAAAGTGAAACAGGTGCTTCAAAGGGGAAAAAAAAATTTCCTTGACTGGCAAGAGGCATTACAGACAAGCTATGGTAAATGATCAGTTGGGAGAAATATACTTTATATGCATAGAAAATAAAAACATGCAGAGGGCTTCGCAGATGACACAGTGGTAAAGAACCCCCTGCAAATGAAGGTGATACAAGAGACTCAGGTTTGATCCCTGGGTGAGGAAGATCTCCTGGAATGGGAAATGGCAAACCAGAATACTGGCTCCAGTATTCTTACCTGGAAAATTCCATGGATGGAGGAGCCTGGAAGGCTACAGTCCATGGGGTCTCAAAGAGTCAGAAACTACTGACACACATACACAGAACATCGACAAGTAAGGGAAAACAGACAAAAGGTAAAACAAGAAACACATCTGAGGAACTGCAATGATCAGTGGATCTTCTTTAGACATACCTGAGTTCAACTAGTAACAAGGGAAAACAATATTCAATGACTTTCAAACATACCACAACATATATTTTTTAAAAACATAGTTCCCTTTACCTGATTAAATGAATCTCCTTAATAACAAACAGGCAAACAAGCAACAGGCAAACACATTTCAAGATGAAACCTTGAGCACAGCCCTGCGTTTCTTTTATAGGAGACAGGGTTGTGATTGAATAATTGCAATAACGTGGATTCTATGGAGAGCCTTTATCACCTGTCAGATTTCATCCCAGTTGATCCAACGATAGAAAATGATGAGAGGCTGAGAACCTTGCAGGACACTCACGTATCATATACTGATTAAGGATCGTGCATTTATGTAAAACACTAGGAAATCATAGGTTTGTTTATCCCTGGGATGTAGTCACGGCTTCATTTGGCTTCACTTGATGATTTGGTCAAGATGAGGGAAGTCTCTTTCCTTAGCTGTTACTCAGTTGGTACCAGTGGTTTCCAACTGCCCTGAGTTTGAGAAGCCTGGGACTCTTGTTTTTAAAGATTTTTTTTTCATGTGGACCATTTTTAAAGTCTTTACTGAATTTGTTACAATATTGCTTCTGTTATGTTTTGGATTTTTTTGGCCATGGTGGATGCAGGATCTTAGCTTCCTGACCAGGGATTGAACCTGCACCAATTCTTGAGTTTTTGAAGTGCAGTTCAATGAGTTTTGACATATGTGTGTGTGTGTGTGTGTATATATATATATTATCGATGAAAGCATCAGCACAAATACGGTCATAAACACACCCATTGCCTCCCAAAGTTTCTTTGTATCTCTTGGTAATCCACATCTCCCCTCCCATCCCCAGGCAACAACCACTGATATGCTTTTTGTTACTATATTTTGCTTGATACTGAAAGAAGTACAATTAAGAAAAGAGAACTTGTCTTTTTTCATTAGAATAGAAATTTTATGAGTGAAACTTGCAAAATATAAATGGTTACAAAAGAGAATGAAATGAAAAATTCTGTTTGTATAAAACAACAATAGAAAATACACTATTCTCATATGTTTGGGATGTGGGGTTTTGGATATTATTTTCTTGCAATGTTTAGCCTGTTTTTTTTTTTTGACCACGGGGCTCAGCGTATGGGGATCTTAGCTCCCTGACCAGGGATCGAACTGGTGTGACCTGCAGTGGAAGCTCAGATTGCTAACCACTGGACCACCAGAGAAGTCCCTAGAACACATCAGTATCTGGTGGTACTCAGGGAGAAACTGGAAGGGATTTAGAGGCATCTATATGAAGTTTGTGGGGGGAAATGCAAAACATTTTCTGTAATCGAATTATATTAAAGTATACCCTAATAGGAAAAACTAAATATTGATTTTTTATAAAACTCCCCGATAGTAGGTTTTTATATTTATAAATGAGAAGTTTGAACTTGCTTCTGTGAAATTAGTTTTCTTATCAAAGCTGTTCGAGATATAATTCATGTTAACATACAATTTACCCTTTGCAAGTGTACAGTTCAGAGGGTTTTAGTATTTTTTTCACAAGACTACAACCACCCCCATGAATTCCAGGATATTTTCATCATCCCCCAAGGAAACCTTGTACCCATTAGTGGCTACTTCCCATCCCCTCCCTCTGAACCTGCTGCTGCTGCTGCTGCTGCTAAGTCGCTTCAGTCGTGTCCAACTCTCTGCAACCCCGTAGGCAGCAGCCTATCAGGCTCCTTCGTCCCTGGGATTCTCCAGGCAAGAACACTGGAGGGGTTGCCATTCCTTCTCCAATGCATGAGAGTGAAAAGTGAAAGTGAAAGTCGCTCAGTCGTGCCCGACCCTTAGCGACCCCGTGGACTGCAGCCCATCAGGCTCCTCTGTCCATGGGAGTTTCCAGGCAAGAGTACTGGAGTGGGGTGCCACTGCCTTCTCCTGGCAAACACTGATATACTTTTTGTCTCTATGGCTTTACCTATTCTGGTTGTTCTATATAAATGAAATCTTACAATAGATGTTCATTGTGTCTGGCTCCTTTTACTTAATACAGTTAAGTCCCCTACATACAAATTCCATTTCAAGAGCAATTTCATTAAGTCCAATGAAGTTAGGTACTCAACTAATGCAATCAGCTATATAGTACTGTTTGACCACTTCCAATTTACCTTGATTCATGGACCTAGCATTCCAGGTTCCTATGCAAGATTGTTCTTTACAACATCAGACTTTACTTCCATCACCAGTCACATCCACAACTGGGCATTGTTTTCACTTTGGCTCCATCTCTTCATTCTTTCTGGAGTTACTTCCTCATTCTTCTCCAGTGGCATATTGGGCACCTACCAACCTAGAGAGTTCATCTTTCAGTGTCTTATCTTTTTGCCTTTTCATACTGTTCATGGGGTTCTCAAGGCAAGAATACTGGTTTGCCATGCTCTTCTCCAGTGGACCACGTTTTGTCAAAACTCTCCACCATGACCCGTCCTTCTTGGGCAGCCCCCTACATGGCATGGCTCACAGTTTCATTGAGTTAGATAAGGCTGTGGTCCATGTGATCAGTTTGGTTAGTTTTCTGATTGTAGTTTTCATTCTGTCTACCCTCTGATAGATAAGGGGCTTATGGAAGCTTCCTGATGGGAGAGACTGCTGGGGAAACTGAGTCTTATTCCAAAGGGTGGGGCTGTGTTACCTCCCTGTTGTTTGGCCTAAGGCCAAACTATGGTAGGGGTAATGACTGTAATGGCCATCTCCTTCAAAAGGACTTGAGCATGCATGGCATTACTTTGCTGACAAAGGTCTGTTAGTCAAGCTATGATTTTTCCAGTAGTCATGTATGGATGTGAGAGTTGCGACTATAAAAAAAGCTGGGGGTTCAAGAATTGATGCTTTTGAACTGTGGTGTTGGAGAAGACTCTTGGGAGTCCCTTGGACTGCAAGGAGATCCAACCAGTCCATCCTAAAGGAAATCAGTCCTGAATATTCATTGGAAGGACTGACGCTGAAGCTGGAGCTCTAATACTTTGGCCACCTTTTGCGAAGAACTGACTCATTGGAAAAGACCCTGATGCTGGGAAAGATTGAAGGCAGGAGAAGGGGACGACAGAGGATGAGATGGCTGGATGGCATCACTGACTTGATGGACGTGAGCTTGAGGAAGCTCCAGGAGTTGGTGATGGACAGGGAACCCTGGTGTGCTGCAGTCCATGGGGTTGCAGTCAGACATGACTGAGCGATTGACCTGAACTGATAGAGTGCTGTAGTGTGATAGGTTTACAAAACTTTTCAAATAGTGCCTTAAAAGCAAACACAAAAATCAAGGAAAATGTTTTTAATCTTATGATACAGGACCTGGGACAGTACAACAGCTGGCATTAAGGGGCAAGCATTGAGTGAACAGGCAAGAAGAGTGACCAGTGGAGGAGGGAGAAGATAGTAGCACTGAAGGATCACCAGCAGTAGGAGATGGAAGGCAAGCTGCAATTTCACCCACCCCTGATGTTGTTGGCACAGGTTCTGCTTCTTTGCTAGATTCAATTCTATCCACCCTCTTGCTTCCAGACACACTGGGCTTGAAATAAAGATACCATACTACTGCACTCTACACAGTACTGTACAGTACATAAAAGCACTACTCACAGATGACCACGTGACAATACATGCCAGAAACGTGACCCACCTTAAGTGACCAAACACGCAAACACACATTCCCACCTTGAAAGTTCGGACTTGGAGGTTAACAGGTCATAGTACTTTCAAGGTCCATCCATGTTGTGCAATGTATCAGTAAGTCATTCCTTTTTGTGGTTTAATAATATTCCACTGAATGGAATATTACATTTTGTTTATCCATTCATCAGCTGATGGACATTGGGTTGTTTTTACTTTTTTTCTATTATGATAATGCTGCTATAAACATTCCAAGTACAAATCTTTCTGTGGACCTATTTTTTTATTTTTTTTGGACCTATGTTCTTAACATCCTTCAGTTCAGTTCAGTTCAGTCACTCAGTCATGTCCAACTCTTTGCGACCCCATGAATCGCAGCACGCCAGGCCTCCCTGTCCATCAACAACTCCCGGAGTTCACTCAGACTCCCATCCATCGAGTCAGTGATGCCATCCAGCCATCTCATCCTCTGTCGTCCCCTTCTCTTCCTGCCCCCAATCCCTCCCAGCATCAAAGTCTTTCCAATGAGTCAACTCTTTGCATGAGGTGGCCAAAGTACTGGAGTTTCAGCTTCAGTATCATTCCTTCCAAAGAAATCCCAGGGCTGATCTCCTTCAGAGTGGACTGGTTGGATCTCCTTGCAGTCCAAGGGACTCTCAAGAGTCTTCTCCAACACCACAGTTCAAAAGCATCAATTCTTCAGCACTCAGCCTTCTTCACAGTCCAACTCTCACATCCATACATGACCACTGGAAAAACCATAGCCTTGACTAGACATCCTTGGGTGTATTCAAAGGAATGGATGTGGTTAGCTCTGTCTTATGCTTTTTCAAAAAATGGCCAGACTGTTTTCCAAAGCAGCTGCACCATTTCACATTCCCATTTGCAATGCATTCCAATTTCTTCATATCCCTCTTGTCTTTTACGGTCAAGTGGTATATCTTGTTGTGGTTTTGATTAGCATTTTCCTGATGACTAATGATGATCTTTTCAAGTGCTTGTTGGTCATTCGTGTATCTCTTTGGGGCTAATGTCCATTCTGACCCTTTGCTCATTTAAATAATTGGATTGCCTTTTTATTTTTGAATTTTATCGCCTTAAATACACCTTCCCATAGAACACAGTTTCTATGGTAAACAAATCAATTATGCTAAACCCCTACATTAAACGTAGTATACTCACTTAAAGTCTAAAAGGACAATGGAGTCACAAACTTTGTTTCAAAAGCTTTCATGATTTAAAAACCTGGAGAACCACCTAAAGCTTATTCCTTTAGTTGTTCTATTCATCAATGACATGATCTTTGAAAGCATGCCTCAGTTTGTCCTTCCTGTACTAGTGACTATATCACTTACTACTAGAGACGTACACTCCAGTTCAAATTCAGTGGAAGTACCTGCAAAGTCAATTTACTGCCTCAGGTATGTTTGACGATGACCTGAAGTTTTAGTCTTTTCTCCTGAGCTTCCTTCCCTAGGAAAGTAAATCTAGGTAGGGTGAGGGGTAATCTGGAGGAATAAGGAAAGGCTATGGGAAATAACTATTTTCTTGCCTCCAGTGTGCAGGATTTGATCCAGGGCTTCTCTAATTGATGATAGTTAATTTCCCTCATCAAATGCATGCTAATTCAGTGATCTGGAACCTTGGGCCATGGAATCAATTATTTTGTTTCTGATTCAAGGGTCTTTTCCAAGATCCATCTCAGCATGAGGGCCATGAAACTGGAGTTGGTCACCAGTTCCACGGCTGATTCGCATGTAAGTCCACCAGTGGCCTGCAGGCAAGCTCTGGATACGTCTGTACAAATTACTGTAATGGAGCTGTCAGTGAACAAATGGTTGAAAGCAGATGAAGAAAAGAATTATTTCATAGGCATTCAAGTAAAACACCAACAAGATTTGGAATGCCAACAGTGTACCATGAAACAAATGTTGACACTTTAATAATAATAAACACAACCACGAAGCACTATATTTTCCCTCTATTATATTAGCAAATACACAGAACAACAAAATAAATGGACTTACTTCCAGTTACTGGTTCTTATACACCCATGAATATGTATCAGAATTACTTGTGGAGGTATTAAAAAAATCTATTGAACTCTCGGTAGGCCTCACTCTGAGGTTGCAGCAGGGGTCAGAGTCAGAACCTAGGCATTTTTTTTTTACAAGCTCTTCAGATAGCTGAGTTTCCTGCTGGTTGATCTCTGATTTTAGGCTGACTGGGGTACTTTGGGTTTTTTGGGTCGCTGTGTCAGAGTACGGGGAGCTTTTTTCGCAGAGTTACTAGCAGTGGTGAAGAACTTGGCCTCTGGCTTTTTGGGAGTCTGTCTTGGGTCTTTTTTCCCCAGGGAAGAGTTTCTTTCTTTCTCCACCTCTTCTTTGACTTTGGCCTTCTTCTCTGGGCCTTTCCCTAGGGTCTTGGGCTCCGCAGCTATTGGGGTCTCCAGGGCTGGGGAGGCCTTTCTCTTCTTCCCACGAGCTGTGTTGGGACCAGGATTCTTTTTCAGAGACTTCTTTCCTGTGGCAGTTTTTTGTATCTAAGAAAAAGAAAAAGGTGGGTGAATATGGGCCAGACTACTGACAATGTAACCCAAGGAGCTTCTGTTCTTAAAATTTAGAGAACCCCTAAAAGGGATGCTGCAGAACAAGGGATGCTGCAGAACAAAGAGTTAGGAATGGCTTTTTCCTTCTGCCTTGCAAACATTTTGAAAGGCAGCTGCATTTCATTATTAACGACTGTAGAAAGGACCCTAGCATCTTCTTGGTGCAATCAGTGGAAAACCATCTTTTCCTATGGCTGGGGCTAAGGGCTCTGGGAAGCACACACTGGGAGCAGAGCAGGGAGACCTGTGACCTCATCCTGACTCTTCTTCACCCCAGGAGTAAATTCCCTATATGTGGGTTAGGGCACTGGGTTACCCTGCTGAAAACCAGGTTGGCTGGCCAGTTACCCAGTTAAAACCAACTGTGGGATGTGTTAGAAAAAAGCAGGGACTGTACTCTAGGCTGGGACGCCTGGATTTTCCAAGCACCCTAGATGATCCGAGGACAACATTCCAGCAATGGACTGTGTCCCACACAGAAAAACACTATAGACAAAACCACCAACAGGACCTTGTTTCTGACAATATAAAACAACAGATGGAAATTTTGAAAAACATTAAAAATATGATGAAACTTTATCTTTCCCCAAATTTCCGAGGTGGTTCAAAAGGCACACACATTCTACACTCTTTTCCAACCATGCTGCACAGCTTGTGGGATCTTAGTTCCCCGACCAGGGATCAAACTCAGGACCATGGCAGCGAAAGCGCTGAGTCCAACCACTGGACCTCCAGGGAACTGCCGACGCTTGAATACTCTTGAATCATATCACCCTGGCAGCGCTGCTTTCTCCTCCAGCATATCAGCTTCCAGTCACATTAAGACAAATACAGCTCACTTCTAGAAACAATTATACTGCTTGTAGTAAACATACTAATCATCAACATTACATTTCAAATATATTTTTAAAATCTCAATTAGCACTTTGGGGATATTTTAAAAGGAATATTTTCCCTAACAGAGGAAAATTATAATTCTGTTGAAGACTTTAAGGATTACTGTTATAAAAATATACATAATAGGGTAAAGGGACAGCCGTGGGACGACCCTGACGGGCTGTGCCCAGGGAGGCTGTGAGTCTCCCAGACACATGGCGAGGGCCACCCTCCAATCTCTTAAAAAGGACCCACTGCTCCCCTCTGAGGTCTCTCCCCAATAGCTGTTTGGATACTCTGAGTGAAAATATTAACAAAGCACCCCAAAATAAAAAAACTCAGTTCCTTTAAACCACCTCCTCTGAAACCCATGAAGTCAGACTTCCATTAAGAGCCATGCAGGGCCGAGTGTTTGCAAAGGTGTCAGAGGCAGGACCCAGCACCCAAGTTTCCCCTCAGGTAAGTTTTCTGAGATGAGTTATGTGGTGACTGAGGACTCACCTTCGCAAACTCAACCTGCTCTTCAAAACCACAGGCAACATGGTTAATTATTAGCATTATTAATATGGCTGAGTCTCCCATGATTCCAAGGTACATGAAGAAAGCCTTGGCTGACTACAGGTCACTCCAATATTTAAGGAGGGGGGCAGAGTCAGTCAGAGGTTCTTGGGGCTCACTCTGGTATTTTTCATCTCTTATTTCACAAATTTCTACAAGAGCTGCCTCCCAGGTGTAGCACTCCCAGTCCCTCAGCAGTGCCTGCCGGACGCGTGGGCCCCAGAACCCATCCACAATGGGCACCAATATTAATGAAAATACCTTGGCGCTTCCTGCAGCTGGAGTTTCCTTCAATGGCACCAGCAATGGGATTTCATCTTCAGAATCGTCTTGTGCTTTAGGCAGGGTGCTCAACCCACCAGTCTCCTCCTGGGGTGCAGGGTCCTGGGCTGGAACGCCCCCAGTTTTGAGGGCCACTGCATCTGTTGTTGGGGCAGGTTTGGCCTTTCCAGCCTGCTTTAGAAGCTTCTTTTCTTTCTTCTCCTGCTGTCTTTTAAGAGCTCTTTCTTTCTTCTTTCGGCTTTTCTTTGATACCTCCAAAAAGAACCAAGCGTAATTTTAAGAGTGGAATTTTCTTAGCACATGTAGTCAGGTCTTTCGTCAGCTCCTAAAAGGGCCCAGACCTGCACAAGATCCAAGCAAACGAGCCCCACTGCCACCACTTGAAACCCAACTCCACTTTGTCTCAGAGCCACAGCTAAAGATGCATTTTATGTGGTGAATTCTATCCAGAATCTGGGTATGTGAAGCGTGTGGTCACTGGCTGTGTGGAAGTCAACTTCGTCTATAGGTTAAGTTATGAGTAATTCGGAACTGTACAGTATGTGTTGTGAAATGGCTGGTCTTCCATACACGCAGGGTTCCACATCTACAGACTCAACCAGATGTGAATCAAAAATATTCAGCGGGGAAATCCCCAAAGTTCAAAACAGCAAAACTTAATTTGCTGCACTCTGGCAACTCTTTACATAGCATTCACACTGCATTCAGTATTATAACCTAAAGATGATTTAAAGTATAGGGGAGGATGTGTGTAGTTTAACTTATATACGGGACATTGTTGTTCAGGCATGTAAACAAACAAACAACAACAAAAACACACTCACTGGACACATGGATGAAAATGCCTGGAGAAAGACTGAATCAACTAGGAGACTGGTCCAACCAATAAGAAAAGAGTCCACTTTCTCTCCTGCCACTTTTTACAGTAGTACCAGCAGTATCTAAAACCACAAACCAGAACCAAGAGGCATGTCAGCCTCAAGCAGTCTTACATTTTGCCCACGAATAACCAAGTACTCAATAGCCCAGATTCTGGGTTTCCTCTTCCTTTCAGCTTCTCCTGCAGGCTCTTCTGAAACTCTGTTCTCTCCTCTTGGGCTGTGCTTACAGACATGATGAAGCCGGTCCAGGATGTGAACTTCTACTAACCTTTTTCAACAGGTCTCGTGTGCGAAGTCCCTTGGCTTCACCCTGACTGCTGACAAAGGAAGAGAAGACAGGCAGGGAAACTGACCGCTCAGTCTTCACGAACAAGAGCTTCACGCTCTCCCACTTCTGAAACAGAAAGAGCAACGTCACCCGTGTGGGTTTTACTTCTTTTATATGAAGGACTGACTGTGAGATGTCTGCGAGACCGTACCTCCGGCAGTTTCTGCGAGAGCCTTTTCGCAACAGCAACGACATTTTCAACGATGTGCTCAATCGGCATCCCCGTGTGACCGATGCGGATAGTGCTGGAAAAGCATCCGACACAGAGATGTGAAAATGTAACTTGCTTCTCAAAATAAAGCATAGGCTGGTATGTGACAAACAGAAGTATACAACTCGAACATTTTTTTTTAGGGTAGAAACACTAAGATCTTCAGGTCCTCCATTTATTTTAAAAGAAGATCATCTTTCCTGTTCTAGAAGAAATACTCTCCTCCTGAAATACCAAGAGGTGATTAGCCGCTGCTCTCTTGTGACCTAGATGGGAAGGAAATCAGGGAGGGAGGGGGTACGTGTATATGTACGGCTGATTCGCTTTACTGTACAACAGAAACTAGCACAACTTTGTGAAGTAACTATATCCCCGGCATCAAAGTAAGAAGTGACTGAGGAGCTGGCACATAATTGTGAGAGGCTGGGAGGGTCAGTGGGGAGGGCCACAGGAAATTCTACCTGCACTCTGGAGAACACAGGTCCCCGGGCCAGCCCTCAAGCTTTGCTGAGGGTGATAACCCCCAACAGTGGCTGTTCTGCAAAGGAAC
>SJXQ01012113.1:147413-198248 GCA_006408695.1 Aepyceros melampus
CAGGTGCAGGGGAGAGCCAAAAGGCATGAGAGATCTTTGTTTCCTGACCAGGGCTCAAACCCAGGCCCGCTGCAGTGGAAGCACAGGATCTTAACCAACAGACCAACAGGGAAGACCCTCTTGTCACTTCAACTGAATCCAAACTTTAGTTGCCTTGAAAATATTAACCTGCTCCCTACCTGAGAAATGGTTTTGATCCCATGCTTGTTTAGAAGCTTCTTATAATAACGTTCTGTCTGTTCAGAGCTTAGATTTGGTTCATCTTTGGTAAATAAACACACGTCTGCTAAATCCGATCGAATACCATGAGGCAAAGACCTGCAAAATACGTGAGACATACCAAAGAATAAAGCATTATAACTGATCATATATATGTTTATATTCCACAGAATACACAATAAATCCAGTCATTTCAATAAACTTTATTCATGGTTTTTAAACAAATAAGATACTGAGCACAGCACACACATACAACAGTTTTCAATGGCACAGAAAAGTTAAGATTCAAATACTAAATCACCACAAGTATCCACAGACCAAAATACCATTAACATTTGGGATGCGATTAAGAGTTAAAATATATCAAGGACACTCAAAATAGTACAAATGTAACTATTATTTGGCCATAACACACATGGCATTTTAGTTCCTTCCAAGGTTCAAACCTATGCCTCTTGCATTGGAAGGTGGAATCCTACCCACTGGCCCGCTAGGGAAGTCTGGTCATTATTTATATGTTTGGTGTATATATAGCACTATGGAGCGCTAGAATAATCCAGTTTAATCAGGGCAGTTGTGGTTCAGAACACTACCTTGCAGAAACCTCTGGGCTCCATAATCATAACTCTTAAGAGCTGAAACAGAAACCGGAGCAAACCCACAGGGACCAGCAAACATGCGTTATGCTGAGTCTCAAAAAGGGAAAAAAAAGGCTTAGCTCGGGCGCTAGGTCTATGTGTCCTGAGGAAACATGTCCTCATTTTAAGAGGAGAGCAAGCCTCAGCAGCAGGACTTGGACAATGAGATGGCAAGTGGCAGAAATCACAAGAGGTGAGCGGTTGGGAAAATAACCTGGACAATGTGAGGGCAAAAGTGCGGAATAAACAAAGAACACACCCAGATATGTGAAGCAGTAACTAAAACATGGCTAGGGCTGCTCATGGCGATGAGTTAAGAGTCTGAGGGTTAAAGGGGTCTTCCCAGTTTGTAATCATTCTTAAAAAAAAAAAAAAAAATTGTTTTTAGATGTCTTCATTGACTTTGTTACAATGCTTCTGTTTTTTGTTTTTGGCCAAGAAGCATGAGGGATCCCAGCTCCCTAATCAGGGATCGAACTTGCACCCCGCTGTATTAGAAGGTGAAGCCCTAACCATTGGACATCTGGGGATAACATCTCCAATTGTTGTTATTCGTAACCCCTATCCTCCACTCTTATGGGGGAAAGAAAAGCTATCCCACATCTTGCTTTCTATAACAGAGCTAGCTTTGGAAATGAGGATTCCACAGAGAGGAAGGTTACAGACAGAATATAGGACACCCAGTTAAACCTGAATCATTTTTTAAGTATAATTATGTCCCCATGCTACATGAGACCTACTTACACTAACCAAAAAATTCCCCTATATTTTTATTTGCTAAGTCTGGCATCTTTGACCTAACAGTTATAGCAAAAAGAATGTGTAATCTTCATGGGTTTCTTTTCTGTAAGGAATTCACTGTCAAAATTTTTTTTTTTAATTGTCAAACTGAAGGTCAAGTTTTAAATTTAATGACCTTGGTATTAACTATACACATGCTAGTAAGTGCTAAGACTTAAAATCTTCTGGTTCAGTTGTGACTCCAGACAGGATCCAGAGAGGAGTTCTAAAATCTCTTCCCTGGGTTTTATGGAGACTTTCTTTACCCTCCTGTGTTAGCCTCTTAAGGCACCGCGTCAGCCTTAAAAGGGCACTGGAAAGGGCAATCACTGTCAAATTTTTAACAGTCTCTGTATATAGGAATGAGTTTAGCACCTTGGTAATTTTAGCTTGGAACTAGTTGGACATGGAAAGATAACTGATTCTATGAAAATACAAAAGCTGCTTCATTTATTCTAACCTTTGTCCTCTCAAAAACCAGGTTTTCAGATTCAACAGAACTGAATCTGGCTTTGGTCAAATCATCCACCAACCATTCAGAAAACTGATGGAATTTTTAGAAAATTTAAGCATGTCTAAATCCGATGGTTTTCAAATCAGGTATTTTGAGTTTGCAAAGTTTCCACCAAAAACTAAGTTGACAGTTGAAGTTCCACGAAACAGCCAAGCAGTTAAGACCAGCAAAAGTAAAAAACAAGAACTTACAATCTGACCCTCAGTTCTTTACTTGGAATTTTCCATAATACCACCATTAAAAAGAAATTTTCATTCTCATTCAGAAGTAATCCATTCGCGTTCTTCCTGGATCTGGAATGTGCCAACAGAGCCTCCACTGCCTTCTTAACCTGCAAAGAGGAGATACACAAGTCAGTCAAATTTTATTGAATTTAGCAAAATTCAAAATCTAGCCCCTTCCCAGAATTTGCCCCTGCTCAATTTCTATTTTCGCAGGTAATCTCCACAACCATACTCATCAAGATTGTGCAATTTGTAATCAGAGGAATGCAGCCACCTGAAGTCCAGTGGTTAAAACTCTGCATTTCCACTGCAAGAGGCTCAGGTCCCCACAAGGCCAAAACAAAACATTAAGCGGAGCATGCTTCCCCTGCACTCAACAATGAAGGCAGCAAACCCCATAAAAGCATAATACATCTGCATCTCACATTTTCTGAGTGCCCATTATGCGTCAGGCCCCCTTTCTTTGTTTGCATCACCTTCTCTGATCCTGGAGAGCAGAGCCCATTTTTAAATTCAAGGAAGTTACCAAGGATCAAGTGACTTGGCCAAACTGCAGGGGGTATGTGTATACATACAGCCTATTCATCTTGCTGTACAGCAGAAACTAATACAACGCTGTAAAGCAACTATACTCCAATAAAAATTAATAAAAAAATAAAGCTTTCTAAAAAGTTATGACCAACCTAGATAACATATTCAAAAGCAGAGACATTACTTTGCCAACAAAGGTCCGTCTAGTCAAGGCTATGGTTTTTCCTGTGGTCATGTATGGATGTGAGAGTTGGACTGTGAAGAAGGCTGAGCGCCAAAGAATTGATGCTTTTGAACTGTGGTGCTGGAGAAGACTCTTGAGAGTCCCTTGGACTGCAAAGAGATCCAACCAGACGATTCTGAAGAAGATCAGCTCTGGGATTTCTTTGGAAGGAATGATGCTAAAGCTGAAACTCCAGTACTTTGGCCACCTCACTGGAAAAGACTCTGATGCTGGGAGGGATTGGGGGCAGGAGGAGAAGGGGACAACAAAGGATGAGATGGCTGGATGGCATCACTGACTCGATGGACGTGAGTCTGAGTGAACTCTGGGAGCTGGTGATGGACAGGGAGGCCTGGCATGCTGCAATTCATGCGGTAGCAGAGTCGGACACAACTGAGCGACTGAACTGATTTGCAGCTTTATTTCTAACAAAGCCTAATCAGAATGTTAAAGGGAAAACCAGTCCATCCTAAAGGAAATCAGTCCTGAATATTCATTGGAAGGACTGATGCTGAAGCTGAAACTCCAATATTTGGCCACCTGATGCCAAGAACTGACTCATTGGAAAAGACCCCGATGCTGGAAAAGATCAAAGGCAGGAGGAGAAGGGGACGACAGAGGATGAGATAGTTGGATGGCATCAAATTCTGGGAGTTGGCAGTGGATAGGAAGGCCTGGAGTGCTGCGGTTCATGGGGCCGCAAAGAGTCGGACACGGCTGAGCGACTGAACTGAAAGGGAAAACTTGGTAGGACATTCCTTTAGAATACCCAGGAGTCAAACCAGTCGTGTGGTTTTCAAGGTATAATCTGGGCCTGTTTTAGAGACATTCCCTTTTCTCTTGCCCCACTCTATTGCTGTTATAAGGTGATTCCTTTTGTGTTCTGATACCTACTCACCTTGTGAAAAACTTAAAACATTTAAGCAATGTTAAACTCAGAGAAGGGGACAGCAGAGGATGAGGTGGTTGGATAGCATCACTGACTCAATGGACATAAACTCCAGGAGATAGTGGGACAGAGGAGCCTGGCATGCTCTGGTTAGACACGACTTAGCGATGGAACAAAAACTGTGAGGCAGTTGAAAATGGAGTCACAGTGGCCAGCATGAACTTCCACATCAGCTGCTTTAAAACAAATGCTAGCAATTTCCCTGGTGGTCTAGTGGCTAAAACTCTGTGCTTCCAATGCAGGGGCCTGGGTTCCAACCCTGGTCAGGAAGCTAGGTCCACATGCAGCAACCAAGAGTTTCCACATGAGGCCACTAAGACCCGGATCTGTCAAATAAACATTTTTTAAAAACCTGCGGTAAGACTGCAAGTGTCTCAGAGTGATAAACTGAGTGTTACTTTAGATCAGAAATTTGATGGGTAATGTGTGTGGAATAGAAGGAGCAACTGATAGAACCATAACCCACTCCCCTGTAATAACTCTTGTGCTGAGTCTCTTCAGTGGTGTCTGACTCTTTGGAACCCAATGGACCCACCAGGCTCTTCTGTCCATGGGATTCTCCAGGAAAGAACACTGGAGTGGGTTGCTATTTCCTTCTCCAGGGGATCTTCCCCACCCAGAGATCAAACTCTGCGTCTCTTATGTCTCCTGCACTGGCAGGTGGGTTCTTTACCACCACTCCTCAAAAAGAGACCCTGGAGCCGAGAGACGTGAAGTCTCCTCGCTGGAGGACCCGTCTCCACGCTGCTGAGAGCTGTTCCAGACGGGTACTGCCGGAGGCCTTGTTTCTGTAGGAGCCGGCTTCCCTCTCGGGCTTGTTAAGAGACCAGCTGCCGGACTGCTGCTTGTGCTGCGACGCCTCCTCCCACGACTTCTCCTTGGAGGCTACTCTGTGTTCTGCGCTAATTATTTGCAATCAACTGAGAGGTTTATGAATTGTCAGAAACAAATGCAAAAAAGGCAAACGGCAGGGAAGCAGAGCCAGGTGGGCCTCACTCCAGGGCCCCAAGGTATACCTGAAATCCAATTCAAGGTAAGGGACTCTCCTGGCGGTCCGGCGGTTAGGACTCTGAGCTCACACTGCAGATGCCACGGGTTTCATCCCTAGTCCGGGAACTAGAACCCCGAAAGCCGCGCGGAGCGGCCATTAAAAAAAATCAACTCAAGAGAGCCAGGCCGCAGGGCTGGAGGAGGCGGGCGTCTAGCCGGCTGTTTAAGGCAGCGGGAGAGCGGAGGACACTGCGAACGAGCGACCCTAAGCCCAGAAGGCGTCCACATCGGCGCGGAGCCCGCCCTCCGAATCCGCGACTCACAAGGCCTCGGCCGCCCCGCTTCCAAACTCCCCGCCCGGGGGCCACTCACCTGCTCTTCGTCCAGCTGCTCCGGGCCGGCCGGGGTCTCCGGAGTCGAAGCTGAAGTCGCGGTTGAGGTTGACGGCGGGGTAGAAGCCGAAGCCTCCATGTCGCCTTCACCGCGTGGGGACTCGCGTGCAGACCCGGGAACTCCTCTCCGTGCGCACGCGCGGACACACGCCCGTAGCCGGAAGCTGGGAGGCGGGACCCGGACTCTCGCGTCACTTCCGGGAGCGCGGGGTCCAGCGCTTCGGCGTCGCGGCGTCAGGGATTGGCGGGCTCGAGCGAACTGAGGTAGGCTCTCCCTCTGCGATCTGAGTCGCTACGACTAGGGGCATAGGTGCCTCTCAAAGTTCTTCAGCTCCCGGTGTCTGTGAGGCGCGGGGAACAGCCTGGTAACGCCTGGCTCTCACTCTTCCGCGAAAGCGGGCGAGCGCCTGAAGCGGAAAAGGAGGCCCGCTGTGGGTGGACCCCCGACTTTGGAGCAGGAGGCATGGGGCGTGGGAAATCTGGCCCCACCACCTACCTGCCGGGTGACCTGGGACGAACCCCGCCGCTCCCAGGCACAGGCCCTTCCCCGCCTGATGGTTTCCTGCACGGGAAACACCGTGCGAGTCGTTAAGCGGTGTGGGGCCCGAACGGTGAGCCTAGGCCGGTCTCCTGAGCTTCGAGGTTCACAGAGGCGGAAGGTAAGAGCAAGTGCAGGTAACGGTGCAGACTGGAGAACGGGAGAAGGCCCCTCTCCCTCCCCGCGGCCCCACAGGTGACCACTGGCTACCTGGAGCTTTCCAGGGATGGTCTACGTATATTTGCTGCTGCTCAGTCGCTTCAGTCGTGTCCGACTCTGTGCCACCCCATAGACGGCAGCCCACCAGGCTCCGCCGTCCCTGGGATTCTCCAGGCAAGAACACTGGAGTGGGTTGCCATTTCCTTCTCCAGTGCATGAAAGTGAAAAGTGAAAGTGAAGTCTCAGTCGTGTCAGACTCTTCGCGACCCCGTGGACTGCAGCCTATGAGGCTCCTCCGTCCAAGAGATTTTCCAGGCAAGAGTGCTGGAGTGGGTTGCCATTGCCTTCTCCGTCTACGTTTGTTTAGGAGATAACGTATACTTTTTTCTCTTTATGGATGGTTGGGCTTCAATTTAGTTTAGTTTTTTTTTTTTTCATTTTTAAGACAGTAGTAGGCTCTATGCCCATTGTTCTGTACGTTGCCCGTTTCTCTTAAGGTATCTTAGAGGTTGTCCAAGTCAGTACTTATGGCTTTGCCTCCTTTTAGTTTGTTTTTACAGCCATATGGCCTTTCACCACGGAGGTATACCAGAGGGTTTTTTTAGGAGCTTTTTGATGGATAGTCAGGATGGCTCGTTTTGCAAAGAGCTACAGATACATGTGTATGTATGGCTGAGTCCATCTGCTGTCCACTTGAAACTCACAACATTATTAATTGGCTATACTCCAATACAAAATAAAAAGTTTAATTAAAAAGGTTAAGTACAAACTACTGTACATAAAATAGATAAGCAGCAAAGATTTACTGATAAATTAGCTGAATCGCTGTGTTGTACACCTGAAACTAACACTATATTATAAATCAAATATTTCTTAAAAAGCTATGAAAATTTTGATAAGAAAGGATGGGAGTGGGATGCTTTCCATGTCAGTTGCTTTCAAGGAAAATGCTCCTTTCCTATTGCCAAAGCTGAAAAAAAGGGGAGTTCTGCTGATCTCTAATACTGACTTTGTCTTAAAAAAAAATTATTGAAATACAGTTAATTTACAATATTATGTCTCGTTTTGTCTTTAACCAAAAACTTGTAGGAAAAATGTTCTAAACCTTTGGCACCAATTCTCACTTGCCTGTTTTAGATTCTGGAATTCTAAATGGAATTCCAGATTGACTTGCTAGCAGATTGGAATTCATTTTAACACTGTTACTTTAGGCTCTGCTAGTATTCTGAAAAGAACATCAGGGCTGCCACATGTTGTGTCATCTGAATTCAAGTCAAGAGCCAGACTTCCAGGCCAAAGGAACAGCATGAATTCAGGTAAAAGAGGATGGTGGTGTTTGAAAGTAGTAAGTGGCTGGAGTAGGAATGCACAGAGGGGAGAAAGAGGAGATGAGGCTAGAGTGGGTAGGTTAAGAGATTAATTATCAAGCTGAAGTTTTATATTTTGGAGAAACCATATGGATACAAGGTTTTGAACTGGGTATCAGGGAAGAAGAGGAATTAGTAATGAATTAGACTTTAGGAAAGTTGATCTTTCTGTGGTATTGTAGTGGTTAAAAGAGTCATATGCCCACAAATTCACTGGAGCCTTAAGTGATGGAGTTTCATTCCCTTGTCCCTTGAGTAAGAAGGGCTTGACTTAGTGATTTGCTTTTAGTAAATAGAATAGAGAAGAAGTGAGGGGATGTCACTTTGGAGATTAGGTTATAAAAAGACTATAGGTTCAACCTTACGTGTTCTTTTCCCCTCCCTTTTTCTGTTGTTCAAATTACTTGCTCTGGGTGAAGCTTTGAGAAGTCCTGAGACTACTCAGGCAACCAAGTGAGACTTTCCTGGTAGTCCCATGGTTAAGACTCCAAGCTTCCACTGCAGGGAGAACTAAGATCCCACAGGCTGCACAGCAAGGCTGAAAGAAAAAAAGGAAACTGGAAATACATGAGATTGCCAAAAGCAGCAGCAGAGAGTCAGAATAGAGGTATGGAGAAACCCTGTTAGGAGACAGGAGGAAAAAGCCTATAAAATCGAGAAATAGTTAGGATGTAAAAGAAAACCAAGAGGGTGCTTAGGAATGGAGAAGTGAGGATGTGTTAATACCATAAATACTGAAGAACTTCTGAAAAGCCATTTGTTGGGCAGTTAAGTCATGGTGACCTTATAGAAAACAATTTCAGTGAAAGGATTATGAGAGTTATGAGTGAGAGAGGAAAAAAATGGAACATTGGTATATTTTAAACTTTTATTTACCATGAAGGCAGATGAAAGTGAAAGTGAAGTAGCTTAGTCATGTCCTACTCTTTGCAACCCCAAGGACTGTAGCTTAACAGGTTCCTCTGTCCATGGGATTTTCCAGGCAAGAATACTGGAGTGGGTTGCCATTTCCTTCTCCAGGGAATCTTCCCAACCCAGGAATTGAACCCAAGTCTCCCTCACTGTAGGTAGATACTTTACCCTCTGAGCCACCAGGGAAGCCCAGGCTAAGGCAGATGAAGTAAGGAAATCATTTTTGTGTCCCAGGGAATTCCTTATATCGCCAATTCTCCTTACTATCAATGGTAACATGTATAAGAGCACTTGGTTATCTACCTCTCTGTCTTCCCTGGTGACTCAGTCGGTAGAGTCTGCCTATAATGCAGGAGACGGGTTCAATCCTTGGGTCAGGAAGATCCCTTAGAGAAGGAAATGGCAACCCACCCCAATATTCTTGCCTGGGAAATCCTATGGACAGAGGAGCGTGGCGGGCTACAGTCCTTGAGGGTCACAAAGAGTTGGACACGATTATATATATATATAAACACTATGTCAACCTCTAAAGTATCTGTTGAATTACTAGTTAGCATTTTTTATTTCTCCACAGATTGGATATCTGTGGTCTTATCCTATTCACTTTCAATAGGTCGCAACTTGTGTATGTGCTTACTACCAGGGAGTTTACAACTTAACAGGGCAATAGGGCAAAGTAAGACCTATGAGGCAGGATGTGATCAATGCCATAATTTTTATAAGCTGCCACATGAACTCAGATTACTTACAAACTGAAAGAATAGCAATAGTAAGAAGAGTTCTTCTCTAAATTTAGTGTTTTCAGCCTTGTGTGATAGTGACTGTTGATTAGTTTATTTCCTCTATGTACTAGATTGAGTCCTTTGAGACCAGAATTGGGGTTCAAATTTACTTGGCGCACACAAGGTCTGCGTGGCACATGGTGAGTGGACAGAGTCTGTGAATCCCTTCTTACCTTCTGAAGGCTTTACTCTCTTAATTTTCCTCCCATTCCGTTGTCTTCATTTTCCTTTTCTCCAGCAGCTGTCTTTGTGCTTCATGTATGTGCTTGAACGATAGTGCCATGCTATTTTTTTCCCTATCAATGGTAACATGTATAAGAGCACTTGGTTATCTACCTCTCTGTCTTCCCTGGTGACTCAGTCGGTAGAGTCTGCCTGTAATGCAGGAGACGGGTTCAATCCTTGGGTCAGGAAGATCCCTTAGAGAAGGAAATGGCAACCCACCCCAATATTTTTGTCTGTAATTAAGTAGGTGGAGTCTGGATAAAGTTTACAGAGTATTAATCTTGTGTGTGTTCAACAGTATCTTGAGTTTAAAAAATTTTTAAAAGAAGAGGTGGAATTGACAGCAGTTTAAGAAAAATTTAAATTACTTAATTTATGAATGAAATATTTATTGTCTTTGTAGGCAAGTGCTATAAAGCGCTTTCAGTTTTCTCCTAACTCTTTCATTTCAATCACACTATTACTATTCTGTCTAAAGTCACCAATGACCTTTTAATTCAAATAATTTTTTTTTAAATCCCCATTCTTTTTGCTCTGTTGTATTTGAAACCATTTTCATGTTCAGTGAAATTTCTTAACGAATTTTATCCCTTTCTAAATATCCATGCCTGCTATCTATTAAGACCTAAATTAGCCATTAGTGAACACTAAGTTTTAAATGTGAATTGTACTTCATTTGTTTCTGTATAGATGTAGTTGCCACAGTATGTTATTTAACTTTGGGATTTATGCTGGAAAATATTTTACTCTTACCATTAGTCTTTTAGAAGAACTAACCTGAATAATCCACATTATTCTATAAAATTTCACTCAATACCTGAGGGTAAATATTTCATTCATAAATTAAGTAATTTAAATTTTTCTTAAACTGCTGTCAATTCCACCTCTTCTTTTAAAAATTTTTTAAACTCAAGATACTGTTGAACACACACAAGATTAATACTCTGTAAACTTTATCCAGACTCCACCTACTTAATTACATTATTTATGCCAATCTATTCTTTATCCACTTTTAAATGAATTAAATATGATAATTGCCAGCCAAAATGAAAATTTTACTTGTAAAGGAATAATAAAAGTAGTTCTATTAGTGGAAATTGAGTTAAAGGAAAAGTAATAAGTATCTTGAACCATATATGCAAATTGCTTTTTAAAAATTAATACATTAACATCTTGGGGAAGAAATCAAAGTAATTAGCATGTACATTTCTAATGAGACAATTACTAACTTTTGTAGTATTTCTTTTCTAGTAAGCATATATAAGTAAGAGTCAGTCAACATTTTGAGTACGCAGATCTCACTGAATACTATTGTTTCCCTGAAAGTACTAAAAGAGGTTTCTCTTTATTTTTGAAATTTTTTTAGTAGTTGCAAAATCTGCCTGCTTATTAACAAAGTGGCATCAACTGTATGCAAAGTAGTATATAATCCTATAAAGGATTTAATAAATCATAATGCAACTACCTGCAAAGAATGTATGAAGATGTTGCTAGATGGTAAACAAAGTTTAATAACAAATTGAATAATGGAGCTCAAATTCTAGTTACTTGAAAATAAATATTTGCTAGAATCAACTAGTAAATCTAGAAAGCCCTGCAGAGTTAAGATAATTATTAGTACAAATGGCAAAACAAGCCATATAGTTAAATATCCATGTCTGAGTTATCTAAAAGCAATTTTTAAAATGTTCTGTCAGTGTCCTCAAGATCCATCCTGGTATTGAAATCTGCTAGGAAATATTGATATAAGCATGAGGTGAAACAGTATTGCTAACAGATAGAGTGTGATGTAAGAGAAATAGGAAGAACATGGTCTTTTTGGTCAGAAAGATCTGAGTCTGGATCCTAACTCAGTAATATAGTAGTTATTTAGTTTTGGACAAGTCAGCTAATCTCCCAAGCCTCAATTTTTTTTTTTTTTAATGTGTAAGAGGAAACTAGTTCTCCACTGGAATTGTTAAGAGAATTGAATGAGATAACGTATATATGTACATAGTACCTGGCACATACTGTAATAGGACAGGGTTAGCCCTTTGCCGAAAATAATCATTATTAAAAGGATTGGAAAATGGAATGTGCATCTTAGGGTCTGAAAGAGGGGAAGCAGTGTGCCTAAACTCAAGGAGGGATGAAGAGGTTGTTAAGAAATTACTAGATTCTGATAAAAAAAAAAAATTAGGGAATGAGAAGCAGGAAAACAGTGAATCTGGAAAAAATCTCAGTAGGGAAACTATTAACCTATTTGCTATTCCTGTTTAGCTCTCTCCTTGTATCTGGGTACAGCTGTGTGGGTGCCTTGAGCACCTCATTTAACTCTCTTTCACAAAGGACACCAATGTCTCCTTGTACACTATTTAGGAAGACAACTTTTTAATCCTATCAGCCTTAACTTAGAGGAATTATGTTCCCTGAGAAATATCCTCAAGACTATTCTCAGAAGTGATTTCTAGGCTTAAAAAAGTGTGTGTGGAGGGTGATGCTTTCAGCACCTTTGATCATACTTTATTATTGAAAATAAGCAGCTGACGACTTCTTGGAGGACTGTGTTCATTTAACCATAACAGTATGTAACTGGTAAATGTTATTGACAGTCAAAGTGCATCTTTACTTAAATTAGGAGGGTTTTCAATAGCCTCAATATTTGGGCTTTCCTGATAGCTCAGTTGGTAGAGTCAACCTGCAATGCAGGAGACCCCAATTCAGTTCCTGGGTTGGAAAGATACCCTGGAGAAGAGAAAAGCTACCCACTGCAGTATTCTTGTCTGGAGAATTCCAGTCCATGGGGTTGCAAAGACTTGGCAGGACTGAGTGACTTTCAGTAGCCTCTGTGAAGTATTATGATAGGTCATCAATAAAAAAGAACTTCTAAAAGTTATTCATACATGTAATTTAATAAAATCTACCAAAAAAGAAAACAAGGACTTAGCCTTGAGATTTAAAGAGTTAATCACAAGAGGTACAAGTCAGATGAACTTGGCTCTAATAACATGAAGTCTGATAGGAACAATCTAGTATTTTTTCTCTTAGTGTTTATTTATTTGGCTGCACGGAGTCTTATCTGCATGGGTTCTAGTTCCCTAACCAGGGATCAAACCCAGGCCCTTTGCATTGGGTGCACAGAGTCTTAGCCACTGGGCCACCAGGGAAGTCCTGGGACAATCCATTGTTAGAACTGACCGGCACATCAAAGGGAACAGAGTGAAACAGGCACTCAAGACTGATAGACTGGGAGGGAAGCTCAAGTTATTTCCCCACCTTTGAGGAATAAATACTAAGTGGTCTGTGTGAGTGGTAACAGCATATAAAAGCAGATAAAGGGAGGAGATGTGAAGCTTTCCTCTCTGGCTTATTTACTCATTTGCATTTCTAATGATAATTCAAACAAATTACCCAGCAGTAAAGAGAATAAACTAGTGATAAGACAGGTGGGTTAATTAATCTCTGAAACACCCCCTCCCCCCCTGGAAAAAAGACAACTGAGTGCATAAGGTGATTCCATTTACTCAAGAGTTCAAAACTAGGCAAAACTAATCTATGGCAGAGTAGTGATTACCTTAGCAGGAGGAAGGGATGGATTGGAAGGAGGCAGAAAGAAACTTTCTGTAGTGATGAAAATGTTCTATATGTTGATAGGGATGTTAACATAATTGTATACACCAGGTAATTCATTGTTAAACTTGAGATCTGTGCATTTCTCTGTATGCAAGTTTTATCTTAATAATAAAAAAAAAAATTCTCCTTTGTGTACACATTCTGTCTGCTGGACCTTCTTTATAAATAGTAATTACTCTTCAGCATCTTTCAAACTTTCTTTCTTTTATCTAAAATTAAGTGTATTTGCCAGGAAAATAGCAAAGATGGCAATGGAGGTAGTTTTTGTTTGAAGTATAACAATTTGTGTGATTCATTAGCAAACACAAAGTTCTTTAGGAGGACTGTACTGCTCAATTCAGAGGGGTGAAGTCTCAACCTAGACAGTCACAAACAAGAGTGCAAAGCAATTTCAACATGTTTCTTTCCTTATGCCCCCTCTAGCTAAACTATTGTACTGATAGAGATTATCAGTAGCCTCGCCCTTCACTAAACTCATAGAACTTTTGGTGAAAATGCTTTAGAATGCAAAATAGGTTCATATAAATCATAAAATTACAATTTCTTTTACTGCTTATTCTTGTTTATTTCACTTTTAAGACTAATGTTGAGTTTAGAGGACAAATTAAATACAAAGAACCACAAAAAGATGCCATGACCATATATGACTTTTTGAAATCTTCATGCTAGCATCAAATTTTGGTTCTTTTAAAATTCAGAAAACTTAAAATCTAAAAAAAAAAAAAACCTTAAAATCTAATTGTAATTTGGTCATCATTTATTCTAGACTGGGAGATAAAATTCTCCACTCAAAGCTAAAACATCCAAGGTACTAACGCTATTTTTCTGCTTTAAGATGTGTTGATACAACTTTTGTATCTGACACTGGTTCCATGGGCCATGAAGTATAAAAAATACTGTTATCAATCTTGCACAACACACAGCCTGTGTGTCGTCTGATGCCTGAACACGACATTGAGAACTGTAAAGAAAGCAGATACACTCAGAGTATGACGGAATACAGTAATTGTAAAACAAACACACAAATCCTTCAAAAGGGAAGATGACAATTTTTATTGTTATTACAAAAGCAAATTTTTTTAACTTCAGTCATTTGAATAATTGCAAGAGCAGACTAAGGGCTTAATCCTCACACAGGCACCAAGTCAGGCACAGTAGGTAGCTACAAATCATAAGAAAAAGGTTTCTTTACCTTGGATTTCCATAATTCCTACCTAGAGCATTCTGCCATCTTTGGAATTAGGTTAAAAACCCAGCAAACCTAATTAGTTCCCTTCAGTTCTGTCTTTTAAAAAAGGAGAGCTAGGTATTAACCTGCCATCTAGTGAAAACTAGTCACTAAATCCTGGCCTGAGAGAGATCCACATTTCTTCTAGAACAAAGAGAAGAAACTAGTTCACTAAGACATGTGCCAAATGTTAAGTCCTTAAAATGTAGACCTGGGCTCAGACCTCAGTTTCACCTAACACATGTGGGTGGTCTGGTCGCCTGAGGTGTGCAAGAGCTCCACCTCCAGCACACTCTTCTGGGCAGCAGGCTAGGAGGTAGCGGGGACTTGGGCTGACAAGCACTAGGCTAATGTGCCTGGCAGAGGGGAGCCTTGGGAAGCACAACATCATTCTACCTTTGCTGTCCACAAACCTGAGGTTTCCACAGTACATAGTAAAGGGCACAGTGGCATGTGTGACAAGGCAGAAAAGACTACCACCATTCTGAGGGTAACTTAAATCCTGCCTAATTTTCTGCCTAATCAGACATGGTGCCTTACTGCTTCTCTCTTATTTTGGAGAATACTCTAATATTCCCACACCTTCATGACCTTAAAACACTTAATAAACAACGCAGCTAGCACATTACTGTTTCAAGGAAGCATAGGATTAGAGGTATGTGAAAAGTGTATTTACTGAAGGAAGACTCAGTTATGTCCTAGGATATTGAAAGTTAAGAATATCCTAGAGCCAAAACCATAAGTTTAACCAAATTTACCCTATCTGAAATTTGGCAGTACATTGGTTCAAATGGAAACCACTGAACTACAGGGAAATAAAAACACTTCCTATTCCATTTACTATGAAATCTAATCTAACCAACTGACTGCTAAATTTAAACCTACTAGTCTTTGAGTTGTGCACGTGTAAGTACATTTATTTACTTAAGTTTCTGCCATGGCAAGATCTCTAGAGGAAAGAAACTAAGATCATAAACGTATCAGATGACGTCTGCTACAATCATGGAAAAAATCAGCTGGAGGAACATAAGCCATGTTATTTGGAGACAGAAAATTGTCCCCTAAATTCTGTTGATTGCTATCTACCTTATGTATGTATGTCTGTGAGAGGATTAATGGCACAGTTTATTCTGTTAAGATAGACCAACACTGAACATTTAATCATTCCACAATCAGCTATAGTGCTGTTACCAGAATTTTCACAAAGGGTTTTTAAAAGCTAAAAGTTGCTTGATGTTAAGAGCTGTAATAAAAACTTTCCTACCCAAACCAATGAAGCTGTCATCCATGAAGCAGCAGTCCATAAGTCCACGCCAATGAGGAAAGGTGCTAGAGTGCTGCCAGATGGAACAGCCATCAAAGACCACGGAATAATTACAGTCACAACTAGCGTTTCTGAAGATTGCCAGGGAGTTTTCTTGATTTTTTTTTTCAAAAGTTCATCATGAAAGCAGTTTTTTGAGCATAAATTCACCTTTTTCCTGGGTTGCAAAACTGCAGCTGGTTGAACGTATGACCCCCCAATATCTGTAGCACTTCAGCTGAGGATGCCAGTATTTGTCAACTGCATCACTTTCAAAGTCCATCCTATTTTGTAAAAGTAGTTCTTGTAGTTTATGTAACTAGCAGACAAGTATGAACTACCTCTTGTTACAGTGAATAACCTTATTCTTCTACAATTCACAAAGTTTTTACATTCAATTATCACATATTTCAAGACTCAATTCAAAACAAATATACATGGGCTTAATTATTCAAGAATACCTTACTATTTGTCACTTAATTTCATAGCATTATATACTCAGTCCATCTCTTTTAGTTTGATTTTACATAATTTTCACTGGATGAATTATGGTTACAAATTAAAAACAAACATATTTCCCTTCTCCCGTAGTAAGAAATAAAGGTTGGAAAATGGCAATTATTTAATGTTTATTTCAATTATCTTGTTTATTAATTAAAAAAACTATGATTAAATAATCTAGCATGAAAGCTGTATAAAGAACATCGTTAATGTAAAAAGATGCAAAGAAAATTGTGATTCTAAGTATCTATGCTACAGACAGAAAAGAAAAATGTTTAGGTCTGTAATATCCTAAGTCTGTAGCCAGTTACCCTGTTCTTGCATTGTCAACAATATAAACACACTTGCACTTGCAGAAGACAAAATGACAGCATAGGAATCTGTATATTGCTTTTCATAGGTCTAACATCTCCCCACACTGCTAGCTTACTTCAGACACATCTGCCCGTCCAAGTAACCAAGCAGTGTAATGAAGATTTTAAAATCCATCAAGTAAGCATTCTTCCCACAGAACTTCAAAGCTGACAAAAATGTATGGTGTTGGTTAATTTAACAATGAGGTTTCTTCTAAATAATCTTACTTGCATAAGTGTGCAAGAATCCACCAAAGTTTTATTTCAGAATTATATTTATTCTCGTTTTTTTAGAGGTAGGCCCTTCACAGTTGATATCCAAGTCATTTTGAGTCTTGGCAACATGCACATAATATTCTAAAAGTGTAACTGCTTTAATAGCAAACATAACTTTTTTAAAAAAATGTGTTCGATTTAAAAATGGAAACATATCTCTGGAAATAATTTCAGTGATTCTTGAGCTTTTAAAGATTCATTAAAATCCAAGCAATTGCTAGTATTTTGTTCTTATATACTTGGAAGTATGAAAAGTTATAATGTACTGATTAAAGCTCCCACATATTCCAGAAAACTAAAAGCCCGGATTCGCAAACATAGTATAACTTAAATTTCATGCAACTTTAATAACCATGAGTATAGTTACAGGAAACTGCAGGACAGAACTGTGCTCTGTCCATAAGATGTAGCCTCATTCATGAAATGAATGGGAATTTTACAGTTATGAAAACATGGTTAGATTTAATTTTTATGTTTTGTGGCTAGAAATAGTCAGAGGAGGCTTTTCTAAGGCAGGAAGATTACAGGGAAGGGACATGTCATTAGATACACAATTACAAAGTATCTTATTTAGAGATTAAGCCAACCTAAAAGAGGCTAAGTCTTCGGTAAATGGCAACAGTCAAAATCAAGGTGGGCTTCCAATAAACCCAGAAAAAATCCCTGTAAGTATCCCTTCCATTTTCCATTTATTCTCATTAAAAATTTCAAAATCATGACAGTTGTAGCAGGTCAGGATTCAATCTAAAAACCACCACAGTGTTGCACTCTGGGTCATCCAAATCATAATTTAGCAAATTTCAGCAATATATTGAAGAAAACAGTTTTGAATAATTGAGAAAAACATAATTCTGCTTGTCATTAACTTTAGTCTGTGCAGATTCTAATGGTTCTAAATATGTGTTCATTTAGTTACTGGATGAGATTTAGCTTTAACCAGCAAGGGTCAGCCTTTAAAATTACTGATATAAACAATAAATAAACTGAGTAATTTGTAGAACTGGCACTTGCAATTGATATGGTTTTCATACTAGTTGCATGCAGCTCTTATAAATACTAAAGGAGGCATTTTTGCCAGGTCTCAACATGCTGTCTTTATTGTAAATTCCACTAATTTAACAAGTTAATGGAATTTTTTGTAGGGGTACGATTTCATTATGCTTTATACTTATGAAAACTACAGATATGCTGTTCCTGTGTCTTAAAACCACTTACTTTGTTTAAGAAACCATGTTAAAATGTCAGTTGGCAGAAAGTAACCGAGAGACCTAATAAAGCAGTGTCATAGTTGCATAAAGATATTGTATGTATGCGTTAACCATCAAAAGAAGGGGTCCATCTAATTCCTTCTTTTAATACAAACTTGAACATGGTTTGTAAGTGTCTCATTTAAACAGTGGAGAGGGAAAGACTTTAGAAAAGTCCAAGTAATAAAATGTATTCCATTACTTGGTCAAGTTAAAAAGCTAATGCAACAATGTTACATCCAGATAAAAAACAGTATTCAAAAGCAATTCAAATACCGAAAAGGGTTTCAAATTGAATATTTTATTAACATGGTAGTTGTCTCTGTAACATGTGCACACACACTCGCACACTCAGAATGATCTGCCTGGGGGGAAAAAGACTAGGAATGCCTAAGGGGAAATGAAAAATAAAAAATTCCTGGTAGGTTTTTCATTGTTGTAGGCGATTATGTCCACATCACTTACAAAGCTATTGCCAAATCTGTCCAAGGAAGCAGAGTTTGAGAGGGGAAGAAAAAAATCTTGGGAAAAATTCAACAGTGGCATAGCAGAGCTCTCAATATGAGAAAGCTGACATAATGTGGACTTTTGCTGTGAATTTTGTCTTTGCAAAATATGGGGAGAGGTTTGTCAATGGGCAGAAAATAAGAGAAGGCGGTGTGAAGTAGGCTTTTGCAGTCAATTTTCCTCACAGTATTGTGCAGGGTCATCAAGAAAATGCTTAGTCTTTCTCTGGAACCAATTTCAGAACTTTTCCAATTGCAATGGTCTTACCTAGAAATGAAAATTTTAAGAAACCTTTTCAGTAGTTAACAGCAAGCCTATGTTAGATATTAAAACAGTATCATTATTTTACAATGTAAATTACTAATTAAAACCTAGCTGAAAAGTAACAGATATATCCATACAGTGGAATTATTATTTGGCAATAAAAAGGAATGAATTATATACATATCACAGCATGGGTGAACCTCTATCTCAATAAAAGCTGTTAAAAAGGGCTCTCAGACCCTATTATTAGAAATACAAAATCCATTTGGTCTTGTGAAAAACCTAAAAGCCAAGCTATTCTTTAGGGGAAAAAAAAATTCTGAAGTTAAAAATTCTTGCTACATTAATTTCTAATTGATAAATAAAATTCTCATTTTGTTATATTAATAGGAAAGCCCCAATAGCCAGTTTCACTATCATCAAGAAGACTTTTAAGATAATGATTTTAAATGTATACCATCTTTATATAGTTTCCTCTGAAATAAAGCTCAAGGACCATATCCATCATATTCCCAGTGCTTGGCACAACTCCTGACATTAAGCGGACATACAGTAAAGTTTTTGCTGAATTGAATTGGAACTAATATGTGAACTGACTATTCTATATTTTAAGTAAACCATAAAGTTTTATGTAAAGTCTTCCATAGTCTTAAAATAGTAACTAAACTAATAATCTGTAAGAGAAATGTTCTATTAAACACAAAGCCATTTTGTTTCTATGATACCAAAGTTTCGTAACTGTTTGAAACAGGAAAATTACAGCTATTCCAATTCACTTAGGCAGAAGTGGACACACACACAAAAGAACATCAACATTAAACCTTGAAATAAATATTAAAAATATAATAAAATATTTTTATATTATTTTTATTTTAAATATTTTTATTTCTAAAAATATAAAAAATATAATAAATTCTAAACCTTGAAAATATTAGACATTAAGGCTATCAAATCTATGTACTCCTTTATCTCCCCCATTTCAGTGCAGTTAAAATTTATCATTTTGGATTTCAAAGTGATTTTTTCTAAAAAATGTCTACCTCAAAGGTTTGCTTATTAGCAAAAATTTGCTCTACTGGATAAATACTCATCTTGAGTTTTTACATTACATTTTATATTACATTACTTTTATATTACAGAGGATTTTATAGAAATGTCTTATTTAGCAATAAATAAAAGGACTCTCAAAACCTACTGCCTGCAAAATATCAAGATTAAGGTTCTCCATCTAGAGCATTACTACTAAAGTGTATGTTCAAGTCTGTTTAATTCATTCAACTCATAAAACATATATGACATATACTATAAACAGGTATCCAAGTTTCCTATGAACTTCTAATGTGCACTGTACTCAGATGAAAACTACCAAAGCTAAGCACCTTAGACAGACCTCTGGACATCAGTTTAAAGGCTTACCCTCATCTCGTAAAGTAAAGCGACCCATCTGAGGGAAGTCTTTAAAGGTCTCAAGGCAGATGGTTCCTGCTGTCCTCAAGCGGGCAATGCACACTTGATCCTGTTTCACAAAACGGGGTCGAGTCTTACTTTTTTCTCCTGATTTCTTGTCTACCAAGCAGATTAAGGCCTATCCAAGAAAAAAGGATGAGATTAGAATAACGCCTAATAAAATAATCTTCAAGACCAAAAGTGTGAATAACGGTCTTAAAACAAAAACCCCAATTATTTAAAACTCACTGTTATTTCGACTTCTTCAATACAGGTATGGATGTGCAGCACCGCATTATAACCGGGGCAGATGATGGACTTGTGCTCTATAATCACTATCTGTCAAACAAAAAAATTACCATCTTTATCCTAGGTAAAAAAAGAATTGAATGTGTAACTCAATTTCAGTAGGGCACCAACTTATTTTTGTGTTAGAAGTGATAGGTCAGATTGGTTTACCTCAAAGCATGAATTTTTGATATCCTTATCCTACAGATCTTGGCAAGTGCCCAAACTTTAAAAATATAGGCATACTTTCTTCTCTGAGAAGGCTTTCCTCTGTACTCCCCCTCCAAGGCATTCACTGCTGCTCACATGCTAGAATTTTCCCTCCTGATATGAACTTAGTTTTATCCATTTCCCAGTATCCAAGCTCCAAAGTTAACAACTTTGTATCTGACATAAAAATCTAACTTGATTAATCATCATATTAACAACTCAAAAATTCTGTGAGTTGTACCAATTACTTACTCTGTCATCCTCTTGGGGAAGTCAGGTTGCTAATAACATGGAGAAATTAATTGTGTTTTCCTATTTGGAAATTTGCTTGCTCTGAATGAGCAGACAAACCATGACTTCCAAGGCAACTATGCTCTACTTCACTTTGGGCAAAATATTACATATCAATATATATTATCAACAGAAAATAAAAACTAAAAATGTATACTTTCTACCCAGCACTTGTACCATCAAAGACCTTATGGGTATGAGATGTACATCACAGCTGTTGTAATCTCTATATATGGTTTATCCTATTTCAGTTCCCCTTCTGCACACAATGGCATATCACCAATAATCAGGGCAAAGGGCATTTAAATCCTAGTCTCATTGTGACAGTAAAGGTCATCATGATAACTACAATATCTGGTTTACCTGGGCATCAAATGTGCGACCAGAATGACAAAGATTATTTGGATCACAAAGTATGAACCCTGGAAGAATCTCCTCCTCTTCAATTCCTTTCAGTCTGATTTTGAGGTTTCACCTGGGGCTACAGAATCAGTTTCCACATCATCGGAAAGGATTCCAAGAACTTCCACATTGTGCTTAAAAAGAAACCAAGATTGGAAAACTTTTGATACATTCACTACATTATAGAATGGAAATGATCTGTTTGCTGAAGACTTGCAAGTCACATTTTTCTGTGGTTGTTGAGTAGCCAAAGTAATTCTTGTGAGTTTAAAACTTTGTAACATTTGTATAACACAAACTTAATGAAAATCATATCCTAGAATTACAAGCTGCCAATTAAAAGATTTATCTGTCATCTTTTAAATATCATATCCTAATAATTTCCAAACAGAATATCTGCCTTTTTTACTTTTTTAAAATTAAACATAAACCATTTTAATTTTATAGATATAACTTTTATTTTATTATTATTTTATTATTTCAGGAGTGAAAAGACATAGCTTCTATTACCTATCAATCCCCAAACATCTGAAGAATGGAGTTTTCTAAGGTTATTTGAACAACTAAGCTTTAAAAGCACACTGACTGTTTAATAGGTAGAGGGTTTCCTTCTAGGTGATGAAAATGCTTTGGAACTAGACGTGGTGATGGCTGCACAATACTGTGAACGTACAAAATGTCAATAGTGGTAAAATTTGTCTTTTACTATAATGACTTTTTTTAAAGCATATATATGGGGGAAAATGTTAAAAGCAATACCCACAAGAGGTGAGGTGAAGTCGCTCAGTCGTGTCCGACTTTGCGACCCCGTGGACTGTAGCCCACCAGGGTCCTCAGTCCATGGAATTTTCCAGGCAAGAGTACTGGAGTGGGTTGCAAAGTAGTCCCTTATTTTACTCCATTTCCTCCCTTGGAGATAATTCATTTTTTTTTTGATAATTCATATTTTTAAAACACATGCCAGAAAACAAAACAATAAAACAACCTTTAAGACAAAATGAACTTTCTCACTGGATGGCAGATAAACAGGAGAGAATCCAGAATCATTGTATTCCATACCAGAATTCTACAAACTGTCATTTGCTAAACTCAGTAGTTTCTCCCCCATACACATACACAAATAATGGCTTTCTTTCCCAAAAGGTAGCTTATACCTTACTGATACTTGTCTTGAAATTCATTCCCAAAACTGGTAGTACAGCCATATTTGCTAGCAAATTCTTTAGAGTAATGGAATAAAGAGGTAGAAACTAGCAGTTCCACCATATATAACCAAACAAGTATGTTTACTACTTTATGCCCAAATAATCCAGTGTAACAATTCCTTTCCCTAAATGATGACTTTTATAACTAAACAAAATAGAGCAAGTCAAATCTGTAATCCATACTTATGAAAAATTAAGATGAATTTTTTAATTACTTTCTGAGAGGTAGTAAAGATTTTATCTGCTCAAAGTATTTCACAAAAGTCGAGAGTCATACATGATTTATGTATGTATGGCTGGCTGGCTGATTTCACTTAGTAGTAATGCCCGTCAAGTTTCATCCATGTTGTAGCCTGTATTAGAATATCCTTTCTAGCTGAGTGATATGCCATTTTATGTATACACCATAATTGTTTGCTCCTGCTTCCATGTGTTGGCTGCTATGAACATTGGTTCTCCAAGATACGCTTTCAGCTTTTAAGGGTGTGTACTCAGATGTGGAACTGCTGGATCATGATTATTCTATTTTTATTTTTGTTTTTGAAGAAATGGTGTTAAGTTTTCCACAGCAGCTGCACAATTTTACGTTCCTACCAACAATCCAGAAAGGGTTCCAAATCTCTACATCTTCACCACCATTTGTTATTTTCTGGGTTTTTCTTTTTTTTAAATAGCAATCCACATGGCTGTGAGGTATTATCTCACTGTAACTTTGATTTGTGTTTGTTGGCCACTTGTTCATCTTCTTTGGAGAAATGCCTGCTTTAAGTTCTTTGCTAATTTTTTAGTCAGGTTCTTTATTTTTGTTGTTGAGTTGTAGGAGTTCTTGATACATTATGGAGAGTAACCCCTTTTTCAGATTCATGATATACAATTTCTTACCCCCATTCTGTAGGTTCCCTACCTATGTTTTTTAATGTAAAATGGTCGTACATCTGGGCTTCCCTGGTTGCTCAGACAGTAAAGAATCCGCCTGCAATGCAGGAGAACTGGGTTCAGTCAATCCCTGGGTTGGAAAGATGCCCTGGATGAGGGCATGGCAACCCACTCCAGTCTTCTTGCTTGGAGAATCCCCATGGACAGAGGAGCCTGGTGGACTACAGTCAATGGGACCACAGAGAGTCGGACACGACTGAGCAATTAGGCACAGCACAGCATAGTCTAACATCCTTTAAAACATAATTCTATTCCACTGAAATTCAGGGACTGAAGTAAACTGAGTTCTTAAGGACTGATTAACACCTGTAAGATATGCTACACTGACCTGTTCAGTAATTAGTGTAAAGTGATAGTTTCTAAAGAGAACGAATATATTAAGTCCCTTCACCTTTAGCTACAGCCAGCACTAAGTTCACTTGCCCATAGTAAGTACTTTTCTATTGTGTTAAAATACTCATATTTACCTTTTTAAACTGTTTTACATCATACAATTCAGTGGCATCGACATTCACAATGGTATACAACCATTATCAGTATCTGGTTCCAAAACATCATCACCCCAAAAGGAAATTCTGTGCCCATTAAGAATCCACTCCCCATTCTTCTTCCCCCAGCCCCTTGCTTCCATCTCCACAAGCAAACTTGATTTCTGTAATTGCTCAACAGACAAAATACAACAAGGATTCAAACTGACCATTATTTTCACTCGTTTATCACTGCATAATTACCTCTTAAAGAAAAGGGACTATGATAGGATACTCTGATCTCCAATGCATAAGGCATCAAGAAACCCCAAAGTATAATTGGTAAGGTATCAATTAAAACTCAACAGTACATCGACAGTTATCTTTTGTAATATTCTTTGCCTGGAATAAGCATGGTAAAGAAATTCTCAGTTAAATCTAACAAAATGTCTGTTTGGAGGTTCTGATAATTCAGGCCTTTTCCTACGTAAATAACATCGTTGGATTGTTAGAGAAGTCTTCTGAAAACAGTTAACAGTTTCTTAGTAACAGGTCATCTGAAATTACCAGCAACTGACCAGTCAAAAATAACACAAAGGAATATAGTTCATTGAGATTTTTTCATGTTATTTAATGAAACCCTCTTCTATAATGAAGAAACTACAATAAGGTATTAAGAGTCAAGAAAAGACCCATTTATGATTTTTTAAAAAATCCCTTTCTCCCCAAATAAATTAGGAGCATAGCTTGGACACATTTTGTAGTATCCAACTACTATGTACAAAAAAGAAAAGAAAGGTAATTATATTAATGTTAAACCTAAGTTTTCATCCCTGCCTCACTTACTAATCTAGAATGTTAACAGAAGCAAATCACTTAACCACTTCAGATCTCTATTTACTTCCTATAAAGTAACTAACTGAAGCTCTCATGATGACGTACCTTTTAACTCTTACATGGTGCTAATACTGTCCCTTCTCCATTTGTCAATAAATAACGCCACATATTCTTGATTAAATTTTGCACTTGACATTAACTAGCTCCACATAGCTCAGCTGGTAAACAATCTGCCTGCAGTGCAGGAGACCTGGGTTCGAATTCTGCATTGGGAAGATCCCCTGGAGAAGGAAATGGCTACCCACTCCAGTATTCTTGCCTGGAGAATCCCATGGACAGAGGAGCCAGGTGGGCTACAGTTCATGGGGTTGCAAGAGTCGGACACAACTTAGCAACTACACCACCACCACCACCAATGTTGGACTTAAAAAGTGGTTTCTTTTAATGAAATCCCTAAGATTGAAAAGTTCTGATTCCTTACTAATATTTTCAAGAGAAAATTTAAATGAACAAGAGCATTATGGATTCTTACCTTGTTTGGCATCATCACAAGCTGCTGGCCTTTACAAATAGATCCTGATTCCAGCTTTCCCAGGACCACAGTGCCCATATCCTGTTTAAAATAAAAAGCCAAATGTCAGACTTCTGTTACTAATATACAGGGGTTCAACAACCCAAAGTGAAATCTTGCAAGGCTTATTCGGAAAAGAAATCTAGCTCAAGTGGTAGAATGCTTAGAATTAATCTTGGACACAGGCAACAAATACTATGTCAAAAACACATACATATATATAAAATACTAGTAAGTATGCCTAGGATTTAAAAACAAAACACACTGCAGAAGACAGAATTTTACGTTGCAGATCTAAATTTCTTGTTCAAATTGAGCTTCTCTCAAAACTGTCTGAGACATTCCCTATTTAAAAACTAAATTTTAAGAAATTTAGCATGAAGCTAATGAAATAATGATGTATTTGAAAAAAAAAGCAAAATACTACATATTGATAGTGCAGTACTTAAAATGAAGCTGAAAACAGTTAAAAATAGTGCAGCTTATTATTTTTTTCTTTATTTGAAGCTTATTTTTTAAAGACTACATCTAGTGTTGGTTAGGCTCTGGTAAACACGTTCATATACTGCTGGTGGTCATGTAAATTAGCACTGTATTTTGGAAGGCTATTTGTCAGTATCTATCAACTTTAATGTACAAACTCTTTCAGAAGTTTTACTTATAAGAATCTCTCACCAAAAAATGATCACTGGCTCATAGAAAAACAACCAAAAGAAATTAAACTGATTTAAATTATGGTCTATCTATATCACTGAATAACATAATCTTTATTAGAGAGATACCTGTGTTATGTTGTTAATTATTAAAGTTATTTCATAGTTTAAAACAGAAGACAAAATAACTTGTCACCTCCCATAAAACCCAATTTCTTGAACATTTTGGGTACCTTGTACTTATCCACAATTGGCAGCCTGATTGGTCCATCAACTGATCTATTGAAGTTTGGCAAATTATCCAGATATGGAATAAATGGTAATCCACTGAGAATATAATAAGATTAAAGAGTCAACATAAATGTTAAAATTTTAAGAAATTACATGGCTCTAACTTTAGTTCATCTCACTTATTCCTCAGAAACATTTTCTAAAAAAATAATAAAATAGATCAATATAATGAAAAAGCTTCCTGTAAACTTATAAAAATATTTAATGGCAAATAACCCAATGTTGTAATAAATTGAAGCCACTCTATATAACTTAATTTTTCATGGACTTTTTCCACCTCTGAAATCAAGATTCTATAATTTCCCCTTTAAAACTACAGTATGTGAATTGGGAGGTATAATATTGCCAAGATTGCAATGTTCCCCCTAAACTGATGTACAAATTCAGTGCAGTTCTTATTAAAGTCCCACTGCCTTTTTGCAGAAATTTGACCACCTGATCCCAATGTTCATATGGAAATTCAAGGGACCCAAAAAGGCAAAATATTCTTGGAGGACAGGGGGATAAAAGTCAAAGACTCACATTTCCCAATTTAAATACTCACAAAGCTGAAATATCCAAGACTTCACCTTATAAAAAATTAATCCAAAAATGAAACACACACCTAAGAGCTTCAATAGGCTTAAATGAAAATAACAGGTCTAACTCTTTATGTCTGGACTGGGCAACAATTCCCTAGGCATGACACCTAAAGCACAATTAAGGGAAAAAATAAACAAGACTTCATCAAAATTAAGACCTTTTTGTATTTCAAAGGACACTATGAAGAAAGTAAAAAGATAGCCCACAGAATGGGAGAAAATGCTTGCAAATCATGTCTCTGATAAGGGAATTATACCCAGTGCATAAAGTACACTAACAATAACAAAAAAGAAAACCCAGCTAAAAGACAAAGGTCATGGCATTTTTAAAGCCAAGGTTACACTCGATATTTTCTTAAATTATTGGGCTTCCCGGGTAGCTTAACCCACGAAGAATCTGCCTGCAATGCAGGAGACACTGGTTTGGTCCCTGGGTGTGGAAGATCCCCTGGAGAAGGCAAAGGTTACAGTATTCTTGCCTGGAGAACCCCATGGACAGAGGAACCTGGTGAGCCATGGTCCATGGGGTCATAGAGTCAGACACGACTGAGCGACCCACACGCATAAACACACTGGGCCTTCCCTAGTGATCCAGGGGCACGGATTCGATCCCTAGTCAGGGAAATAAGACCCCATATGTTGTGTGGCCAAAAAAAAAAAATTAACAAGACACAAACTTTTAAAAAGATTACTTACATGTACCAAGGACAGAAATCTGATTGCTCCTTAAGATTTGCTCCCGTCAGTCCTGAGCATGGCATGAAGTGAATGTCCTTTTTGGGATTAAAGCCAACTTTTTTCAAAAATGGCACCAATTTCTCTTTACATTCTTCATATCTATTAATATTTATAAATAACTCAATTATAATGTAAAGCAACTGAACTCTATAGTTTCAACATTAAACAGTATGAACCAACAGTAAGACATCCACGCTTGCCTCTCATTGCTCCAGTTTACTGTTGGGTCGTCCATCTTATTAATGAGCACAATCAAGTGCTTTACTCCTGCCGTCTTTGCCAGCATGGCATGCTCTCTCGTCTGTCCTCCTTTCTCAAATCCAGTTTCAAACTCTCCTTTCCTGGCAGAGATCACCTGTTCCAAGAAATCAACAGTTTATTCTTACACATTCAAGTACACTCTTCTAGCAATACAACATTTTTCTTTTCAGTTTTATCAGAAGCATCTTGCAAGAAGATAGAAGTAAGTGAGTTAGTCATTCAGTGTGTCCAACTCTTTGTGACCCGATCGCCTGACAAGCTCCTCTGTCCACGGGATTCTGTAAGGCAAAAACACTGGAGTGGGCTGCCTTCTCCAGGGGATCTTCCTGACCCTGCATTGCAGGTAGATTCTTTTATGATCTGAGCATATATATACTTTTGAATGTCAACAATGTCTAAATACTTTAAAATTTCGGTATATGTTTCTTATTCCCAATTCTCCAAAATCTAGTACGCCTTTATATTTTACATTTCAAACATATATGTGATTTAGTGCTAGTACAATAACTACCCCCAAGTTGCAAAATGACTAAAGATCTTAAACAGATAATTTCTTACTCATTTTTGTACTCACAGGATTGAGTACAAAATGGATTAGGTTTAGCAATCAGTGGACATTAATGTCTGAAACAGAGATAATAGCAATGGTAGAGAAAAGCAGAAACATTTTCATAAGTAAATCAATTATGAAGATTTCTTGGGCAGACTAGTGAAACACTAAATTTGTATATTTTACAGTTCACTGTAATCTAAATTCTAGCTTTTATAAGGTAAATCCAAGTGTTTACATTTCAAGTTGGGCTGCGAACAAATACAGGAATGAACTGGAAACATCTTTCCTTACCAGTACGGCCAAATCAGCTTGAGAAGCACCACCAATCATATTTGGGACAAAACTCTTGTGGCCAGGGGCATCTAGAATTGTAAAATGCTTCTTTTCCGTTTCAAAATAGGCACGACCCACTTCTACTGTTTTACCCTTGTCTCTTTCTTCCTGATTTGTGTCTAAGGCCCAAGATAAGTACCTGAAATAATTTTAAAATAACAATACTGGTAAGAACATGAGTTTTAAAAACATTCTTCTACCATTAAATATGTAATTAATGGTAGAAGAATTTTATGTTCAACATACATTTAAATCATTAACAGGACTGGGTAGAAATAAAAGTTACATGACTAAAACTTATATTCTTCTGATTCAAACACTCAAAGAGTTTTTACATATATTCAGTGTCAATTATATATTCTGTAAGCAAATATTATGTATAATAACAAGATGACAACATACACAGAAAGACTATTTAGTACCAATGCCAATATCACTATGAGTTAAGTAACAAGTTCCTTTATTTTCATTTTAAAAATCATCTAGCACAAAATATAATACAAATAAGGCTGTCTAAGGGTACCTTCTAAAAGTGAAGGCCACTAACCCACCATTTGGGAACAATGGTTACTTGCTAAAAATTATTTGGATATTTCTTTGCCACATAAAAATTACATATATAAATTCAAACCATCCATAACAGTGCTAATTTAGATTACCTCATCACATCATCTGTATTTCATAGTAAGAAAGAAATATCAATAACCTCAGATATGCAGATGACACCACTCTTATGGCAGAAGGTGAAGAGGAACTAAAAAGCCTCTTGATGAAAGTGAAAGAGGGGAGTGAAAAAGTTGGCTTAAAGCTCAACATTCAAAAAGGAAGATCATGGCATCTGGTCCCATCACTTCATGGGAAATAGATGGGGAAACAGTGGAAACAGTGTCAGACTTGATTTTTTTGGGCTCCAAAATCACTACAGATGGTGACTGCAGCCATGAAATTAAAAGATGCTCCTTGGAAGGAAAGTTCTGACCAACCTAGACAGCATATTAAAAACCAGAGACATTACTTTGCCAACAAAGGTCCATCTAGTCAAAGCTATGGTTTTTCCAGTAGTTGTGTATGGATGTGTGAGTTGGACTGTGAAGAAAGCTGAGTGCGTAAGAATTGATGCTTTAGAACTGTGGTGTTGGAGAAGACTCTTGAGAGTCCCTTGGACTGCAAGGAGATCCAACCAGTCCATTCTAAAGATCAGTCCTGGGTGTTCATTGGAAGGACTGATGTTGAAGCTGAAACTCCAATACTTTGGCTACCTCATGCGAAGAGCTGACTCACTGGAAAAGACTCTGCTGCTGGGAGGGATTGGGGGCAGGAGGAGAAGGGGACGACAGAGGATGAGATGGCTGGATGGCATCACCGACCTGTTGGACATGAGTTTGAGTGAACTCCGGGAGTTGGTGGAAGGCCTGGCGTGCTATGATTCATGGGGTCGCAAAGAGTTGGACACAACTGAGCGACTGAACTGAACTGAATCCATTTTTTAGTATTATATTGATTAGGAACTTTTCCCCTTAACACAGAAATACAATTAAAGAAAAAAAAAAAAAAAGACCACTAATGTCCTATTCAGATAAAGCCTGTTAACTTAAGATAAGGTTAGAAAGAAGAGCTCACTCTCTCCATGCAAAGGCAACTACTGTCAATATATTATTCCATCTATTATCTTTCAACTGTTTACTCACATAATGATCATACCCTTAAGTACTATTATGTTATCTGCTTTCTCCCAAAATTCCACTGTCACATCTGTTCGTGATCATTATAAATTCTGTGAATGAAATTTTGTAGCCAGGTAATATCTCAATTAAATAGATGCTTTATAATTTATCCTACAATCTCCTCTCGTGAATTTATATGTTAGTAGACTACAAAAGCATTAAATAAGTAGTTTCCTGAAAAGTAACTTATAGTGTCATAAAAATTTACCAAGTTTCTCTGTTTTTTTCTTTAGCTTCTCTTTCATATTTCTCAAGTGTCCTTTTGTCAACCATTCCAGTCAAATACCTGAAAACGTTGAAAGAAAAGAGAAACATTTAATTACTCATGAATTGCTCAGTTGTGAAGTTAGGAAATCTTTAAAGCTCTCGAAGGGAATTTGAACTCCATAAAAAAGCTACTTTAAAGTACAAGTGCCACTGGGGTAGATGCTGAAATCATGGAAAATTTCAATGGAAAAGACATTTACAGTCTCAGATTACCTCCCCCAAGATAATGGGAAAAATATAACTTTACAGTGCTAAATTCTGGCAGGGGACACCTTAACCAAGTAATCATGGCTATTATCACCAGTAATAGATAAAACACACTGAATATTGCAATCATCTGCGCTCTCATACGAGCACAACATACCTTCTGAGATAGTCTCTTCCAAAATGCATACCCTCAATCTAATTATTAACATCGTCAAACCCAAATTGAAGAACATCCGATAAAATAACCAAACAGCACTCTTCAAATTATAAAGGTCATGAAAGACCAGACTGAGGAAATGTCACCCACTGGAGACTAAAAAGACATAACTACTAAGTGTAACGTGTAATTCCAGAACAGAGAAAATGATGCTGGCTGAAAAACGTGAAATTCAAGTGAGATCTATAGTTTAGTTAATTAGTTTGTACCAGTGATAACTCGCTGGTTAGGATGCTTATACAATGGTTATTTAGTATGTTAACATTAAGGTGAAGTGAAGTGAAGTGAAGTCGCTCAGTTGTGTCCGACTCTTTGCGACCCCATGGACTGTAACCTATCAGGCTTCTCTGTCCATGGGATTTTCCAGGCAATAGCACTGGAGTGGATTGCCATTTCCTTCTCCAGGGGATCTTCCCGACCCAGGGATCGAACCCAGGTCTCCCACATTTAGACAGATGCTTGACTGAATAAAATTATCTAACAATTCCACTACTGTTTTTGGAACCTTTCTATAAGTCTAAAATTATTTCAAAATATTTTTAACAGCAAATGTAAATACTAACATAAAAGAAAGGAATTGTAAGTGCTATCCAAGCAATTAAGTCTTACTATTTAATATTTAAAACATACTAGTCAAAATGAGATCGTAATTTTAAAATAATTCCTTAGTAATACCTAACTGCTTCCCTTGACTCTATCCAAATCAAGTCCTGTTTTAAGCTTCCATCTCTGAGTGTTCTCAATAGTCATCTAAATCAAAAAATATACACTCTCCTAAAACACAACATCAAATGGGCCTGTCACTTCTTTCCACAGTCTTAGGTAAGAATTCCTGTATAATAGCCTGCTTTTGGATCTGTTGTAGAAATTTTCAGCAGTAACTGGCAAATTTACTGATTAAGATTACTTAACAAAGCAAGACAATGAAGATATGCCCTCTAGACCCTCTGTTATCTTTTAAGATAACAGCTTAAAGAAATGCATCTACTTTAGGAGAGATTAAAAAGATATTTTAATTAAAAAAATTTTCAATTCTAGAACACATTACTAAACATCAACCATGGCATTTTCATACCTAGATACCTTCTATATATGTTAAAAAAGAAAAAAAAAAACATGGTAGCCAGACATTCTGATTAAATCCACATATATTCAAGGAGCTGAATGAGGAAACACCAGTTCCCCCAGATTCATTATTCCCAAGAAAATTATATTTAAAACAAAGTAAAATTTCTTATAATCTAGGGTTCTATATTACTTTTTACTAACAAATCTAAAAGACAGCTTTTAGAAATACATTTAATTAAGGTTTCATGAGTCTTACAGTGATAACAAAAGGTATTTAACAAAAAGTATACTTACATTATTTGCCCTCCAATGGTTGACTTGCCAGCATCTGAAAGTAACAACATGATCAACAGGCAAACCACAGGCGTAGTCAAACCAAAACACAAGGACTATATAGGAACAAACCAAAGGCCCATTTAACATACCTAATTACAGCTTGCAAAAGCAACTGCAAAGAATAGAATCTGGGTCAGAAGTTCCAGTTAGTAACCTTCTCTCCTTGAATCTAAGACCCCCCTGCAGCTCTATAGTGACTTAGGTTCTACTTTACTGATAATATGAATTACCCAAGGGGAGCCTCAGAAGGAGAACAAAAGTAGCCAAGGCCCCTGAACTACATTTAGGTAGTCTGCTTTGCACTTTTAGCCAATATAGGTGTTCCTTTCAAATTTCAAAGGAGTTCTTGCTACTAAAAAAAGCAAAATGGTGTATCATCAAAATCAAAAGAAGGCAGAGAGAAAGGAAAGAAAATGGGGCACCTAATTCTGTTATTTTCTTTTCACACAAAAAAATAGACAAAAAAAAAATTAACTAACAGATGTTATAACATGCTGAGCCATCACCAGTGGCCTACAGACCAATTATGTATCACATACAAATATACTTATTTTCTTCCAGCTACCATGCCACCACAACTTCCAAGAATACACTGCTGGCAATGTTCTGCCAGCTAAAAAATCTATTGAGTTAAAAATCAAGACATTTTAGATTAGTTCAGTTTCACTAAATACTTCAGGTAGCTAAATAAGAAGTTCTCTGTCTGATGGATTCAGTAACTTTGGTCATTTCTGATCATTGCTACAAGCGCAACTCACCTACGTGCCCGATGAATACGACATTTACGTGCTCCTTTTTAGGAGCGCCTGGCGGCGCAGCCACAGACTTAGGTTTTGGTATTTCCTCTTCCTCCTCCATCATTTCCTGGGCACTTTCCTCTGTGGGCCTTCCATCTCCCAAAGAACCACCATCTGGCTCTGCTTCACTTATTTCTTCTTTGTGCTCCCATGATTCTTCTGGGGACATCTCTGTCTCCCCATTTTCTACTGAAATAAAACACTTTAGTATTCTGAAAAAGGTTTATCATCTATCTATACATTAAAACACAGATGCTTTTAAACAACAAACAGAACTTAACATATTCAGTTCATATCCTAACATCTAATGACACACAAGCAAGAAAATCTCTTTCATAACAGAAACAGACAAGCTGGCCTCACAGGTGACATCAGAGCTCTGACTCAGATTAGGAGAGACTATTTTAATGGAGCTTCATCTTCATAAGGATGAACAAAATATGAACAGGACATCTAACACTCCCAACAGCCCAATTATTCTGGCATCAAGATGTCCTGACAGAAAAGGGGAAGTTCAAAATCAGAATACAAAAGAGTGCAAAAAGATTTAGACTTCTGTTTTTCCTTTGGAAGTAGAACTTCAGTATCAATGTTATTGAACACCTTGGGAATATGAAACCCTTAAGGGTAAGAAAGTTACAAAAAGGAAGAAGATTTTCGCAAATGTACATTAAGTACACTATTCAAACTGACTTAGCACTTCCTCCATTTGATTCTTTTATATTCGCCATCACTAAATTTATCATGGCAGTGTTAATGCTCCATTAGCTCTGCTTGCTAAATCCTCATGGCAAAGAATCAGTTTTCAATGTAGTTTTAAATGTATGCATTATAATAATGATAACACTTAAACATTTGTACCTTAAATCTTGAGACTGAGTTTCATATTACTATATTAATACAATCAGAAATTTTCTTACCAATAGGTTCTGAAAGTTCCATGCTAACAGCTGAATTTGAACCTAGACAAGAAATTGAGATATATATTTACAAAACACTATCTAGATTTACACACCACAGACAATTCAATGCTTCCTCAATTAGTTGTTCAAAGAGTCACATCATAGAAAATTACCTTCACACAACAATGACTGTTCCTCTTGAGAAGATTCCACAGGTGCTGTTTAACAGAAATAAGCTCTATTAAAAATTGAGACCTATATATCCGTTTTACTTATCTTTTAAGAAACAGGAAAAACAGAAGTTCAATAACAAAACAAAAACCTCAATAATTCAGAACAATGACAACCAAGGCTTTCAAATTACAAATCTGTTTAACCTAAAAAAAAATCTACCAACTACAGCCAATTTGAAACATTTTCAGTAATTGAAATGTATTCACAAAGGCACGTTTATTCTCTGACCCTACTTCATAAACTTTACAGATACTGCAGCCCAGCCCAGATCAAATTAGATTTTATTCAACAAATATGCATTCCTACCCTAGAGTCTCAGCCCAAGAAGTAACGACTCGTCCTTGTTAAGATTCTATAATACATGCTATCATTAAGACCCTTAAATAAATTCTATTCGATACCAATAAAATGAAAAGGACATTTGTATATATTCTCTGGAATGCATCCAGGCCCTTACATCATCTCAGATAAAGTGGTTATAATGATGCTAGTTTTGTCCTATATTAGAATTCTAAGGTCAAGCAATAACCCAGTTTCCATAACTATCACATTACAAACTTTATGACACCACTGGGAGATGTGTGTGAAATATACACTAATACTCCAGTCCATACATTTATTTTTTATACTAAATACTTCAATACCTAAGTACTCTTGCTTTAAAGAATCTACAAGAGGCAAAAAGACATCAGAGAATTTGAAGTCACATGAATCCTCCACACCAATAAAGAACAGACAGGGATCAAGACCATCCCCATGGAAAAGAAATGCAAAAAAGCAAAATGGCTGTCTGGGGAGGCCTTACAAATAGCTGTGAAAAGAAGAGAGGCGAAAAGCAAAGGAGAAGAGGAAAGATATAAGCATCTGGATGCAGAGTTCCAAAAAATAGCAAGAAGAGATAAGAAAGCCCTCTTCATTGATCAATGCAAAGAAATAGAGGAAAAGAACAGAAGGGGAAAATCTCTTCAAGAAAATTAAAGATACCAAGGGAACATTTCATGCAAAGATGGGCTCGATAAAGGACAGAAACGGTCTGGACCTAACAGAAGCAGAAGATATTAAGAAGAGGTGGCAAGAATACACAGAAGAACTGTACAAAAAAGATCTTCATGACCCAGATAATCATGATGATGTGATCACTAATCTAGAGCCAGACATCTTGGAATGTGAAGTCAAGTGGGCCTTAGAAAGCATCACTATACATTTCATGCAAAGATGGGCTCGATAAAGGACAGAAACGGTCTGGACCTAACAGAAGCAGAAGATATTAAGAAGAGGTGGCAAGAATATACAGAAGAACTGTACAAAAAAGATCTTCATGACCCAGATAATCATGATGATGTGATCACTAATCTAGAGCCAGACATCTTGGAATGTGAAGTCAAGTGGGCCTTAGAAAGCATCACTATGAACAAAGCTAGTAGAGGTGATGGAATTCCAGTTGAGCTATTCCAAATCCTGAAAGATGATGCTGTGAAAGTGCTGCACTCAATATGCCAGCAAACGTGGAAAACTCAGCAGTGGCCACAGGACTGGAAAAGGTCAGTTTTCATTCCAATCCCTAAGAAAGGCAATGCCAAAGAATGCTCAAACTACTGCACAGTTGCACTCATCTCACATGCTAGTAAAGTAATGCTCAAAATTCTCCAAGCCAGGCTTCAGCAATACGTGAACCGTGAACTCCCTGATGTTCAAGCTGGTTTTAGAAAGGCAGAGGAACCAGAGATCAAATTGCCAACATCCGCTGGATCATCGAAAAAGAGAGTTCCAGGAAAACATCTATTTCTACTTTCTTGACTATGCCAAAGCCTTTGACTGTGTGGACCACAATAAACTGGAAAATTCTTCAAGAGATGGGAATACCAAACCACCTAACCTGCCTCTTGAGAAATATGTATGCAGGTCAGGAAGGAACAGGACATGGACAGGTCAGGAAGCAACTGGACATGGAACAAGAGACTGGTTCCAAATAGGAAAAGGAGTACATCAAGGCTGTGTATTGTCACCTTGCTTATTTAACTTATACGCAGAGTACATCATGAGAAACGCTGGAGTGGAAGAAACACAAGCTAGAATCAAGATTGCCGGAAGAAATATTAATAACCTCAGATATGCAGATGATACCACCCTTATGGCAAAAGGTGAAGAGGAGCTAAAAAGCCTCTTGATGAAAGTGAAAGAGAAGAGTGAAAAAGTTGGCTTAAAGCTCAACATTCAGAAAAGGAAGATCATGGCATCTGGTCCCATCACTTCATGGGAAATGGATGGGGAAACAGTGGAAACAGTGTCAGACTTGATTTTTTTTGGGCTCCAAAATCACTGCAGATGGTGACTGCAGCCATGAAATTAAAAGACGCTTACTCCTTGGAAAAGTTATGACCAACCTTGATAGCATATTCAAAAGCAGAGACATTACTTTGCCGACTAAGGTCCGTCTAGTCAAGGCTATGGTTTTTCCCGTGGTCATGTATGGATGCGAGAGTTGGACTGTGAAGAAGGCTGAGCGCCGAAGAATTGATGCTTTTGAACTGTGGTGTTGGAGAAGACTCTTGAGAGTCCCTTGGACTGCAAGGAGATCCAACCAGTCCACTCTGAAGGAGATCAGCCCTGGGATTTCTTTGGAAGGAATGATGCTAAAGCTGAAACTCCAGTACTTTGGCTACCTCATGCAAAGAGTTGACTCATTGGAAAGACTTTGATGCTGAGAGGGATTGGGGGCAGGAAGAGAAGGGGATGACAGAGGATGAGATGGCTGGATGGCATCACGGACTCGATGGACCTGAGTCTGAGTGAACTCCAGGAGTTGGTGATGGACAGGGAGGCCTGGCATGCTGCGATTCATGGGGTCGCAAAGAGTCAGACACGACTGAGCGACTGAACTGAACTGAACTTGTAGGTTAAGAATTCACAAGACTCACATATAAAATCAGTGTCCAGTCTGCCTTCTTAGCACAGTAGGCAGCAATATAAGTCTCATAAAATCAGTGCCCAGAAGTATTACACCCGTAAGTCAACAAAAACTTTGGGCCCAATCTCCAACAACATGAAGAGCTGAAGAAAGTTAATTCCTGAGAGTTCCCTGGTGGCCTATTAGGATTCCAGGCTTTCACTGCCACAGCCCTGGGTTCAGTCTCTGCTCAGGGAACCAAGACTGCACAAGCCACATGGCATGGCCAAAAAAAGAAAAGAAGGAAAGACAGAAATTCCTGTCCCTGAAAGGTCAAGGGCAACCGACTTTTTTTGAAGAAGGAAGTGACATACCAAGGGTGACTTAGAGAGATCATTCTATGGTAGTACACAAATGAACCAGAGAGGTAAAGATACCACAAGTCAGAAAGACCAACAACACTACTTACAAGAGAGTATGCCATCAGAACAAATGAATGGTACAACCAGAGAAGGAGTTCAGTGCAAAGATACAGGGAGCAAAGATCTGACAGGAGCAGGGAGGAAGAATGAAAAGTCTAAGATGACCCCACCCTATGTGATTAACAGGGTATTTTAACAGGAACTGGGGAGGGGAAATCCTTTGAACTCACTCCAAAAAGTAAAAGGAATTGTACTTCAGATATAATAGTTTTTTTTTTTCCTATTAAGAGAAGTTTATAGGTAGATAAGGAAAAATTACTCAACTTTCAGAAAAAGTCAAGTTCATATGCCACCCTAGGGATGGAAGAGGCAGCACAGGGTAGTAGCAAAAGGACAGAACTGAGCTGATTCCTGGCTTGAAATCCTGGCTTGTCATTTGTTAGTTTTCAGATACAATTATTTCACTGGAGTCATGAAGATGACATGCCATCTGCCAGACAGGATTAAATGAAAGAATAATTTGTTTAGTTATCAAATAACTTGTGGCACCTAGATATTCAACAAATGAGTCTCTACCTCCTAACATGGACTGAATATCAGTTCTATCAACTAACATGTACTGAGTGTCTGTCATAGTCTAGACAGGGATGCAGAAGCACTCCTCAAGTGCTAGAGGTAGGGAGGGAGTTGGTGGCAAATCACCCTGATTCCAGTAACCTTTATTGAGCCCTTATGTGCTAACTGCTGTCTCCTCTAATTCCCCTGAAAACCCAATGAAATAGACAACTACCATCTAACATTCAGATGGTATCAGACTCAAGTAGGCTTTTTGAGGTTATATAAGTACCATCCTGCCCTTCCTCAGATGGCCCCTGTTGAAAATCACTCAGAAAAAGTGAAATGAATAAATGATGATATACATATATTCTAAGGCAGGAAAAGACTAAGATAACTGGTATAGCAGACTCTCCTGTCACTTAGTAAGATAACCTAAACTGCAAGTGAGCTTTATAAAATGAAATAGTACATACATCTGACCACCTAGTTCTAGAACCAACTGTTAAACTTCCAAATATACAACATATGCATTAGGCTATAAGGCGCTTCTCCTGACAGTGACATCAGTCATGAGTTTACCCCCATGGGTGCATAATGCAAAATCTGTTGATGGTTTATTTCATTTTTCAAGGTGTCTTACTTTCATTGAATATTTGTCTTAAGTTTATAAAGCTTAGAGACAAAGTACCAAAAGCAATCAAGTGCTTAATATACACCTAATGATATGCATTCAGACCACAGAAGACGTTATAAACTTACTGGTAATGCTGGTGACATTTGCAAACTGATGTTTTTGGAATTAATAAAGCAGAAAAATCACATATAACAAGATGTTCCTTAAATTTAAGCTTCTCAGTATCATTGTACGCAGGCTTTCCACATTCATGTAAGCCCTTCTTGTTCATTTTACTCTGGTCTTATTCACAATGCACATCACATCCAGATTTTACTGGCTACTATTAATCTTGGGCTTAGAGTTCTACTAGACCCAAAGTCATTTGTTCATGGTTAGCAAACAGGATTATTAGTGCTTGATTTCTCAAGTCTTGCACAGTTCACACATATCAGTGAAAGAGAAGAAAACCCTCCCAAGGAATGAAATTATGGTTTCATATATTCCAATGGTATCTCCATGTTCAGACACACATTCTTATCGAGTATTCGAAGGAATAATTCTAGAAAGTAGGAATGTTATCAGAGTCTACAAGTGATTAAAACTGCCACACCCTGAGCTAAAAGGAGAAAGTAATAATTGTGGTGAAATTATTACAATTTTTAAAACATGACTTTACCAAAAGACAACCAGGCAACAATACTGCCTGTGTTTTAACACAGATGATAATCTGGGTCTTAAAACTGCTAGTTAAATATGATCATGGTGAAATAAGCCAGTCACAGAAGGTCCCATGTTATACCACTCCACTTCCATGAAATATTCAGAATAGGTAAATCCAGAGAGCAGAAAGCAGATTGGTGGTTACCAGAAGCGGGAAGGAAAGGGAAATGGGAAGGGGTGGCAAAAATGCTTTGGAACTAGACAGAGGTGACAGTTTTTACAACACTGAGAATGTTTTAAATGCCATGAATTGTTCACTCTAAAATGGTTAATTTTATGTTATATAGATTTCTTTTTAATATAAAAAATTTAAAGATACAATCATGGATCAAAGGACTTCAACATGGCAACTCCTATTTTGCCAGCTTACAGTAAGGACAGCACAAGTTAGTCAAGACCATACATGTGGCAGGTAATGAAAGCTATGTTTTAATTTAAGCTACATATTTTAAACATAAATGACCAATTCTCAAAAAGTGCTTAATCCATCTATTTCTAAATCAGCAATTAAATTTGCACTGCTTCAGCTATAAAACCAGTCTCTAATCTCCTTTACATACTAAAACAGCTATTTATAATGCCATCTTAACTAAAATATCTTACTTCTGTTAGCTAAATGGTGTGTTCATTAAAGAAAAATAAAAACAACTTCAGTGCTGTCAGAGAAGTAACAAGTGTCCCACACTGCATGGATCTGAGAAATAGTGTGACAATTCCGAGTTTCTACAATGATAGAAATATCTGTGCTGTGATGGTAGCCACTAGCCACATGTGGCTATTAAGCACTTGAAAGGTGGCTACTGTGACTGAGGAACTGAATTTTAGATTTTAGTTTTAAAATTAAATACCCACATGTGCAGTTCGGCTCCTCTGAAGGAGTCACCTCAGTTGCCCTATGAACTCGCCTTATCTGGTTTCCCACTTTGCCCTATTCTCCAACCACTCTCCACCTGAAGGGCTAATGAGCTGGCTTCTGGACTCCTCTAAGATATGACCCTCTTTCAATTATAGATCCACCCACATACACAGCTTAGTTCTGTTCCTTAGGAGATTATGGTCTTCTAGAATGACTGGTTTTCTGAAACATGGAGACTTTTTTCTCTACTTTGTCTCCACAAGTTGGCACAGTATACTGTACAGAATAAATACACACTTAATTTTTACTGAATTAACTTCAGCAGTAAGGTTAGAACAATTTTATATGTGCCAATTTTCTAAGGGAGTTAGAGAAACAATATCCAAGAGATGTTAAAGAACAGTTTGAGTAAGGAACTAAAATTCTCTGGCACACAGGTGACCACATGGTCTCACAAAAGCTGAGGCATTTTCTCCCAGACAGCACTGGAAAATAGTAAAGGGAGACATCAGAAAGAAAAGCCTGCAGAACATGTACAAGGGCCCATGGTTTTGCCTTAACTACCTAACCCTCTAAAAATAAAAAGGCACAATGTTACAGATAGTGGTGATCACAGCTGTTTATTTTACATCATTTCCTAAAATGTTTTAAATAATCTCAAAATGTTACTTTAAATTAGCACATTGCGGGCTTCACTGGTGGCTCGGTAAAGAATTCGCCTGCCAATGCAGGAGACACAGGTTTGCTCCCTGGTCTTGGGAACTAAGCCCATGCACTCCACAACTACTGAGCCTGTCTGCTGCAACTGCCGAAGCTCGTGAGCCACAAGAGAAGCCAATGCAATCAGAAGCCTGAACCACAACTAGGGGGTAGCCTCCACTCACAACCAGAGAAAAGCCTGCACAGCAACAAAGACCCAGCACGGCCAAAACCTAAAATAATAAAATTTAAAACATTAGAGCATTGCCTGCTCATGACGTGTACCCAGCTACTGCTGAGAAAGAACACGGAGGCAGTGCCGTGGCGCACCACTCATAAGCCCCGTGTCTCAAGCAGTGTCTCAGCCAACAGACTGTGTAACTTCCAATTGCAAGGAGTGGCTATTGCTAGGATAAGCTTGGAAATCAGATCTAGGTTCTAATCCCAACCCTCCATTTATTCATGGATGTCACGTCCCCTATTTATTTAGCTTCTGTGAAACTTAATTTTCTTATCTGTAAAAATAGGTCATTAGTATCTATACCTCAAGAGGTTGTTGTGAAGGGCATCTTAACCAAGTGGTAACTGCTCAATAAATTTACTATTATAATAAGCATTTCAATGTCCCATGATTATAGAAACTTTTAAGGATGAAATATAAGAAAGGCAAATTCCACGGCCACTCTCTCAGAAGATCCATTTGTAGTAATTAGCTCTGGGCATGCTCTCTTTTTTTGCCATTATTAAACAGCATGGTGTGGTGGAGAGCACTAAATTAGCAACTGGCAAATTTGGATTCTAGACTCAACTGTGTCCTTAAGTCTGTGAGTGACCTTAGGCATTCACTCAGCATCTCTTATTATTACTGCCAGGTCATCTCTGGTCCTAACATTCTAAAGAACCTATTTACTCAGTGACTAAAGCAATATCAACCCGATATGCCTTTTCTATAGAGTAACAAGTTCTACTCTATTTTTCAAACAATGCTAAAAGATAGTCTTTATAATTTATATACTATCTGCTGCAAAAAGAATGATATTTAATTTCAGATACCACAAAAAAGTATAAAGATAACAGAATCCCATCCACGTGAAACCAACCACCACAAAGGAGATGGACACAGACTGCTTAGTAGTACTATAAGAATTCCTACTGGAGTTCCACAGAAACAGGCAACCCAATGACATTCTAAGGTACGTACTTTTTTAAATAAATTGAGGGATAGTTGATACACAATATTGTATACGTTTTGGATGAACAACACAGTGATTCACTATTTATTTATTTTTTTGGTGATTCCAATTGGTTATACTCCATAATTATTATAAAACACTGGCTGAATTCTGTATGCTTACAATATATCCTTGTAGGTTATTTTATATACAGTAGTTTGCTAAGGTATGCTTTTTTTATTTCAAGTGAAGAGAAATACAATTACTTAGAATGTGGTCTGGAATTAGGTTTGACCACTCTCACACAAGGCTAGCTCAAAAAATCCTTGCTAAGTGTTCCTCTCACCTAGGAAAGAGAGTATGATGGGTACTGGTTTAACTTGGAATAGTAATGTAACTAACCATTCCTTAAAACAAAGTCATTTATGAAAAAACCAACAACACATTTGTAGCCCAGCCAAACTTTGTTAAAATCTACCGAAAGCAGGAATAAAACTCTTAAAAAGAAGTTTTGGTATGAACCATCAACTGACAGCTAAAAAAGGAGTATGAGGACCTCAGAACAACCAAGTAGCCAAAATCTGGCTTCTCTCAAAATTTTAAGAACTGTGAATTGAATGATGAAATTCTAAATAAGGAGCCAGAATCAAAGTAACTCACCCATGTTTAGTACAAAATGAATAAGTCTTTACTCAGAAGTGGGCTTTCCTGGTAACTCACACGGTAAAGCGTTTGCCTGCAATACCGGAGGCCCGGGTTTGATCTCTGGGTCTGGAGGGTCTGGAAGATCCCCTGGAGAAGGAACTGGCAACCCACTCCAGTATTCTTGCCTGGAAAATCCCATGGATGGAGGAGCCTGGCATGCTACGGTCAATGGGGTCAAAAAGAGTTGGACGTGACTGAGCGACTAACACTTACTTACAAGTAAAGATGACTGGTACTCTAGTAAATTCCTAGGAAACCTGAAGTACAGAAATACAAGAAAGGTGAATTTTATGTTAATTGTACCTCGGATATTCACAGAGAACACTTAGTAGAAAACAGATCTGTGGTTTTATGATTAAGGTGACACGAGTGAAATTATTTATATAAGGGGAACTGTGAACAGTGCTTCCCAGCTTTGAAAGCCCTCTCTCTGCACTCTGTGTATGGCCCTCTTACCATGAAGGGTCTTCCAATAGAGTAGACTGGGTATCTGATCCTTTCTGGACTCCTTGAGAATCAGTTATCCATCTTGGTGGTATCACTTTGAGTGCCTAGCACAGCATCCTGCCTTCTGCAGGCAGGCAATGTCTGTTCATTAACTGCCATACACATACCTGAGCAAAACCAGAGATTCACATCCCGAAAAATTCCATTCCAATACAGCTAACTCACCAGGAAAGATGATCAAATCTCTTTTTCATTCCTTCCTCTCCAATTAGAAAGACAATACTATTTTAACACTTAAGACATTTCCTCCCCAGCAAACAAAACAAGGCTTAAAATGTGTTCTCTACAATATTTCCCAACACACCATGATATGTTTTCATCATCTTTTCATGCAGTACAATCCAGAAAAAAAGCAAAAAATAAATAAAAGAAAAAAAAAGCAGTGAATAAAACCTGCTCTAAAATTCCCATGGGAATTCCCTAGCAGTGCAGTGGTCAGGACTCCATGCTTCCACTTCAGGGGGAACTAAGATCCCACATGCGGCAACGTGGCCAAATAAATAAAAAATCAAATTTATTCCCAAACAAAGTTTCTAACAGTTGAAACAGCTGCTCATCAGGGTGCAGCCCTTTTGGACGCCCTCACTTGTTCCCTGAACCCTCACATCTGAGCCACTCTACATGTAAAATCATGAAACGAGAGCCAAAATGGAATGCTCTCTAATAATCAGTATGACACGGTAGGAAAAGAAATAATACTCCCAGGAACAACACTTTCCCTGATCTCCTCAGCCCACTTATTCCAATTCACTGTCTCATCTGAAAAGTCCTTTCTATTACAATTGTTACTGCAGGCATTCAGTCACAAGAAAAACAAAGGGGCAACCATATCTACCATCTCTTTAAACTTAACTATCAGCCAACTGGTATTCTTTAACATAAAAAAGTGTAAGAGCCCTTCGGGACAAAATGACTATTACTTTGAGTCTGTATCCTCTCTACTCTGGTGGCCCAGAAGAGGTCAGTCACCTTTGGGAAAATTCAGTGAATAACAGCATCCACCAAGAGACTTAACCCCTTCTAAGGACTAACTGGCTTCCCTGGTGGATCAGCAGTAAAGAATCCGCCTGCCAGTGCAGGGGACATGGATTTATTCTTGGATTCCCTAGAGAAAGAAATGGCAACCCACTCCAGTATTCTTGCCTGGGAAATCCCATGGACAGAGGAGCCTCACAGGCTACAGTCCACAGGGTCACAAAGAGTTGGTCATGACTTAGTGACTAAACAACAACAAGGATTTACTGAGGACTGCTGGTTTTATTCCATATCCATTTCACAATGGCAGTTTTGAGAGGCAATGAGGGAGGGAAGATAGAACACTATACCATTACTTTAGAAGCTCTGGCCAAGTTCTATGGCCTGTTTTGTGTTCCTTCCCAAATTCCTACGTTGAAATCCTAATGCCCAAAGTAATGGTATAAGGTGGGGTCTTTGGGTGGCCTTGGACCATGAGGGCAGAGCATTCATGAATGGGATTAGTGCCTTTATAAAAGAGGCCCCCAGAGAACTCCCTCGCCTCTTTAGCCCTGGGAGGACACAGAAAGCAGTCAGTCAGCAGTCTGTTATCCAGAAGAGGAAAGAGAGCCCTCACCCAACCAGGCTGGCACCCTGGTCTCAGACTTCCAGGCTCCAGACTGTGAGCAATAAACTTCTGTTGTTTACAAGCTACCAAGTCTACAGCATTTTGTTACAGCAGCCCAAACAGACCAAGACACCAAGCAATCCTGATGAACACTGCTGAACTTGTTTCTCATTTAACAATAAAAAAGCCTAAACTTGGTACAAACTGGAACTGAAAATAAGTATATTCGATTATAGAAAATGTTTGTTCTGGCACACAAAGCACTTGTCTACATTTTCATTCATCTGAAGGACTCTAAATGACCATTACTTAGCCATTTTACTTGGATCTGGAGAGAACTGTACTTAAATGAATTACATGCAATTACACTTACATGGGTTCTACTTAATCATTTCTTTGGAAACTTATGTTAAAAATTTTCAGAGATCCAAGGTCAACACTGAATCCCAAGCGTGACTCAGGATATCCCATAGCTGGATATAAAGATTAACCAGCAGCCTGCCAGTGAAAGTGGATGACTTTTTGTGCAAAAGCATCTCCCCTTACCGGTTGCTCCAAGTACCACTGGGGAAAAAAAAGGAAGAGAGAAAAAGAGAAAACTAGCTTTCTTTCAGGAGAATGACAGATACTCAGCCTACACATGTACATTTTAAAAGCTATTGATTCTAGGGCTTCCCTGGTTGTCCTGTGCTTAAGAATCTGCCTGCCAATGCAGGGGACCTGGGTTCAATCCCTGGTCCAGGAAGACCTCACAAGAGGTGGAGCAAGTCTTTGCACCACAACTACTGAGCCTGCGGGCCCATAGGCCCTGCTCCGCAACAAGAGGAGGCCAGCGTACAGGAAAGAAGACCCAGTGCAGTCATAAATAACTAAATAAAGTTGTTCGTGATAGTGCTCTGCCTCTAGACTCCTTCAAGAGCTCTCCTGGTATCCAGTTTAAAAACACATCCACCACCAGTTTTAGCTATGACTTAACAACAGAACAACACTTAACAGAAGCTCTGACTTAACAACATGCTAGCCCTACAGTTGATTTCCTCACTAAAAAATACTTGCACACTTTATGGGCTTCCCATTCACAAATTTCAACCTAAGTGCCATTTCAATGTTTTCCCTGCTTCTTCCAAACATAGTTCTTTGCTCTTATGCTGGTATAATCCATGGGCCTGAATTTATGCTGGAACATGCAATCCAATAGTGCCACATTAACTCTGGACCATCCATTCTTTCCCAAATAGACATCCAGGGAGGCCTGGCGTGCTAAAATTCATGGGGTTGCAAAGAGTCAGACACGACTGAGCAACTGAACTGAACTGACAGAGGATGGATGAGTTGTTTTTTAAATATTAACTGGCATTTTGTAGAAACAGCTAGTAAGAGTCAGTAACATCAAATTAGGTTTCTGATTAAAAAAAGAAAGAAAGAAAGAAAGAAAATACTGACCATAATGTAGGCATCCCTAAGGTAGGGACAACACCCCCCTACACATTCTACATCTACAACTTCTGGTAGTGTCACAGAGCAAAGGATTAAGATTCAAATCAGCAAATAAATATCACCTTCATAAGAGGCAATGCCTACTCATTCAAGAATGACCACCCTTCCAGACCACTGCTCTGACGATTGCCATTCCTTGATGACTGCCTGATGCCTAAATAGGCTGGAAATAAGAGTCCTAGGTCTGGTCAAAGTGATACTAGTAACTCCAGATTTACAAGGGAGGGTCAAAAAAGAAAACGGCCGGATAAGAACAAACTGCATGATAAGGTTTGGGAAACTAGGCACTTTTAGGAGTCGGTAAGTGAAGAAGTTAATGTAGACCAAAGTAGTAAGCAAAGCTAAGCTTCTGTTTAAAGGGAAAACATCAACAGCTTCACACAAGTAAAAGAAATACCAGTCAATAAAATAACTAAATCCAACTGTGTGCCCAAAGCATTTCCCCAAACTCTCTTTTTGCCTCCAGAGAGAAAACTGCAGGCAAAGTTTCTGAAGAAACTAAACTCCTAGAGCACTTTTACAATGTCTACCTGTCCAAGAAATAGGGCAACAAAGAACTTCAGAGAGGAGTCAAGTTCACTCATTTGACATTCCTACGAAATAAAATCAGTACCTGAAAGCATGCTATCACTTAAGCAGCCCTAAGTACAATGAGATTTTTGAAGACTTAACTTGAAGTCACAGAGTCATTCGACTAGCCATGGTCAAAACTGCATATGACTCCTAAGAAGCTTTAACAAATGCTCAGGTGTCTGAACAGGCCAACTCCTGACACAAGAACACGGAGAAGGAGTTACACCAAAGCAACAGGAATGAGGCAAACGATTTTTAACGCAGTAAAAATTCTAAACGTGTCATCAACCAAGGGGAAGAATCCAAGTCCCACTTAAGAAAAAGAGCACCCAGATGAACGTCATTTCCTACACAATTTAATTAATGTTAAGTATAGAACTCTAACTTTGGGACACTCTGTTAACTTCACAAACTTACAAAAATGCTAGGATCTATTGACAGCCAACAGTTTCGGCCCGGTGGCAGGGCTGCAATGCATCCTGGGATTTCTTCGGGACTGTTCGGGTCCGTGGACATTTAAAACGTAATTACACTTTCGATAACAGGCATTGCAGCGGGGGAAGCTCTCTCTCCTAGGCTCAAGGTGAAGGGAAAACGCGAGCTTTCGTCCGCCCCAACTCCTCAGCGCTCTCAACGCCCATCCGGCCGACTCCTGGCTCCATCTGTCCTGGCTTCTAGGCCTCGTGGCACTGACCCGCTCTCTGTCCCATACGGTTCCCACTTCCCAGCAGGGAACTGCGCCCCTGCGGGGGGCGGTGAGAGGCGGACCCCAGGCCCCACCGGTGCGCCCCGCACCCTGCTCCCGCCCCCCTGCCGCGGTCGCCCCACGCAGTCCGCCTCCCCGGCCCCAGGTCGCCCCACCCAGGACGGCCGGCGCCGCTGTCAGCGCCCCACGTGCCTCCCGGCCCCACGGCCACGCGTCCCTCGCCGGGCGAGGCGCGCCCCCGATCCTACCCCGGGCCCCGTCCCAGATGGGCTCTGGCCCCAAGGCCATCTGCCCAAGCCCTCGCAGCACGGCTTCCTCCCGTCCCGGGGGCTGATCCCGGCCCTTTACCCGAAGGGCCTCCCGCGCCGCTGCCGGCTCCGTGGTTGTTGGCTGCGGCGCCAGCTGGGGATGCCGGCGACTGGGCCGGGCCCCGCAAGAAGGACGGCACGAACTCGGCGGCGTGGACGTTGGGCACGAAGGGCTTGGCGTTGACGTTGAGCTGCCGGCTGAAGGCCGCGCTGAGGTGCTCACGCTGGGCCTCGGCCGCCGCCGCCGCCGCCAAGGGGCCGCCGGCGCCGCCGCACGGGCCCGGCCCGGGAGCTTCCATGTCCGCCTGGTCCCAGCAGTCGGGCGCCGAGTCGCTGCTGCTGCTGCTCCCGCCGCCGCCGCCGCCGCCGCCACCGCCACCACTGCCGGGATCCATGATCGGGGGGGCCGTGTGTGTGGTGAAGAGAGGGCGGGAATGGAGGCGGGGGAGAAGGGCTGGGGAGGAGCAGGCCGCGCTGACCCAGGAAAGCGGCAAGACAGAAGGGCCGGGGGCTAGCGGCACAACCCCCGGAGTCGTCGCGACGGCAGCTCAAGTCCCGACTCCGCACTCGCGACGACGGCGGCGGCGGCGGCAGCGGCGACTCAACCCTCCTCGTGTGTGCGCGCTGATCTCCACCCACCCAGCCCCAACCACCTCCGACCGTCTCAGCGCCAACCCCACGCCCGGCGCGGTTTGACCCCTCGCCGCCACCCGTACCTTCGCCTCAGTAGTTCTCGGCCCCGGGCGACCCCGTTTCCGCTTATGAAGCGCGGCAGGAGGCGGAACTACGAGTTCCGGCAGCGCCCGCGCGACCCCGCTGCGGTTTTCCCGGGGGCCGATGGGAGTCGGAGTTCGGGGCCGAGAGCAACCGGAAGCGGTGCCGGCTCCCGGCAGGCAGCGCGAGGAGGCGGAGGTCTGGTTGCCGCACGGCTGCCCCACCTGTCACCGAATGGGGGTGGGGGTGGAAGCGAGCCCTGGCGCGACTCGGCGCGGGGCGGCCGACCGCGAGCCTCTCAGGTCGCGAGAGTGTCCAGTTCCGTACTGTTCTTCACAGAAAGCGGGAAAATGGACAGCAGTTCCAAGGTGGAGAAAAAAGCCTTCAACTCCTGAAAATCGTTCCCTTCTCGTTTCACCAGCCCTCTGCGTTCCCTGCCTCACAGGCATCCTACCTCGTTCTCTTTCCTTCCACCTTCCTCCTCCCTGCCCCCAGTCAGAATTTGCCCTACATTTCAAAGACGACTCAGGGCGTCTTTCCTTTTCTGTATTCATTTGGTAGAAGAGACCATAAAACTGTGAGCCATTACCACTTAAACTGCTTTGTAGCTCATAAAGCCCAGCCCAGCAGAGGGGATTATTAACTGGAAACTTACAGTGACTCACTGTCTGTATGACTAGTCATTTAAAGCCTTCACTCAAACTTTTCCATCCCTTTCCTCCTCTCGGCCAAGGGCTTTGTAATTAAATAGAGGATTACCATATTCCATGATGTAACCAGCTAGTCCCACCTAACAGGGTTATTTTTGTGCTTCATTGTACGCCTTCCGGTGAAGTGGTTTTATTTTGAATGGCCGAATTTGCTCAGGTTTTCCCGAAGTACTTTATTGAGTGCTGCCAGTTGCCATTTGATAAACATGGGAAAAGGGGGTAAAAAAAAAAGCAAAAGATAAATATATAGATCCAACTGCTTGAAGTAGGAAAGTACCTGTTAAGTTTTCCTGTAATTCTCCCTTGTGGAGGCCAAGACCGAGAAAAACATATTGTTGATATTTTTCTCCAAGAAGTCTAGACAGAATGCAACTAACCAGCTCAACAGAAATTATACGGCGTACAAGCGGAAACACTGGAGAAGGCAATGGCACCCGACTCCAGTACTCTTGCCTGGAAAATCCCGTGGACGGAGGAGCCTGGTAGCCTGCAGTCCATGGGGTCGCTAAGAGTCGGGCACGACTGAGCGACTTCACTTTCACTTTTCACTTTCATGCATTGGAGGAGGAAATGGCAACCCACTCCAGTATTCTTGCCTGGAGAATCCCAGGGACAGAATTCTTAGTGGGCTGCAGTCTATGGGGTCGCACAGCTGAAGCGACTTAGCAAGAGCAGCAGCAGCAGTAAGCGGAAACAATGTTTCTTATGAACCTTATGTGAAGATCCCAAATCTAGATATTAATTTTAATTTTAAATGTCTGTTTTAAGGACAAAAGAAGACCCAGCCTAATGAGACGAATCAAAAGCAAAGCTGTCAGTTACCTTTGAGAACGAATACTACTCTAAAGTGGTTTGAAATTGTGTTTAATATGAAATTAGCAAATTTGCTGGTTGCTTTGTTTCTTTAACACGTAACACTTGGGAAATTGAACTCTATAAATGTAAAGAAACCAGAAATCTCAGTTACCACGAGGCTGGATTTAAGCTTCTGGACAGGTCTGTGGTTCATGTTCCCTGAAATTTTCTGGACCTAAATCCCTGCCCACCCCCCCCA
>SJXQ01012114.1:1600-137750 GCA_006408695.1 Aepyceros melampus
CCATACTGGAGGTGGAAGAGGGTTGAGATGTCATCTACCATCTCTCTTCCTCTCTGGTTCTCATTGCCTCCATTACCCCAGAAGCCCTAAGGTTCCCCTGACACCAACACGGATCCCTTGAGATAGAGCTCAGTGATAGATAGAGTGAGATGTTATGGAAAAACCCAAATGTACTTCTTGGCCAATGCAATGTGGTTTAGTGCATTGTGAGGTATGGGAATCTTCTTGGGGTTCTGGAGACAAGAATATTGGAGTTGGTTGCCATTTCCTCCTCTAGGGGACTATGTGTTGTCGAAACTCTTCACTGTGACCCGTCAGTCTTGGTGGCCCTGCATGACATGGCTGACAGCTTCATTAAGTTATGCAAGCCCCTTCACCAGGACAAGGCTGTGATACGTGAAGTGGAGATAGTGAAGGACAGAGGAGTCACTTGTGTTGCAGTCCAGGGGGTCGCCAAGAATCAGACACAGTTTAGCGACAGCAAGCTGGAACAGCAACAAGAAAGCATGGGCCAGGAAGAGGTTCCTTACCTGTGACAGACAGGAACAGTGGGTCGCTGGAGTCTGACCATGAGTAGGGAGAGCGAGTGAAGGAGCCGTAGCACCTGTAGACACCACTGTGGGCTGGGGTCCCAGGACCCAGAGGGAACTGTGCCTGGAGTGCTCCGTGGGGTCTCCGCCCTCCAGCGAGCGGACGCCCAAGGTTCTCACCCTCTCTGAGCAGATGGAACTGGTCAAAGGCACTTTTGGAGCTGCAGACCAATGTCACATTCTCTCCTGACCTTACCACGGAGCCCCCCTGGGCTGAGAGAGAGGGTTTCCTGGACCGACCTGGAAGGAGGAGACCTTGATCTTAGAGCACAAAGTACCTCTAGTCCTAAGTATAGGACTAAATCCCAAACTGTGCAACAAGAGAAGCGCTGCAATGAGAAGGCTGCCCACTGCCAGGAGAGAAAGCCCCACAGCAAGGGATACCCAGCACTGAGGAAATTCAGAAATAACTTGAAATATGGGTTGTTGTTTAAAATCCCTTTTTAAAAAATAAATAATTTTTAAAATGTCATGTCATTTAATATCTTTTTTTTTTAGATCTGTCTCCAGAACTGAGATTTAAAAAAATTTTTGCTTTTATTTCCAGTATTCTGGCAGGTGGATCATAGAGGATCCTGCTGTAATTTATGTCAGAGAGTGTTCTGCCTATGTTCTCCTCTAGGAATTTTATAGTTTCTGGTCTTGGTTTAGATCTTTAATCCATTTTGAGTTTATTTTTGTGTATTGTGTTAGAAAGTGATCTAGTTGCATTCTTTTACAAGTGGTTGACCAGTTTTCCCAGCACCACTTCTTAAAGAGATTATCTTTAATCCACTGTATATTCTTGCCTCCTTTGTCGAAGATAAGGTGTCCATACGTGTGTGGATTTATCTCTGGGCTTTCTATTTTGTTCCATTGATCTATATTTCTGTCTTTGTGCCAGTACCATACTGTCTTGATGACTGTGGCTTTGTAGTAAAGCCTGAAGTCAGGCAGGTTGATTCCTCCAGTTCCATTCTTCTTTCTCAAGATGGCTTTGGCTATTCGAGGTTTTTTGTGTTTCCATACAAATTGTGAAATTATTTGTTCTAGCTCTGTGAAAAATACCGCTGGTATCTTGATAGGAATTGCATTGAATCTGTAGATTGCTTTGGGTAGTATACACATTTTCACTGTATTGATTCTTCCAATCCATGAACATGGTATATTTCTTCATCTGTTAGTGTCCTCTTTGATTTCTTTCAACAGTGTTTTATAATTTTCTATATGTAGGTCTTTAGTTTCTTTATGTAGGTATATTCCTAGGTACTTTATTCTTTTCGTTGCAATGGTGAATGGAATTGATTCCTTAATTTCTTTTTCCACTTTCTCATTATTAGTGAATAGGAATGCAAGGGATTTCTGTGTGTTGATTTTATATCCTGCAACTTTACTATATTCATTGATTAGCTCTAGTAATTTTCTGGTGGAATCTTTAAGGTTTTCTATGTAGAGGACCATGTCATCTGCAAACAGTGAGAGTTTTACTTCTTCTTTTCTAATCTGGATTCCTTTTCTTTCTTTTTCTGCTCTGATTGCTGTGGCCAAAACTTTGAGAACTATGTTGAATAGTAACATTGAAAGTGGGCACCCTTGTCTTGTTCCTGACTTTAGGGGAAATGCTTTCATTTTCTGTGTATTGATTTTATATCCTGCAACTTTACTATATTCATTGATTAGCTCTAGTAATTTTCTGGTGGAGTCTTTAGGGTTATCCATGTAGAGGATCATGTCATCTGCAAACAGTGAGAGCTTTACTTCTTCTTTTCCAGTCTTGATTCCTTTTATTTCTTTTTCTGCTCTGATTGCTGTGGCCAAAACTTCCAGAACTATGTTGAATATTAGTGGTGAAACTGGGCACCCTTGTCTTGTTCCTGACTCTAGGGGAAATGCTTTCCATTTTTCACCATTGAGGATAATGTTTGCTGTGGGTTTGTCATATATAGCTTTTATGATGTTGAGGTATGTTCCTTCTATTCCTGCTTTCTGGAGAGTTTTTATCATAAATGGATGTTGAATTTTGTCAAAGGCCTTCTCTGCATCTATTGAGATAATCATATGGCTTTTATTTTTCAATTTGTTAATGTGGTGAATTACACTGATTGATTTGCAGATATTGAAGAATCCTTGCATCCCTGGGGTAAAGCCCACTTGGTCATGGTGTATGATCTTTTTAATGTGTTGTTGGATTCTGATTGCTAAAATTTTGTTGAGGATTTTTGCATCTATGTTCATCAGTGATATCGGCCTATAGTTTTCTTTTTTGTGTGGCATCTTTGTCAGGTTTTGGTATTAGGGTGATGGTGGCCTTATAGGATGAGTTTGGAAGTTTACTTTCCTCTGCAATTTTCTGAAAGAGTTTAAGTAGGACAGGTGCAAAAATATTACCAATTTTAAGTAAATAGATTGGTAGCATATGGTCAATACATCTGGAATTTATGTGGAATTGATTTACTCTGTTTTCACAAGCTAAAAAGCAAATTGGTATGGCCAAATTTTTTTACATATAACCTGGTAATGAATCTTGGTGAGATCACCGCTTTTTAAAAAAGGATAAATAATATTATTGAAAAAATAATTTACCAACAAGTGCTATACAGGACCAATACAAAAGTAGTATATCCTTAGTGGATTCTGTTTGAATTTTTTAAATAATTTATTTATCCTGATTGTGGCCTTATTGTTATAAACCCTTTCTACTTAAACCAAATAGGAGATGACCAGAGTGAACACTGACGTTTTAGGAATCAGTGAATTAAAGGGGACTGGAATAGATGAATTTAATCCAGATAACCATTACATCTACTACTGTGGGCAAGATTCCCTTAAAAGAATGGAGTAGCCCTGATAGTCTACAAAAGAGTCCAAAAAGCAGTACTTAGCTGCAGTCTCAAAAATGACAGAATGATCTCCGTTCGTTTCCAAGGGAAGTCATTCATCATCACAGTAAGTCTATGTCACAGCCACTATGCTGAAGAAGCTGAAGTTGGATGATTCTATGAAGACCTACAAGACCTCCTAGAACTAACACCAAAAAAAGATGTCCTTTTCATCCTAGGAGACTGGAATACAAAAGTAGGTAGCCAGGAGATATCAAGTGACAAATATGGAATAACAGGCAAGTTTGGCCTTGGAGTAAAAAATGAAGTAAGGCAAAGGTTAACAGAGTTTTGCAAAGAGAACACATTGGTCATAACAAACACTCACTACCAACAACACGAGAAGACTACACATGGACATCACCACATGATCAGTACTGAAATTAGACTGATTATATTCTTTGCAGCTGAAGATGGAGAAACTCAATTCAGTCAGCAAAAACAAGACCTGGTACTCACTGTGGCTCAGATCACCAGCTTATTTGAAAATTCAGGACAAATTGAAGAAAGTAGGGAAAACCACCAGGTCATTCAGGTATGACCTAAATCAAATATATTATGATTATACAGTATATCTATTATACCTGAAGAACGATGGACAGAGGTTCATGACATTGTACAGGAGGCAGTGATCAATACCATCCTTAAGGAAAATAAATATACAGTGGCAAAATGGTTGTGTGAGGAGTCCTTACAAATAGCTTAGGAAAGAAGAGAAGCAAAGGAGAAAAGGAAAGATATACCAAATTGAATGCAGATTTCCAAATAATAGCAAGTAGAGGTAAGACTTCCTCAGTGATAAGCAAAGAAATAGAAGAAAACAATACAATGGGAAAGACTAGAGATCTCTTCAAGAAAATTAGAGATACCAAGGGAACATTTCATGCAAAGATGGACTCAATCAAGGACAGAAGTGATATGGACCTAACAGAAACAGAATATATTAAGAAGAGGTGGCAAGACTGTACAGAACTATACAAAAAATAAAAAAAAGATCTTCATGACCTAGATAATAGCAATGCTGTGATCACTTATCTAGAGCCAGATATTATGGAATGTAAAGTCAAGTGGGCCTTAGAAAGCATCACTATGAGCAAAGCTAGTGGAGGCGATGGAATTCAGTTGAGCTATTTCAAATCCTAAAAGGTGATGCTGTGAGAGTGCTGCATTCAATAAGCCAGCAAGTCTGGAAAACTCAGCAGTGGCTATGGGACTGGAAAAGGTCAGTTTTCATTCCAATCCCAAAGAAAGGCAATGACAAAGATTGCTCAAACTGCCGCATGATTGTACTCATCTCACATGCTAGCAAATTAATGCTCAAAATTCTCCAAGCCAGACTTCAACAGTACTTGAACCATGAACTTCCAGATGTTCAAGCTGGATTTAGAAAGGCAGAGGAACCAGAGATGGAATTTCCAACATCTGTTGTATCATTGTAAAAGCAAGAGAGTTCCAGGAAAAACATCTATTTTTGTTTTGTTGATTATGCCAAAGCCTTTGACTGTGGATCACAAAAATCTGTGGGAAATTCTGAAAGAGAGAGGAATACCAGACCACCTGACCTGCCTCTTAAGAAACCTATATTCAGGTCAGGAAGCAACAATTAGAACTGGACATGGAAGAACAGACTGGTTCCAGATAGGAAGAGGAGTACATCAAGGCTGTATATTGTCACCCTGCTTATTTACTTATATGCAGAGTACATCATGAGAAATGCTGGGCTGGAAGAAGCACAAGCTGGAATCAAGATTGCTGGGAGAAATATCAATAACCTCAGATATGCAATGACAGCACCCTTATGGCACAAAGTGGAGAGGAGCTAAGAGCCTCTTAATGGAAGTGAAAGAGGAGAGTGAAAATGCTGGCTTAAAACTCAACATTCAAAAAACATAGATCATGGCATTCTTGCCCATCACTCCATGGCAAATAGATAAAGAAACAATGGAAACAGTGAGTGACTTTATTTTCTTGGGCTCCAAAATCACTGCAGATGGTGACTGCAACCATGAAATTAAGACACTTGCTCCTTGGAAGAGAAGCTATGACCAAACTAGACAGCATATTAAAAAACAAAGATGTTATTTTGCCAATAAAGGTCTGTCTAGTCAAAGCTATGATTTTTCTAGTAGTCATGTATGGATGTAAGAGTTGGACTATAAAGTAAGCTGAGCACCAAAGAACTGATGCTTTTGAACTGTGTTGTTGGAAAATACTCTTGAGAGTCTTCTCAAGAAGAACAAACCATTTAATCCTAAAGAAAATAGTCCTGAATATTCATTGGAAGGACTGATGCTTAAGCTGAAAGACCAATACTCTGACCATGTGATTCAAAGAACTGACATATTGGAAAAGAATCTGATGCTGAGAAAGACTGAAGGCAGGAGGAGAAAGGGACTGCAGGGGATGAGATGGTTGGATGGTATCACTGACTCAATGGACTTGAGTTTGAGCAAGCTCAGGGAGTTGGTGATGGACAGGGAGGCCTGGCATGCTGCAGTCCATGGGGTCACAAAGAGTTGAACACAACTGCGTGACTGAACTGAACTGATATAGTGGAGGTTGAATAGATTCTATAGACTAATTCTGGTAGACAGAGTGCCTAAAGAACTATGATGGAAGTTCGCAACACTGTGCAGGAGGTGGTAACTGAAACCAATCCCAAGAAGAAGAAATTCAAGAAGGCTAAGTAGTTGTCTGAGGAGGCCTTACAAATAACTGAGAAAAGAAGAGGAGCTAAAGGCAAAGGATAAAGGGAAAGATACTCCCGACTGAATGCAGAGTTCCAGAGAATAGCTGGAAGGAGAGATAAGAAAGTCTTCTTAAGTGAACCAATGCAAAAAATAAGGAAAATAAAATGAGAACGACTAAAAATCTCTTTAAGAAAATTGTAGATACCCAGAGAAAATTTTATGCAAAGCTAGGCACAACAAAGGACAAAAACAACAAGAACTTAACAGAAGCAGGAGTAATTAAGATAAGGTGGCAAGAATATACAGAAGAACTAGATATAAAAGCTCTTAATGACCTAGATATTTATAATGGTGTTGTCGCTCAGCTAGAACCAGACATCCTCAAGTGTGAAGTCAAGTGGGCCTTAGGAAGCATTACTACAAACAAAGCTAGAGGAAGTAAGGGAATTCCAGCTGAGTTATTTCAAATTCTAAAAGATGATTCTGTTAAAGTCCTTCACTCAATATGACAGCAAATTTGAATAACTCAGCAGTTGCCACAGGACCAGAAAAGTTTCATTTTTTTTATTTTTTTCAATCCAAAAGAAAGGTAACACCAAAGAATGTTCAAATTACTGTACAATTGCACTCATTTCACATTACAGCAAGATTATGTTCAATATCCTTCAAGCTAGGCTTCAGCAGTATGTGAACTGAGAACTTCCAGACATACAAGATGGATTTAGAAAAGATGGAGGAACCAGAGCTTAAACTGCCAACACATCCTGGGTCATAGAAAAAGCAATGGAACCCAAAAAAACTCTAATTCTGCTTCATTGACTACACTAAAGCCTTTGACTGTGTAGATTACAACAAATTATGGAATATTCTTAATGAGATAGGAGTACCAAACCACATTATCTGCCTCCTGAGAAACCTATATGCATGACAAGAAGCAAGAGTTAGAACCATCATAGAACAACGTACTGGTTCAAGATTGGGAAAGAATTACATCAAGGCTGTATATTGTCACCCTATTTATTAAACTTCTACTCAGAGTACATCATGCAAAATGCTGAGCTGGATGAATCACAAGCTGGAATCAAGATTGCTGGGAGAAATATCAATAAAGTCAGATATGCAGATGATGCCACACTTACAAAGGAAAGTGAAGCATAACTAAAGAGCCTCTGGAAGTAAAAGAGTGAAACCCTGACTTAAAACTCAATATTCAAGAAACGAAGATCATGGCATCTGGTCCCATCACTCAGGGCAAATAGATGGGGAAAATGTGGAAACATTATCAGATTTCATTTTCTTGGGCTCCAAAATCACTGCAGATGGTGACTGCAGCCATGAAATTAAAAGACTCTTGCTCCTTTTAAGAATAGCTATGATAAAACTAGACAGTGTAATAAAAAGCAGAGATATCACTTTGCCAACAAAGATCCATATAGTCAAAGCTATGGTTTCTCCATTAGTCATGTATGGATGTGAGAGTTGGACTATAAAGAAGGCTGAGTGCCGAAGAATTGATGCTCTTGAACTGTGATGCTGGAGAAGACTCTTGAGAATCTCTTGGACAGCAAGGAGATCAAACTAATCAATCCTAAAGGAAACCAACCCTGAATACTCATTCAGTTCAGTTCACTTGCTCAATCATGTCTGAATCTTTGCGACCCCATGAATCTCAGCATGCCAGGCCTCCATGTCCATCATCAACTTCCGGAGTTTACCCAAACATATGTCCATCAAGTCAGTGATGCCATCCGGCCATCTCATCCTCTGTTGGCCCCTTCTCCTCCTGCCTCCAATCACTCCCAGCATCAGTATTTTCCAATGAGTCAACTCTTCTCATGAGGTGGCCAAAGTATTGGAGATTCAGCATCAGTCCTTCCAATGAACACCCAGGACTGATCTCCTTTAGAATTGACTGGTTGGATCTCCTTGCAGTCCAAGGGACTCAAGAGTCTTCTCCAACACCACAGTTCAAAAGCATCAATTCTTCAGCTCTCAGCTTTCTTCACACTCCAACTCTCACATCCATACATCACCACTGGAAAAACCATAACTTTGACTAGACGGACCTTTGTTGGCAAAGTAATGTCTCTGCTTTTGAATATGCTATCTAGGTTAGTCATAACTTTCCTTCCAAGGAGTAAACATCTTTTAATTTCATGGCTGCAATCACCATCTGCACTGATTTTGGAGCCCCCCAAAAGGAAGTGTCTCACTGTTTCCACTGTTTCCTCATCTATTTGCCATGAAATAATGGGACCAGATGCCATGATCTTCATTTTCTGAATGTTGAGCTTTAAGCCAACTTTTTCACTCTTCTCTTTCACTTTCATCAAGAGCCTTTTTAGTTCTTCTTCACTTTCTGCCATAAGGGTGGTGTCATCTGCATATCTGAGGTTATTGATACTTCCCCTGGCAATCTTGATTCCAGTTTGTGCTTCCTCCAGCCCAACGTTTCTCATGATGTAATCTGCATATAAGTTAAATAAACAGAGTGACAATATATTGCCTTGACATACTCCTTTTTCTATTTGGAACCATTCTGTTGTTCCATGTCCAGTTCTAACTGTTGCTTCCTGACCTGAATATAGGTTTCTCAAGAGGTAGGTCAGGTTGTCTGGTATTCCCATCTCTTTCAGAATTAATACCCATTAGAAGGATTTAAACTAAAGCTGAAGCAGGCAGTAGTTTGTATCAATGCACTTCAGCTCATTTTAAAAGCCTCTAAGTATCAAAGGAATACATGCACAAAACAAGAGGGTTCAGACAGCAGGTTTCAAAATGAGAAAATTAACAGGATGAAGCAATTCTTTTCATGTTAATTCTTTTCATGTCAGATTCTCATGTTAACCTAACTATAACCTAAGTTGTGAGCAGTCAAGACACAAAGATGTTGGTTCTTACCTTTTATTAATATAATTTGGTGTTGAGCAGATGCATCTATTAAATGATGAAAAGAATCATCTATGAAAGTGAATGTCATATAGTCATGAAACAAATGCACAGAAGAAGTCACACTGATTAATAGCATCCTAGTATAATCCCCTTATATGCAGTATTGGTTTATTACAAGTTGCCTTGGAAACTATTTTGGGAAATTTTGTTTTCAGAGCTAAAATGATTTTCCTAATGAGAAGAAAGTTATAGTAAGGGTATGCAGTCAGTTCCTCTGCCAAGTCCATGCAAAAAGAAACAGTAAATAAAACTCCCCTGTGTTTGAGGTAGCTGCTTAATGCAACCACAATTTTCATATTTTAAGCAAAATTCTCAGTTTGCAACAGCAGAGGAAGGTAATGCAGTATTGTGATTATCGAGTCAGGTGTCCATGTTTTGTGCTTGAGGGATAAGGCTTTGGAACCACATGGTTTGGGTTTGAATCTCAGTTCTGCCATTTAGAGCTGGCTGTTCATGGATAAGTTTTTAAAACTGTGTTTTAACTTCCTTGTTAGCAAAACTCAAAAGAAGTCTTGCACCTGCAGCACAAAACACATGTGTGCATGCTTGTTAAGTCATGTCAGTCAGATCCAGCTCTTTGTAACCTTCAGGACTGTAGCCCACCATGCTCCTCTGTCCATGGGATTCTCCAAGCCAGAGTACTAGAATGGCTGCCGTGCCCTCCTCTAGGGGATCTTCCCAACCCAGGGATCAAATTCACTTCTCTTATGTCTCCTGAATTGCCAGCCAAGTTCTTTACCACTTGCACCACCTGGGAAGCTCAGAACACATAGTATAGTCTTATTAAATGTTAATCATGATCGATAAATAAAATGGAATAAAGGCTTACCAACAATACTGTGGGAACACAGTCCTGTGCAGTACCTATTGTTATTTCCTGGTTTTCAGATAAGAAGTGTTTTATCTGAAATTTGTCAGTTTTTAGATAAGAAAATGAGACAATCAAGAGACATACTAGCAACACAGAATTTGGAGGACTAGGATTCCAGCTTCATCTTCTGACTTTAAGTATACCAGCCTAAATGTGCATGTTGATTCATACTCTGATCAGCATTTTCCTCTATCTTACCCTCTTCTGCTACCCAACTTGACCCAGGCCATCTTCATCATCATCACCTCTACCACCACAGCCAGGGTTTATTGGTTATTGATTTCTAACTATGTGCCAGTCACTGAATTGTTTGTTTGCTTGTTTTGTGATCATTACCTAATCATTTCTCATAATAACTCTGGAAACATGGTGTAAGTTATTACCATTTTACATAAAAGGAAAGTGAAGCTTTAGATTACTAGATAAATTTTCCAAGTCTTTAAGTAATGAAATGGAGTTGAATCATTTTTTTCATGCTGAAGTTCAGATATTATGTTTTAACAGATTTATTTAGATATAATTCACATACTACACGGGCTTCCCAGGTGGCACTAGTGATAAAGAACCCACCTGCCAATGCAGGAGACATAAGAGATGTGAGATCCATTCCTGGGTTGGGAAGCTCCTCCAAGGAGGGCATGGCAACCAACTTCAGTATTCTTGCCCAGAGAATCCCATGGACAGAGGAGCCTGACAGGCTACAGTCCATAGGGTCACAAAGAGCTGGACACAATAGAAGAAACTTAGCACATACTACAGAATTCATGCATATAAATTGTACAACTCAATGGCTTAAATATATCACATTATTTTTATTGTTAAAATATATACAAAATAAAATTTACCATTTTATCCAGTTTTAATTGTACAATTCCATGACATTAATCACATTCACAATGTTATAGAACCATCACCAGTCTCTATTTCTAAAACTTTTTATCATCTCACATAGAAATTCTGTAACTACAAAGCAAGCAAAACCTCTACACCTCACTTCCCCAGCTACTGGTAGTCTCTAATCTACTTTGAATTTTCCTATTTCAGATATTTATATAAATGAAATCATTCGACATGTTTACTGTTTTGAGGGTTTATTTCATTTAACATAATGTTTTCAAGTTTCAACCATGCTGTAGCATGTATAAGAACTTCATTTCTTTTAATGGATAATTATTCTATTTTATGTGTATATCATATTTTACCTAGTCATGTGTTGATGAATATTTGGATTGTTTCCACCTTTTGGTATTCGTACATAATGCTGCAGTGAACACTGATATACAAATATCTGTTTGAGATCTTGCTTTTCAATAGCTTTAGGAATACACCTAGGATTAGAATTGCTAGATTACATGTTAATTTTAAATTTAGCTTTTTGAGGACTTACCAACATATTTTCTATAACATCTGCATCATTTGACATCCCAATCAGCCATGTAAAAGGATTCCAAATTTTCTTATATTTGCAAACATTATTATTTCTCTCTTTTGTAAATGATATCCATTCTTATAAGAGTGAAATGGTATTTCATGGCTTTGATTTGCATATCTCTAATGAATAATAATTTTGAGCATATACGCATAACCTTTTTTGAACATTTGTGTATCTTCTTAGAGAAATGTATAATCCATTTTTTGTCCATTTTTAAATTAGGTTCTTTGTCTTTTTGTTGTTGATTTACATTAGCTCTTTATTCTATAAGATATATCCTTATCAGATATATGATTTGGAAAAATTTTCACCTCTTCTGTAGGTTGACTTTATACTTCCTTGATAATGCTCTTTGATGCACATGCATTTTTAATTTTTATATAGTACAATTTATCTTCTAAAAATGGTTTTCTTCATATTTGACATCATAGCTAAGAATGCTTTGCCAAACTCACATTCATGAAGATTTACTTCTATGCTTCCTCCTAAGAATTTTGTGGTTTTAACTCTATATTTAGGTTTTTGATCATATTGAGTTAATTTTTTAATATGGTGTGATTTAGTGATCATCATCACTTTTTTAAATGTGAAAATCCCCTTGTCCCAACATCATCTTTTGAATAGACTATTCTTTCTCCATTGAATATACTTGGCATCCTTGTCAAAAATTAATTGGCTCTCAGACTAGAACTAAACCATCTAGTTTCTTGAGTACACAGCTTGTCAACTCAAAATTATGGGATTGTCAGTCTTCATAATCATGTGTGCCAATTTCCATTTCTATTTAAGAAAGAAGTTTTAGGGAAGCCCAAACACAAGACAGACAAAAATAAAAAGGCTAGAAGAATTCAAAGCTGCTGGCAACTACAGATACAACAACCACTAAATATGCTACAATTCCTAGCAAGTTTAACATGCAATTTTACAATAAAGGCCTTTACATCTATTCTAATTATTTAATACACCATATCTGTATTTCAATCTAAATTTACACGGCATGAATAAAGCAAGAGAAAATACAATCTGAAAAAAAAAATAAGCATTAAAATAACTATGATTAATATGTTAAGGGCTCTAATAGAAAGCACAAAAGATCAGGTACAATACCACAGGTTGGCAGAGAGATAATTGTTTTAAATGTATCAAAATGGTAGAAAATTAAAATATTGTAACATAAATCAAGAACTTCTTTGATGAATTTAGTAGACTGGGCATGGCTAAAGAATAAATCAGTAGATTTGAAGATATATCAATATAGACTCCCCAAATCAAAATGCAGTGAGAAAAAAAAGAGTACAGAAAAAAAAAAAAAATGTTACAAAGGTGTAACATAATGGAAGTGTTAGAAGAAGAAAGAGACAAAAGAACAGAAGAAATGTTATAGCTAAGTGATAATGAATAAGAACTTTCCAAAATTAATGAAAGACAAGAAACTCAACATCCTAAAAGATCAGAGAATACCAAACAAGTTTAAAAAATTATATTAAAAATATAGGTAAGCATATCATGTTTGAACTGCAGGAAATCAAACACAAAGAGAAACCTTGAAAGAAGCCAGAGAAAAACAACACCTTATTTACAGAAGAAAAAGGAAAAGAAAAAGATCAGACCTCTCTTCAGAAACAATGCAAGCAAGAAGAAAAAGGAGTAAAATACTTAAAGCATAGAAAGAAAAAAGCTGTCAACCAGAATTCTGACCAAATTAAATGCTCTTCAACATAAGTGAGAAATGTTTTTTGACACAACCAAAAATGGAGAGAATTTGTCACTAATAGATCTGAATTGTAAGAAATGTCAAAACAAGTTTTCAGAGAGAAATCATAGTTATAGTATCAAATCTTCCAAATTTACCTTAATATTGGATTCATTTCCCATCAAAATTCTAGCAAGTTACTTTGTGAACATCAACAGACTGATTTTATATGGAAAGGCAAAAGATCCAAAATGGCAAACACAATATTTAACAAAAAATACAGAGCTACATGATTTTGTCTCATCCCACTCCAGTGCTCTTGCCTGGAAAGTCCCATGGATGGGGAGCCTGGTGGGCTGAGTCCATGGGGTCGCTAAGGGTAGGACACGACTGAGTGACTTTCCTTTCACTTTTCACTTTAATGCATTGGAGAAGGAAATGGCAACCCACTCCAGTGTTCTTGCCTGGAGAATCCTAAGGATGGGGGAGCCTGGTGGGCTGCTGTCTATGGGGTTGCACAGAGTTGGACATGACTGAACTGACTTAGCAGCATACAGTTATAACTATCAAGGTAGTGTAGTATTGGTGAAAGAAGATAAAATAGATCAATGTGACAAAATAGCCCAGAAAGAGACTTACAGAAACATAGCCAACTGATCATTGAAAAGGGGGCAGAGGCAATGGCAACAGAAAAAGAATAGTCCTTTTCAACCAATGGTGCTGGAACAACAATTCATGTGCAACCTGACCTTACACCTTTCACAAAAATTGACTCAACAATGGATCATAGGCCTCAATGTAAAACACAGAACTATAAAACTTGTGGAAGATAACAGAGGAGAACATATAAGTGACTATGAGTTTGGCAAAACGTTTTTAGGTAAAAGAGCAAAAGCATGATCCATGAAAAAAAAAATAGTATATTTGGATTTCATTAAAATTCAAACTATTCTCTACAAAGACACTATTAAGAGAGTGAAAATACAAGCCACAGACTGAAAGAAAATATTAGCAAAACAAATATCTAATAAAAGACATATACCCAAAATATAAAAAAAAAAAACACTCAAAAGTCAACAATAAAAAATGCAACCCAATTTAAAAAGTGTGGAAAAATTAGAACAGATACTGGTGGCTCAGAGGTTAAAGCATCTGCTTGGAATGCAGGAGACCCGGGTTCGATCCCTGGGTTGGGAAGATCTCCTGGAGAAGGAAATGGCAACCCATTCCAGTACTCTTGCCTGGAGAATCCCATGGAGGGAGGAGCCTGGTAGGCTACAGTCCATGGGGTGGCAAAGAGTTGGACACGACTGAGCGACTTCACACACACACACACACACACACACCTTCACAGAAGATACAGAGATGGCAAAAACAGCATTGAAAAGATGCTCCATGTCATATGTCATTAAGGAACTGTGAATTAAATAAAAAATGAGACAACTATACACTTACTAGAATGACTGAAATCCAAAAAACTGATTATACCTCTCTATTATCAAGGCTATAGAGAACCAAGAACTCGTGTGCTTTGCTGGTGGAAGCAAAAAAGAGTACAGCTGCTTAGGAAGATAGCTCAGCAGCTTCTTAAAAATACTAAATATAATCTTACCATTTGATCCAACAATCATAATCCTTGATAGTTACCGAAATGAGCTCAATACTTATCTCCACACCAAAACTTACACATGTATATTTATAGCAGCTTTATATATAATTGAGAATACTTGGAAGTAACTAGATCTTCAATAGATGAATGGATAAACAAACTGTGATAACCCATTCAGTGGAATAAAAAGAAATAAGTTATCAAGTTATGAAGAGATGTGAGAGAACCTAAAATGCATATTAATAAGTGAAAGAAGCCACTTGAAAAAAGTTTAAAAATTGTGTGTTCCAACTATATGACATTCTGGAAAAGGCAAAATTATGGACAATAAGCTATTAGTGATTTCCAGACATTAGGAAAAATGGGAGAGAGAAAAATGAAATTATATATTTTATAAAATATATGTATTTATCTTGTATATAGTTATGTATATATAAAATAAATATGTATTTTTCTAAAGTATTTTATAAAATGTCAAATGAAAACTAGAAAAGGAAAAGGGGAAGGAAATAAAGAAAAAAAGGAACAAATATAATGATTAGAAAATAGTTATAAATAAGATAGATATTAATGTAACTCTATCAATAATGCAATAGTCTAAATATGTCAACGAAAAGAGAGATTGTCAGAGTAGATTAGGAAAGTCAAGAAAAGACCCAATTGTAAGTTGTCTACAGAAACCTACTTTAAATATAAGGACACTGATAGATGAAATGCAGAGATGGAGAAAGATATATCATGCTAACAATAATCAAAAGAAAGCTGAAGCAGACAAAATAGATTTCAGAACAAGGTTGTCAGGATTAAAGAGGTATTTCAGAAGGATAAAGAAGTCAATTTTTCATAAAGACATAACAGGCTGTAATGTATACATATCTAAACACAGTGTCAGAACACTTGAAACAAAAACCGACAGAATTGCAAAGAGAAGCAGACAATTCATGATTATAGTTGGAGATCCATTGCGGTCAGCAATCATCTCTCAGTAATCGATGAATCAAGAAGGCAGAAAATCAGTAGAGATATTGATTACCTAAATAGAACTATCAATCAACTTGATTTCATTGATATTTATAAAATACTCCATTAAACAACAAAAGAACACACACACATCTTTCTCAACCTCACATGTAACACTCACTAAAATAGATTGAATTATAAGCAATAAAATAATAAAATACCCTCTTACCAGTTTAAAAGGATAGAAATCATGGAAAATATATTCTCAGATGACAATGAAAATGAATTAGAAACCAATAACAACCAATAAAAGGTGGAAAATTCTCCAATAATTTGGATATTAAACAACACACTTCTAAGCAAAATATGTCAATTAAGAAGTCTCATGAGAAACTTTTTAAAATTTTCTGAACTAAATTTAAATGAGAATACAATTTAAAATTTGCAGAATGCATTAAATGTAGTGTTTAGAGAGAAATTTAGAGCATTAAGAATACAGATTAGAAAAGAAAAAAGATCTAAAGTCAATTATCTAAGCTTCCACCTAAGGGAACTAGAGAAAAAGAAGCAATCCGAGCTAAGCAAACAGAAGTAAAGATATTTCTGTTATCTTAAAAAAAAGAAAAACAAAGTTAAAGCAGTAATTAATAAAATTGAAAACATAAAAATAATAGAGAAAATCAACAAAACCAAATGTTGGTTCTTGAATAAGATCAGTTAGGTTGATAAACCTCTAGCCAGACTAACAAAGAAAAAGTGAAAGAAGACAAAATTATCAATATTAAAATGAAAGAGGTGCCATCACTGTTGATTCCATGGACTTTAAAAGGATAATATAGAAATATTATGGCTGATCCAGGACTAGGGAAAAATATACAGGATAAATATGCAACATCTTGTAGTGAGAGAAAATCAAGTGGTATTAAAAACAACAACAACATATTAACAGGGGATAAGGAACATAAGCCAATTTAAACAATGCTTCCAATGGCCAAAGCTAAAATTGTTTGAGCAAGAAAGCAATGAATTCTTGGTTATAACTAAGACTATAAAGTAACTAGCCATAGTTCCATAATGATATGCACAAGTGACTGTGTTAATATTAATAAATAAATGGAGAATGAGAGATAAATATCTCCTGTAAGAGCCAAATGATTTACTTAATTAATAGATACACTCCTTCAAAGAGGTTGAATGAACTCCTCACTCAAATGTGAGCTGTGCAGTGACTTCCTTCCCATTATTACAGTATGGAAAGTGGGTGGAAAAAAAACAGTAATCCCACAGTGTAAAAGCTGAAAAGCACTAGCTCAGCCAGGTAATCAAGGTCAACATCAACAGTAATAAATCTTGTAGATAATATGTCCTCTTGACATGATGTGATATGATGTGATGTGACATGATGCTTCACTTCTATGGTATTCCTCCCCCAAACCTATAATCCCAGTGTACCATCAGAAAAACATCAGACAAATCACAATAGAGAGGCAATCTAAAAAAATATCTGATCAGCACTCAATAAAACTGCCAATGCCATCAAAGAAAAAGAAATTCCTAGAAAATGTCACAGACAAGAGAATCCTAAGGAAACATGGCAACTAAATACAACGTAGTATCCTGGATGGAATCTTGGAACAGAAACAGGAAAGGAAGTAAAAACTAAGAATACATGAATTACATATGGGCCTTAGTTAATAATTATGTGTGAGTGGACTTTAGTATCAGTAATGGTTCATTAACTATAACAATGTTTTATACTAATGTAAGAGGTTAATAATTGGGAAACTGGGTATAAACACAAGGAACTCTGTACCATCTTCAATTTTTCATTAAATCTAAAAATGTTCTAAAATACAATGCCAATTCAAAATGTAAAGCAAAAATTCAGGGGAGCAATAAGCCTGGAACATGAAGAAATATGAAAAGTATGAGAAGTGCACCTAAATACAACTCTGCTGTTGCTGCTGCTAAGTCGCTTCAGTCGTGTCCGACTCTGCGACCCCATAGATGGCAGCCCACCAGGCTCCCCCATCCCTGGGATTCTCCAGGCAAGAACACTGGAGTGGGTTGCCATTTCCTTCTCCAATGCATGAAAGGGAAAAGTGAAAGGGAAGTCGCTCAGTCATGCCTGACTCCTAGCGACCCCATGGACTGCAGCCTACCAGGCTCCTCTTTCCATGGGATTTTCCAGGCAAGAGTACTGGAGTAGGTTGCCATTGCCTTCTCCTAAATACAGCTCTAAATGTGATTATTTCCTCTTGTAGACCAATATTTGGATATGATACTGTAGAGCATCATATTTGGCTTATCAAGAGAGGAAAATGTATATTCTTTTTTAAATGTATATTTATTTATTTTTGGCTGTGCTAGGTCTGCGTTGTTGCGTGGACTTTTCTCTAGTTGCAGGCTACTCCAGTGGTGGTGTGCAAGGTTCTCGCTGTGCAGGCGTCTCTTGTTGCAGAGCACAGGCACATGAGCTTCACTGGTTGTGACACGTAGGCTCAGCAGTTGTGGCTCCCAGGCTCTAGAGCACAGGCTCAATAGTTATAGCATAAAGGCTTTGCTCATCTGCTGCATGTGGAATCCTCCCAAACCAGGCATCAAACTCTTGTCTCCTGCATTGGCAGGAGGATCCTTTACCACTGAGCCACCAGGGAACTCCTATATGTTCTTAAACAACATTCAATTCCTGAGTTCATGTCCTGCTCAAAATTTAATTGTAAGACAGTCAACAATCATCAGTCTGCCCACTAAATGTATCTCCTCTGGTCTCCTCTCCTAGAGCAGTGGTTTGCTTCTCAATTAGGGGCAATTTTGCTTTTTGGAGTAGATTTGTCAATGTCTGGAGACATTTTTGGCTTTTACATCTGGAGGAATGCTGCTAGTATCTAGTAGGTAGCGCTAGGCTTGCTGCTAAACATCCCACTGATGCAAACAACGCTGAAAATAAAGAACTATTCACCCCCAAATATCAGCAGTGCTAAACCCTGCTCTAGATTTACAAGTCTGCCTCCCAAATTACTTCACATTAGAGTTTTACCAAATATTTGCTATCATATCACACGAACCACCAATTTTCTAGTCTTCACCACATAAACAAATGTCACATGTTCCGGGGCTTTGTTAGTGCAACACTCTGTTTCAGGACCAAATTCTGTGTATATGTTGGTATGCCGCATTATGCTAACATAACAAAGAGCCACAAAATAATTCTTTTAAGTTTTATTTTTTAGTCATATTATATGTCTGTTTTGTATGGGTTAGAGACCCTTCTCAACCCAAGTCAAAGCTCATAAGAGCTCTGTCAGCAAGGATTTCATTGATATGGTGACAGGGAAAAAAGAGAGAGATGAATATATAAAATACCACATCTCAGATTCACCTTACCTACAGCTTTTTTGGTAAAAATTAACTCTATGGTTTCCCCAGTACTAGTGATACCAAAGAAAGAGAACAAGAAATAATACAAGATGGGAGCCAAAGTATCTTATATACCTCAATCTCAGAATGACAGATGATTACTTTTTCTGTACTTTGTTGGTCAGAGATGAGCCACTGTAGAGCATGGGAAGGAGAGGAAGACTACAAAGGTGTGAATGCCAGGGTGTCATTTGGAGACTATCTTCTATCTTCTAGCTCCTGACTTAAAATGACTTATATCCATTCCACATGCAAAATATATGAACACCTTCTCAATATCCCTAAGCATCTCAACCCATGACCCATAACAACCAGCTCCCAGTCTAGAATCTCATTATCGAAATCAAATCTGAGTGTGAATGAGATCTCTTAGGTGTTGTTCGTTATGTACATCTCCTTGCATGGTTCCTCTTGATCTGAAAACTTGAAAACTAAAGAGAAAGTGGTGTGTCTCATACACTCAACATGCTGAGACAGAAACAAGATAAATGTTACAGACACTTGCCTCGAAGATGGAAAATTGGCACACGATAAGTACTGCTGCTGCTGCTGCTGCTGCTAAGTCACTTCAGTCGTGTCCGACTCTGTGCGACCCCATAGACGGCAGTCCACCAGGCTCCCCCGTCCCTGGGATTCTCCAGGCAAGAACACTGGAGTGGGTTGCCATTTCCTTCTCCAATGCATGAAAGTGAAAAGCGAAAGTGAAGTCGCTCAGTCATGTCGGACTTAGTGACCCCATGGACTGCAGCTTACCAGGCTCCTCCTTCCGTGGGATTCTCACTGGTAAAAAGTAATTCTTCAGTACATTCAAGCAAATATTTCAAGTTACTTAATTAAAACTTAGTGCTATCCCTACCTGGAAATAACTTTACTCATCTCTTGGCTCTAACTCCAGAGTTCCTGCTTCTACACTCCAATTTACTCTTCCTCTCTGTATCAAGTGAATGAAAGTAGCTCAGTCATACTAGACTCTGCAATCCCATGGACTATTCACTCCATAGTATTCTCCAGGCCAGAAAACTGGAGTGGGTAGCCTTTCCTTCTGCAGAGGAATCTTCCTAACCCAGGCACCAAACCTAGGTCTCCCACATTGCAGGCAGATTCTTTACCAGCTAAGCCACAAGGGAAGCCCACATGTATCAAAGATAGCATGTACTTTTGGCTGAGGAGTTTTTATTAATCTGTTTGTGTTTGTAAAAGAATCATGATCAGATGTGGTAAGAACAGCCCTATGCATAACCCTGTGGGAGGGATCTGAGTCTCCTGTCATCAGCCGCAGGAGTGTGCTTAGAACAGATCCTCCAGCCCTTCTCTTTTCCTTTTATACTCTTTAAATCCAAGCTATCAGAATTTCAGTGCTTTCAATCCAAGACAGCAATGCTTCTATGGATATAATTTTACTGAAAACATTGTGGACTTTCTATTAATTTTATTGCTATTCACTCCATTAAACAAAAGTCAGGCACAATATCTACTTGAGTTAGGTTCTTCTCTTCTCTGGGCTTCCACTGAGATGACTCAGGACAATGACCTTAAGTTCCTAGAAGCCCTGTTGTGTAATTGAGAGAATCTGAGGAACACTCTTAACCATTTACAGTGCATTTTATAAAAGCTAGATCTCAAAAAAATTATTTTACAATTATTTACCTTTGGCTTCATCTCCAAACCATGCTTTCCTAAGAGCTGCCTTGATTTGATCTTTGCTTAGAAGCCTTTTATTAATTTTAGCTTTCTTTGCCACCTGAAACGGTTGGTAACCTTCAAAATCAGGAAGTCCCAGCTTCATTATTTAATGGACCTTCTAAATTAGCTTATCTTTCTCTTCTCACATCTTGCATCAAGAAGAAGCAAGATGGCATTTTCAACCCTATAGTTATATAATTCCTTAGCTATATCACCCAGTTCATTGGCACATTGTTTAATTTGTACATTACTACAAACAATGGGATTGATAAATTTTATGCCATAACATAAAAAGGATCTCCTTTATTTCAATATTCACTCCAGTAGTATTTTTCTCAGTTTAAGACTTCACCAAGCCACCTCAGAGTTCAAAATTCTATAAACAGTGTGTTCAAGGCATTTAATGATCTAACTAACAGTTTTCTCAAACTCCTTACAGCTTTTCCCAATTCCATTCCAACTCGCTCCCATATTTTAGGTTTTTGCTTTGATAGTACCTAATTTCTGATACCAATCTATTTTGTTATTGTTGTTCAAATATCACCCCCAAACGCAGCAATTTAAAATGACAAGTATGTATTACCTTACACAATGTTCAAGATGCAGCAATCAAGGAGCATGCTTTCCTGGGTTCCTCAGGCTTGATGTTTCTTATGAGGTTGCAGTTAATCTCTCAGCCAAGGATATTGTTTCTGAAGAAAAATTCATTCTTAGCATACCTATATGTTTGTTTGTAGAAGAAGCTGCAATTCCTGACAGTGTGGGTCATTTCATAAGACTGTTTATGAGCTGGCTTTCTCTAGGAAAAGTGCAGAGAGATAGAAGAGAGCAATGATAGCTTTCATAACCTAATTTTGAAAGTGAATGTATTGGTCACATAGAATAATTCTAGTACAAATAATTTGGGCAGAGACTATACCAAGACGAAAAATGACAGAGGTTAGAATCATTGGAGGACATATTTGGAGGCTAGGTACCTCAGTAAGATGTGTGAGTTTTCGTGTAGGCAGAATAGTAGAATTTGTTGTAAAGAGTAGTTCACTCTTTTTCACAATATAAAGCAGAGACATCAGCAAAATTTAGTAAGGCAAGAGAGTCACTGGGGTTCTTGAGGAGTGAGTATAAGTGAAATTCTTAGAGAATGGGAAGAAAAAAAGACTAAGGGTATATGGTAGGATTGCCATGCTATACTAAGCAACCACATAGTTAAAATTTTAAAGTGCAACCAGTCAGCAAACTGTGTTTTCTCATAACATTCTCTTGCTTGTTGGTAGCTCAGTGTAGATGAATTGTTGGGTTTTTATAAGGTGGTAGTTTTGCAACCAAAGTGCAATGGATTGTTTTTAAAAGTTGCAGGAAACAAAACTGTTTGACAAGAAAATATTAAATGCAATTGAAATGGGCAAATGTTGGGGAGTAGAACTCAGACCAGAGTAATGCTTAGAGAATAAACTAGCTGAAAGAAAATATTTTTAAGTCTTTGGAAATGGATTAATGCTTTTTCAAAGACAGAATTGCTGATGTGTGAGTCATTAGATGATATTTGTTATATGCTTTGAGGAATTGTCAGGAAGACTTAATTTTTAAACATAAAGAAATAAATTTAAATAACAATTCATCTACAAAATTATTACAAGAAAAGGATTAGGCTCCAAAATAACTGTAACACAAAATTGGTAAATGTATATTTTATGTTGTAGGCTGCAGTCCATGGGGTCGCGAAGAGTTGGATAGGACTGAGCGACTTCACTTTCACTTTTCACTTTCATGCATTGGAGAAGGAAATGGCAACCCACTCTGGTGTTCTTGCCTGGAGAATCCCAGGGACTGGGGAGCCTGGTGGACTGCCGTCTATGGGATCGCACAGAGTCTGACACGATTGTTGGACTTAACAACAATAACAACATATGTACATACTGACCACAATTATCCTTATATTCTACCTGACATAAAACTGACAGAAACAATAAAGACCTCCTTATTTCAATGTAATCTATTGTTTATAAATATGTCACACATTAAAATGATTTCTTAATTTCCCTTAAGCCTATCTTTGACATTGATAAATGCAAGTCTATTTGGAATGAAAAATTATCCCTAACTACACTTCTAAATTTTGATATAATAAAATTATATTCCTATCACTTAGTAAATTAACTATTCTAACCAGGTTTGAGAAGATATGAAAGAAAAAATAAATTTTCATATTATTATATTTTATGTGTGAATGAGGAAGAGGCTATTACTTGTCTTCATATTGATAAAAATTATCATTTCTTGATTGACTTCAGTACAGGACCAGTATTTTCAACAAATACCTTAAATATTAAAACTGATTAAGTAGAAAAAGAATCATGTTCAGCCATGCCTTTTTTTTTTAAGATAGCAATTTTTTAAAAGTAGTCCATGTGAAAACAGCAGATTTTAGTCTCCTATTTGTTAAATAGTTCAGCCTCAAAAAATACATTTTGAAAGTACTTTAGCTACTTAAAGGAAAATCTGAGTGCTGAATTCTAGATCATTCTCTTCCTTTCCGAAAAGAATAGCATTTTAAAAGTGTAAAAACCATTCAGTAAATGAATAGGTTATATCACTAGAATATTTTAATATTCTTTTTGATTTTCAGATTTTTTTCTATTTAAAATAATGAAAGGAAGGAATAAATGATTCTTTAAAATTCTTGTATTTATCGTAAATCATAAGGAGTTTTAATATACAATTTTTAAAAATATATACAATTTCCATAATTGAAGGGAGACTTCTGGTTAGGCCAGCTTTTTATTCAGATTTGTTTTTGTGTAGATATGGTTAATTGTTCCATTTCCTATTTTTCTTCTTCTGTGATCTCAGCATTTAATATTATAAATTTCTCTTTCAGTTCAGTCAGTTCAGTCGCTCAGTTATGTCAACTCTTTGCAGCCCCATGGACTGCAGCATGCCAGGCTTGCCCCTGTCCATCACCAACTTCCAGAGTTTGCTCAAACTTATGTCCATAGAGTCACTGATGCCATCCAACCATCTCATCCTCTGTTCTCCCCTTCTCCTCCTGCCTTCAATCTTTCCCAGCATCAGGGTCTTTTCAAATGAGTCAGCTCTTCTCATCAGGTGGCCAAAATATTGGAGTTTCAGCTTCAGCATCAGTCCGTCCAATGAATATTCAGGACTGATCTCCTTGCATAAATTTCTCTTTAAATATCTCTTTTTATGTATACCACAAATGTGATAAAATACTTTCATTAGTACTCAGTATCAAATATTTCTAATTTTCAAGTTACATTCCAATTCATTTATACTATTTTCTCCCCTTCTCCTCCTGCCTTCAATCTTTCCCAGCATCAGGGTCTTTTCAAATGAGTCAGCTCTTCTCATCAGGTGGCCAAAATATTGGAGTTTCAGCTTCAGCATCAGTCCGTCCAATGAATATTCAGGACTGATCTCCTTGCATAAATTTCTCTTTAAATATCTCTTTTTATGTATACCACAAATGTGATAAAATACTTTCATTAGTACTCAGTATCAAATATTTCTAATTTTCAAGTTACATTCCAATTCATTTATACTATTCTATATTTATATTTATATTTATTTGGCACAGAAAGGTGAGGGTTTACCTTTCCAACACAACAGAGATTTTCAGTTATGCTTTTATTATTTAATTGCAACTTAACTTCACTGTGGCCGGCAAATCAGTCTCATTTTTTTAAAGAAATTAATACTTTCAATTCTGGTTTCCTCGGTGTGTATGCCCANTCGTGGCTGATTCATGTCAATGTATAGCAAAACGAATACAGTATTGTAAAGCAAAACAAAATAAAAAATAAAAATCAATTGAAATATCTCTTTAAAAAAAAAGAAATTAATACTGCCCAATAGATAGTCAACTTTTAAGTGTTATTTGTTTGTTTGGAAAGAATATGTATTCTCCAGTTCTAGAGCAGAGAGAGAGATATACAGATGGCAGATCAATGCAAGTATAGATAGATACATATAGATACAGAGGTAGATATATACATTAACATGTATATACTGGACTAATTATGTTTGTAGTTTTCTTAAGATTTTGAGTCTGAGTAATCTATAAACTAGTAAAAAAATGGAGTTAAAATTTTTTCTGTTTGGTTCTGTCAATTTTTGCTTCACATATCTTCAATCTATATTAGTAAGTGTATACAACTTTATAGTTGTTACATATTCCTGGAAATCTGGATCTTTCAAAAGCATACGATGGGTTTTTAAAAATTTTCCAGCAATAATTCTTTTTGTCAAAAAGTCTATAAACATAAAAATTTCTTTTTGGTTAACCTTTCCCTTGTGGTTTTTGTTGTTGTTGTTGTTGTTGTTGTTGTCGTTTGTTTGTTTGTTTGACAGGCCTTCACTTTCAAGTTTTCTCTGCCTATATTCCAGATATGATTTTATTAAATTATGCAAAAATCACATTTTTGTCTCATCCAGTTTGACAATGTTTATCTTCATTGGAGGATTAGTACATTTGGACTGAGTGTTGATGGATATATATGAATTCATTTCTAACATCTTGTGCTTTTCATCTAATCTCCTTTGTACATTTTTTTTCCTAATCAGTGTACTTTATACATTTTTTTTTCTGTTCTCCTGACTTCATTTGTGTTACTGAATTTATGTTTCTTTTTTCTGAATCCATGCTTTCTCTCCTTGCTTTGTATGAAATTTTCTTATATAACTTCCTAACAACATCTTTGACCTTCATTAAAATCAGGGCTTTGTTTCCTGGTCTCCAAGGAAGTGGCCCATTAAACTAAGGGGCTAGGCCATCAAAAATAAACATCAAGTGGAAAGATGCCAGATCTAAAGATTCTTTTCTTTAAGATCATCAGTGGTTAATACCACTGAACTACCTGACTAGCACAACAAGAGGAAATCTAAACAAGGCTCCATTCAAGGAACATTTCCCTGGAGAAGAGGGTAAGTCTTATAATTCTACCCAAGAATATGCTTGGTTTTTGCAATTTATTCACCTCAATTAGCTGCCTTTTCTCAAAGTCTATGCAGCTTCCACATGTGTTAACATGTATCAGTGCTTTTTACTCTGGATTAATGCTTCTTTGTTGAATTGTTTACTATCTTATCATGGAAAGAGAAACCTCTCTAGTTATTTAAAGCATGAGAGCCTTAATGCAGGGAACTGGATACAGAAATGGAAGAGCAAAAAGGAGAAGGAGAAAATGTACCACGGATAGAAGGAACAAAAGAAAAAAAGCTATCTAGAAGTTGCTTCCTCCTTCAGGCTAGAAGCTATGAGCCTTCATGTGTCACTAAAATGGTTGAAATTGTCTTTTTTTTTTTTTCTGCATTTAAAATTGGACTGCTGTCAATTCAGAAGACTTCAATCTTGTTCATGTTGTTGGAATGTCTCCTGATCCTAAGGGAACATAGGTCTATTTTCAATCAAGTGCTGTTCTTACTACCAGAAATCACTGATAGAGCAAAATATTAATAGCTCCCACTTTCTTTCTGCTTTTCAATCTTTCATCTATACATTCTCAGTGGTAAAAGCTAACATGAAGTCAGGTGATAAGCAGCTCTGGAGAGTGTCATTGAATTCACTGAAGCTTCCAGCCTCAGTGAATAAGAAAGGACAGGTTTCCCCCCTTATCCAAAGTAGAGCATTCCCATGAGAACTTTCATAATGGCATAAAGTGGAGCACACTTGGAACACATCTTGCTAATGGATGCACAAAATTGAGACAAAGCACAGACACAGTTACAGAAGCTTATTACTAAGATGCTGAGTGAAGTTACAGGGGAAGAAGCTTAGGGTGATATTCTTCCTTCCAAGGTATAGGTTGCCTATATTAACAGCTGGGTGCAAAACAAACAATGAATACTATTTTCACTTTTTGCCTTTTGTATACAAGTGAAAATCTTTGTATTTCTTTCAGTTAATGAAAACTAATGTAGGTAATACATGTAGCCACTATTATATGTCTTTTGTAAAAACAAAGCACAAAGCAAACTTTCAAAAACTGAGGGACACTTGCAGAGATGTGCCAATGTGGGAGGGAGACTAGATACTACCACCTCTTCTACAATTCAGCATCTGTATACTTTTCTGCACTTTCTAAAAACTGATAGTTTGTGTCCTCCCCCACCTCAAAATCCATACCTTGAAGCTTAATCTCCAATGTGTTCATATTTGAAGGCAGGGACTTTTGGGTGTGACTAGGTCATGACAGTGGAGCCCACACGAATGGGCCCTAATAAAGGACACCCCAGAATTCCTTTGCCTCTTCTACTATGTGAGGAAACAGCAAAAAGACCACTGTCTATGAACCAGAAAGAAGGCCTCTACCAGACACGGAAACTTCCTGTGGCTTTTTTGACTTCCTAGCCCCCAGAACTGTAGGACATAAATGTCTGCTATAGTCCTCCCTGTCTATGGTCTTCTTTGTGTGTGTGCTCAGTCGTATCTGATCCTTTGCAACCCTATGGACTGTAGTTTGCCAGGCTCCTCTGTCCAGGGGATTCTCCAAGCAAGAATACTGGAGTGGGTTGCCATTTCCTACTTTAGGGGATCTTTCCAGTCCTGGGATTGAACCCACATCTCCTGCAGATCCTGAATTGGCAGGTGGGTTCTTTACCACAGAGCCACCTGGGAAGCCCATGGTATTCTATTACAGCAGCTCAAATGAACCAAGACACTATTCATATTTGAATTTCTGTTCAACAACAACAAAAAAAGTATAATGTTTTACCTAAAATAATACAACAGCTCATATAAATGAAAATAAATGCATCCTCCCCTCAAAAAAGGGAAAACAAAAATCTCATCAGTTATTAATTTAACTGTGAAAGATGTTCATTCCTCTTTTCTAGAAGAAAGATTACATGTTAAATTTATCTATGAACAATGTACTTTATTCAAAATGTTAGTAAAACAGAAGAATAATTACTATATTCAAATGTGGAAACAATAAGTGCCTACAGTTCTATTTGTATAATTGTTGTGAGGTTATGCATGATATTTATAATTTTCATGAGATATTACAGGTTTTTTTTTAACTTAGGCAAGAACCTCGTATAGCCAAGGATCTTTACTAATTGATCATCCCCCACTAAACTAATTGATCATACCCCACTAAATTATTAATTGTCTTATTCTTATTCTTCTATGACTTTGTAATAGATTATTTTAACTGTCTGTTGAGGTAAAATATGTATACACAAAGGTACTAATGTAATAGATGTACAAATCAAATTATTTTTCAAAATTGAATATTTATGTATAGTCAGCACAGATAAAAATCAACATTACTAGAAACCTGGAAGCTTCTCTCATGCTCCCTTCCATTCACTGTCTCTCCTAAGAGTACCCATCATGTTGACTTCAATTTTCACTTGTTTTTACACTTCAAACATTTTTACTTTTACCTGATCTAAAATTTTACATGAATGGAATCAATTGAGTATAAATCTTTGTTAGAGTTCTCCAAAGAAACCAGTAAATAGATGAATTGTGTCACATGCTTATGGAGACTGAGAAGTCCAACAGTCTATCATCTTCATGCTGGAGACCCAGGAAAGCCAATCATATAATTCAGTCTGAGACCCAGGGAAGTCAATGATTTAGATTCCAGTTTGAACTGGAAGGACTGAGAGCCAGGAGCACCAAGAGCAGGAAAAGCTAGAATGTCCCATCTGAAGCAATAAGGCAGGAAAAAAGTAATTCCTCCTTCTTGTACCTTTTCTTCCATTCAAGCCTTCAGTGAATTGGATGATGCCCATCCACATTGGGAAGGACAATCTATTGAATCCACTGATTCAAATGCTACTCTTATTCAGAACACTCTCAGAAAAACACCTTGTTAATCTGGTTGCCCAGCAGCCAGTCAAGTGGACAGGTAAAATTAACTATCACAGTATTCTTTTGTGCCTGGCATTTTTCCTCAACATTATGTTTGTGAGATTCATGAATATCATTCATTCAGTTTTAGATTGTTCATATTTCTATTTCATGGTGTCAGAAATTTGGTAAAAATTTCTAATTTTTACCTCTTAAAAATAATACTTATACATTCTAGTATATTGCTTTTGATAAACATATGTATTAATTTCAGTTGAACATGTATAAAAATTCAAATTTCTGGATCCTGGAAAAATATTTAGTTAAAGTAGATACTGCCAAACTATTTAATCTTCCACTAGGCTTTACTACTGGACACAGAATCACTAAAGGGACACACCATAGAATGCAATTCATAACCTTCCTTCCTTGTATTATGTAGCAGAAACCTCAGTGAGTACAGGCATACCTCAGAAATACTGAAGTTTGGTTCCAGACCATCAAAACAAAGTTAGGATGGCAGTAAGGTGAGTCAAAAAAAATTTCTGGTTTCCCAGTGCATAAAGAGTTATGTTTACAGTATCCGAAATTAAAAGACGCTTACTCCTTGGAAGAAAAGTTATGACCAACCTAGATAGCATATTCAAAAGCAGAGACATTACTTTGCCAGCTAAGGTCCATCTAGTCAAGGCTATGGTTTTTCCAGTGGTCATGTATGGATGTGAGAGTTGGACTGTGAAGAAGGCTGAGCACTGAAGAATTGATGCTTTTGAATTGTGGTGTTGGAGAAGACTCTTGAGAGTCCCTTGGACTGCAAGGAGATCCAACCAGTCCATTCTGAAGGAGATCAGCCCTGGGATTTCTTTGGAAGGACTGATGCTAAAGCTGAAACTCCAGTACTTTGGCCACCTCATGCAAAGAGTTAACTCATTGGAAAAGATTTTGATGCTGAGAGGGATTGGGGGAAGGAGGAGAAGGGGATGACAGAGGATGAGATGGCTGGATGACATCACCAACTCGATGGACGTGAACCTGAGTGAATCCGGGAGTTGGTGATGGACAGGGAGTCCTGGCATGCTGCAATTCATGGGGTCACAAAGAGTTGGACACGACTGAGCAACTGAACTGAACTGAGAGACCACTACATGTGCAAAAAATAGCATTATTTCTTTAAAAAAATGCATATATCTTAATTTAAAATTTCTGTATTGCTAAAAAAATGTTAACCACCATCTGAGACTTCAGCAAGTTGTAATCTTTTTGCTGGTGGAGGCAACTTGATGCTAAAGGATGCTGACTGTCCAAGGAGTGGTTGTTGAAGGGTTACTATGGCTGTGGCAATTTCTTAAAATAAGACAACAGTGAAGTAGGCCACACTGATTAACTTTTCATTTCATGAAAGATTTCTCAGTAGCATGCAATGCTGTTTGATAGCATTTCACCCATAGCAGAGCTTCTTTCAAAACTGAAGTCAACTCTGCTGCTGCTTTACCAACTAACTGTAAGTAATATTCTAAATCCTTTACTGTCATTTCAGTCATCCCCACAGCATCTTCACCAGGAGTAGATTCCATCTCAAGAAATCACTTTGCTCAGCCATAAGAATCAACTCCTCATCTTGTTAGTTTACAATGAGATTAAGCAATTAAACCACATCTTCAAGCTCCACTTGCAATTCTAGTTCTCCTACTATTTCTGCCACATGTGTAATTTACTTCCCCCACTGAAGTCTTGAGTCCCTCAAAGTCATCCATGAGAGTTGGAATTCTACAATTCTACAAAGCTTCCAAACTCCAGTCTGTGTATGTTGATATTTTGATCTCTTCCCACAAATCACGAATTCTTTATCATATTTATTAATAGAATGGTGGATACATTCCGGAAGGCTTTCAGTTTGGCTTTGCCAAGATCCACCAGAGAAATTGCTATGACACCTATAATCATATGAATATATGTCTTAAACAATAAGGTTTACTTCTTGACCCATGGGCTAAAGAATGGATGCTGTGTTATGCAATGCCAAGTGCTTTTTATTTATTCATTTAATTTTTTCAGCACCACATGTTTACAGGATCTTAGTTCCCTAACCAAGGACTGAAACCAGTCCCTCAGCTGTGAAAATTCAGAGCCCTAACCATTAAATACCAGAGAATTCCCCCAGTTGTTTTTAGATATTAGAGTATATGGGAAGACCAGTGAACTCAATCAACTTTGAAGTGAAGTCGCTCAGTCGTGCCTGACTCTTCCTGACCTCAAGGACCATAGCCTACCAGGCTCCATGGTCCATGGGATTTTCCAGGCAAGAATACTGGAGTGGGCTGCCACTTCCTTCTCCAGGGGATCTTCCCAACCCGGGGATTGAACCTTGGTCTCCTGCATTGCAGACAGATGCTTCACCATCTGAGCCACTAGGGAAGCCCAATCAATATAAGCTTATTATAAAATATATTTTGCTGGTATAACCATGATCAGAAACAAGGCTGTGTGAAGCAACATGGTAGTGAGTAACTATTTCATAAGTTTTTCATGGTGCTGCTAGCAGAAGCATTGTAACCAAAAATGGCAATACAATCTCTAGGATAAATTTCTTTTTCAGTGAATTATATAATTCTCTTTTTTAAGAAAGGTGAATTCAATTGCCATTCAAATTCCACAAGGAGCAATCAGATTTCAACTTTGATATTCAATGGTTATAGTTCTTTAGCTTTTGTTATCTTCCTATGTCTTAGTTATATGAGTGATTGGCAAGAAATTTAAGTGTGTGAATTACTCATTTTCTCTCTGGAAATTATCTAATGTAGTCAGGAAATGGTGATTGTTAACGTTATTGAGGTTCTGAAGGAAGTCACAGGATGGCAGAGGGTGATCAACTACATATACAGGGCAAAGTGTGAAAGCTAGAAGACCTCTTTAGCAGTGTAGAAAAACATCTCATCTTCAATTCGGCACCTTCTCAGGACAGGGACAGGACCTTGAGAGTTCTGGACAAAGGTATGTAGCCTATAAAGCTCTACAAAACCAGAAAAAAAAAAAAAAAGATTCTATGGAGATGGCAGTATTCTTCCATAAAATGCAATTAAACACCTGAAAAAGAGCCTGGTAAATGGCACTGTCTAGAAAGGATCCTGGAAACTTAAAGAAAGTGATGGTCCACATCAAGTAAAGGTAGTAATTCCAGTATGTTCTTAAGAGATGGAGGAAGAATGGATGAAAAGACCCTAAGAAGGGAATAAAGTACACAAGGCTGGAAGATCCACCAGTTGATTATGTTCTTCAGAAAAGACTAGAGAAAATCAAAACAACTCCACTTATCAGTCAATAAAGAATGTACTGGTGAGAGGCATCAGCACCTCCAAGAAGGTCAATGTTGGCTACACTGTTTGGACAAGGGATGACTATGAGAGATTCTGTTATTCGCCAAATTGCCTTACTTGAAAGGCACGTGGAGAATAGAACCCTGAAATAATTGAGATCAGGTAGCTGCACCTAACAGAAACAAAGTAGGTGAGTTACTGTACTAGGAGCAAGATTTGAATCTCAACATGGGGGACCTGAATGGTCAAGAGACATGAAAACATGAGTTATAAAACAAGAGCTGTAAAACATGACCTTTGTAATGTCAATATAGATGGCAGCCAACAAGGGTATTTCTAACTCTTTACAACTAAAAGAGATGCAAGATGAATGCTTGGATCCTGGCTTGGAAAAACCAGCAAAATAAACAGCAGGACGCCTTGTCTAACCGGCCCAAGCTTACTTTCAAGTCCCAGTAAAAAAAAAAAAAAAAAATATATATATATATATATATATATATATATATGTAAAATAAGTATTCCCCCTGTCTTCTCCAACTGGTAAGTGTACTAAGAGAAAGATGGTGATGTTGAGAACTGTTGGACAATGGGTCCAATGTGACATCAATACTGAGAGACCCAAAATTTCATTTATAATGCGGACTTGTTAGAAGCATGTCACAAATGTAATCTTGTCTCAGGATCAGTACAGAAAATAACCACAGGGTTCACAGACCCATCCAGTGGCCATATAATCAACTCACAAATGTATAATTGAAATAGATACGCTTGGTGTTTGACAGAATATCCACATGATAGCAAAACAAACTAAAAAAATAAAAATTAATTAAAAAAATAAATAAAGTGAAAAAAATAAAGCAAAGGTCAACATGCCCCTTTGAAACTGCTCTCCAGGTGTCAAGTTGGTAAACCAAAGGCATCACTGCCTGGTAAAAATTGCAGAATTTAATGCAACTTTTAAGTTACTCCCACTAATCTGTGTCTAAGTTTCCCTAGGAAACGAAACTAGCTAGAATAATGGAAGAGCTGTTTCCAGATGGACTGAAGTGAATGCGTTGACCTGAAAGGCACAAGTGTTATCAGAAGCAGATGCTGCCACATGCTAACCAGGTTAGGACCAAGGCATTAATTCCCCCAGCTGCTGGGAGGGACACTTAATGATGGCTGAAACGGACTGACTTCCCAGAAATTGTCCTTGGCAAGACAAAGTTATATAACCCAAAATTATGCCTCTTCTCCAGAGGCATCTGACAGCCAAACACTTGCTTATGAGTGAGTACAAACTCTGGGTCTAGTTTCAGAGCTCATGGTACAATTGGCTGAGGCTTTGGCAGTAACTACATAGCACTTCAACTTCTCACTCTTCCCAAGTTTGCCTTCGTCACTCCTTAATAGCCATCATGCCCTAGAGAACTACCCCAGTAAGGTCATGCACACAGATTTCCACTTTAGAGTCTATTTCCCACATGGTCGTTACTTAGTCAGTCATGTCCAACTCTTTTGCAACCCCATGGACACCTGCCCACCAGGCTCCTCTGTCCATGGGATTCTCCAGGCAAGAATCCTGGAGTGGGTTGCCATGCCCTCCTCCAGGGGATCTTCCCAACCCAGGGATCGCACCCACATCTCTTATGTCTCCTGCATTGGCAGGCAGTCTTTACCACTAGTGTCATCTGGGTAGCTTGCCTAAAATAAAGACTGAGGAAACACCACTGTGTTTGGCAGTTCTGAGTATACAGTGACATTGTAAAGAGGAAATCATTTTATTCTGCTTCTGACATTAAAAACACTAGAGCTTAGTTATTAATTTTCTTGTTATCTATTAATAAATTCATTAAAAATACATAAAATAACAATAGAGGACCTGTTTTACTCTCCATTTAAATAGAGAACATTTACACATTTATATATGTAAATAGAAAACATTTACAGATTTATATAAACTTAAAATATTTCTCATATTTGCTGAGTGAGATAATAAATTTTATAATCTCCACTTAAAAAGCTGCAATTGTTTTAAAATCAACTGATAAATGATGGGATTTGTGACTAAGCAGTTAATCCCAAAAAGAAGATCTTTATTTTTTATTTTTTTTAATTTTTATTTTTACTTTATTTTACTTTACATTACTGTATTGGTTTTGCCATACATTGACATGAATCCATCTCGGGCGCACATGAGTTCCGAATCCCAAATCCCCTCCCCACCTCCTACCCCATATCAACTCTCTAGATCATCCCCGTGCACCAGTCCCAAGCATCCTGTATCCTGTATCAAACATAGACTGGCGATTCATTTCTTACATGATAGTATACGTGTTTCAGTGCCATTCTCCCAAATCATCCCAGCCTCTCCCTCTCCTTCAGAGTCCAAAAGTCCGTTCTATACAACTGTGTCTCTTTTGCTGTCTCACATACAGGGTTATCATTACCATGTTTCTAAATTCCATATATATGTGTTAGTATACTGTATTGGTGTTTTTCTTTCTGCCTTACTTCACTCTGGATAATCAGATCCAGTTTCATCCATCTCATTAGAACTGATTCAAATGTATTCTGCGATTCATTTCTTACATGATAGTATACGTGTTTCAGTGCCATTCTCCCAAATCATCCCAGCCTCTCCCTCTCCTTCAGAGTCCAAAAGTCCGTTCTATACAACTGTGTCTCTTTTGCTGTCTCACATACAGGGTTATCATTACCATGTTTCTAAATTCCATATATATGTGTTAGTATACTGTATTGGTGTTTTTCTTTCTGCCTTACTTCACTCTGGATAATCAGATCCAGTTTCATCCATCTCATTAGAACTGATTCAAATGTATTCTTTTTAATGACTGAGTAATACTCCATTGTGTAAGAAGATCTTTTAAAATTTTTCTATAGTTAGGACTTTCCTGGTGGCTCAGTAGTAAAGAATCTGCCTACAAATGCAGGAGATAAGAATTCAGTCCTGATCTGGGAAGATCTCATGTGCCTTAGAGCAGCTAAGCCTGTGCACCATAACTATTGAGCCAGTGCTCTAGAGCCCAGGAACTGCAACACCTGAAGCCATGTGCTGCAGCTACTAAAGCCTGCAGGCCCTGGAGCCTGTGCTCTGCAACAGGAGAAGCCACTTTAATGGGAAGCCTGAACACCAAAATTAGGGAGAAGCCCCTGTTCATTGAAACCAGAGAAAAGCCTCTGCAGCAATGAAAATTCAGCATGGCCAAAAATAGATAAGTAGATACAATTTTTTTTTAAATTTCTATAGTTAATCCAAAACATTTATAACTGATTGCTTTTCAGAGCATTTAGAATACAAAGAAATAAATACATTTACATCTATTGTATCAATATTCAATTCTTTCCTTCATATCAACATATATTATACAAAATTGCCACTATATTACAAAAGCAAAATAAAAGGCTCAAGACAAAAGTAGTTCTTTTCCAATAACATGTGAATCACTTCAGGTTTATTGATATTATATTTAGAATAAGTAAATGTTTATAATCAAAAGACTAGAAAATATAGAATTTAATGTGTTATTGGATTTTGATTGCTAAAATTTTGTTAAGGATTTTTGCATCTATGTTCATCAGTGATATTGGCCTGTAGTTTTCTTTTTTTGTGGCGTCTTTGTCAGGTNCCCTACACCATCTCATAAAACAGCCTTTTGGACTCTGTAGGATAGGGAAAGGGTGGGATGATTTGGCAGAGTGGCAGTGTAACATGTATGATATCATAAGTGAAACAAATCGCCGGTCTAGGTTCAACGCAGGATGCAGGATGCTTGGGACTGAGGCACGGGGTAATCCAGAGAGAAGGTGTGGGGCGGGAGGGGGGAGGTGGGGGTCAGGATTGGGAGTTCATGTACACTTGTGGCTGATTCATGTCAATGTATAGCAAAACAAATACAGTATTGTAAAGCAAAACAAGCTAAAAAATAAAAATTAATTTAAAAATACAGAGAGAATTTATTTGTAATTTTAATGTATTTATAATAAGACTGACAAATTAAAATTGAATTAAACCCATAAGAGCTTACATCCATTGAAGTGATTTTTTTGAGAGAGAAAAGCACATAACTACATGGTATATTCTACTAACAGTAAAATGTTCTTAAAAACCTTATATCAATTTTGACAACATGTCAGTTAATTTTCATTGCAAGTTTCTAGCTAGAAATCTTTTCTGTTACAAGAAATAAAAATGCATTTAAGAGAGCACAGAAAAAGGTAAGTTTATTTGAAAGAATACACTAATTTGCAAAAAACAAACAAACAAACAAAAGCAACAGCAACATGAAAAAAAAAAATCCCTAGAGTTTTCCTAAAAACTCAACACCCAAGCTCCAGGAAGATCAAAGCCATTGAATATGCAGCTTTAATATTTTTCTCTTCACTCTTTGTCTTCACTCTTTTTCAGAAGCTCTCTTCCTGAGTATTGTCCGAGTACTCATTTTTCTTTTGTGATTGGTTTGCTGTCTCCACTTATTAATCATCCATGAAGCTCTTAATACTTCTCTAAGATGACATCAACAACCAAAACTTGCTTTCTTGACTCTCAGAATTCCAAATAAATCCAATTTTCCCAACTCATCTCTGTGAGACTTACACAAATCATGAGTACCTAGTCAGGTGAAGATTACTCAAAACACACACAAAAAGGTTTGGGAACACATGGTACTGAAGTCTCAGGAGAGCCTATAAGGTGGAGCATTCTCCACTTAAGCTATAAACAAAACCAAATATCTTCAAGTAGAACAGATTCTGAGACACATGTTAGTCAATTTTTCAATGTCACATTTTTTTAAATTGATTTTTTTTCCTTGCATTTTATATTTGTTTTTAAATTTCACCTGTTAACCCCAGGTACTGGCAAGAACTAAGAAAGTTAATATAGAAAAGTGCTGAGTGGCAAAAATTAATATAGAAAAGTGCTGAGTGGCAAAAAAAAAAAAAAAAGCTGATGCAAAACCCTGACAAACTGATTTCCAAGAGAGAAAGAATTTCCCTATGGCCCTATGAAAACAAGTAGAAAAAATTAAGGGGAACTCTACATCTGAAATGGCAATGGGAGGATCTCAAAGACCTATTTCCTAGCACAACAAGTATAAATGGTGGGGAAAATATTTTAATGACATTTTAGGAAACAGTTCCAAGGGCAGAAAGTAAATAGCAAATATTTACTTAAGAAAATCCATTAGAACTCAGTAAGAACAGGGAGACCCCCATGGTATTTGAGCTTGACCCACTTTCTCCTTCCCCATCCTGGCGCAGCAAATGGAAGCTCCATTGAAGGAGACTACAGTCAAGAGTACAGGTTTTCCTCTCCTAGTCAAGGGTAATGGTATTGTGGGAAGGAAGACATTTTCTTTTGCCCTTCCAGATTCTTCTGGCTGGTCAAAGTATTAAATTGACGTCAGGTAGACTAACAAGAAAAACTAAACAAAATTTTAATAACATGTAAATTGATGCTTTTGAACTTTGGTGATGGAGAAGACTCTTAAGAGTCCCTTGGACTGCAAGGAGATCCAACCAGTCCATTCTGAAGGAGATCGGCCCTGGGATTTCTTTGGAAGGAATGATGTTAAGGCTGAAACTCCAGTACTTTGGCCACCTCATGCGAAGTGTTGACTCATTGGAAAAGATTCTGATGCTGGGAGGGATTGGGGACAGGAGGAGAAGGGGACGACTGAGGATAAGATGGCTGGGTGACATCACTGACTGGATGGGCATGAGTCTGAGTGAACTCTGGGAGTTGGTGATGGACAGGGAGGCCTGGCGTGCTGTGATTCATGGGGTCTCAGAGTCAGACATGACTGAGTGACTGAACTGAACCGAACCCATATGGAGGCACAGGAAAACTTATTAACTTACTTAAAATGACCAAAACCCTCAGCTTAAACACCATCTTCAGCTAAAGACAAAGAGGATGTTGGGGGTAGTAGTTTGGGAACTCAAAGGAGAAGAAGGAAATGCTCATGGTGATGGAAAAGCAAATGTTTAGTAAACAAATGTACATTGGGCCACGTGGAGACACTGGGACACAGCATGGACTCTGATGTCTAGGCCCTACTGTCCCTTCCCCACCACACCTGGCTCATATTCTTTACAGGTATCTCTGGTGATACCTGTAAATTCTCTATTCAGGGAATAAGCCCTGTATCTAAGTTATTTTAGGTAGCTAAAGTAGAGGTCAAATTTTTTTCCCTGAGTCTGTTAAGCCTTAGTTGTTTTCAGTTCAAAATAATCCACATGCCAAAGAGACATTTAAGGTTGGCAATTTTGCTCCCTTATAGTATCATGCAGCCGGGAACAGGCTACCAGGATTTCTTATCTCTGTCAGATATGAGTTGCAGAAACTAAATCTCAGGTGAGTGCACCCAAGATGTTAGAGGTTCTCTTTGCCCACCAGTCCCCACTCATAAGGTAGAGGATCAACCTCAAGCATGAAATGCCAGGAAAATGGCTCCCGTCTATCCATATGGCAGCTCATATGCAGCATAGAGTTTCCATGCCATGAAACACAAGCTGAGTAGACCAGAGGCTACCACCCTGCCCAGCACCTTGCTTTTAAAGCAGAGATGTCACTCAAAGAAAAGTAGGGCGCCTGTCCCATCCACAGACCCAGAGCCAGGACTCAAAGATTTGGCCAAAAGAGAGGCAGCCCTGAAGAACAGGGTGCTGTGAAGTGAACAGAGGGTGGTAAAGTTCAAAAATAATGGTGCGATCCAAAACACTGAAGGTTTTGGTGGTAAGTAATTAAGGTGATGTCACAGGAGTAACAAGTTAAGTCCTAGAGAACCAAGTAAATAAGAAAAAGCCAAGAAGAGAGACACCTAGTAATTATCATGGAATAAGCCAAAACCTCTACAATGGCCTCCAAAACTACTCCAGTAATGGGCCAAATTTAAGTATATCAGACAATGGAGCAATTTACAGTCAACTTATTGTCAAAAACAACAGCAATTAGTTGAGTCTAACAGCTGGGTTTAATCAGGTAAAGGGACAAACAGACCCTTGCTAAAAAACACCACTGTCACCCCAGAGTGAATATGCACACACCCATGACTATAGCACTGAGCAATAAACTCAGAGACTTCACACTGCAGGGGAATTAGCTGTCACTGAAATAGCCTAGCAGGTCTAAAGGAACAAACAAACCAACAACAAACCTCAGAGAGGAGCTGCTCCAATATATTATCTATGGTATCTAATTCTCAACAAAACAAATGACAACATATGCAAACAAACAGCAACACGAGAATAGGAAATGCATGAAAACAATGTTGAAAAAGAACAATGTCTACAGGCTTACACTTCCCACTTTTCAAAACTTACTACAAAGCTGCAGTAATTAAGACTGCATGGTACTAGCATATGAACAGAAATACAGGTACATGGAACAGAATTGAAAAACCAGAAATAAAAGCCTTCATGTTTATGGTCAGTTGATGGCAGGGTGGGAGCCAGACCATTCAATGGGTAATTCATAGTCTTTTCAACAGATGGTTCTGTGACAATAGGATATCCTCATACAAAAGAGTGAAGATGTCTCCCTAACTCACTTGATATACAAAAAAAAAAAAAAAAAAATCTCAAAATGTATCAGGAACCTAAACATAGGTGCTAAAACTATAAAATTTATAGAAGAAAACATAAAAGTAAACGTTCATGACTTTGAATCCAGCAATGACATAACATTCTTAGATACAATAGAAAAAAAAAATGCTACAAGAAAAAAAAATTAGACAAATAAGGCTTTACAAAAATTTTAAAACTTTGTATTTCAAAGTGTATCATCAAAAAAGTGCACAGACAACCTACTAGATGGGAGAAAGTGTTTGCTGTCAGTCAGTCAGTCAGTTCACTCACTCAGTCGTGTCCAATTCTGTACTCCATGAATCACGTACTGTAATTTAAAAAAAAATAAAAAGGTAAAAAGTGCAGAAAACCTCTCAAAGTTATTCTTTCAACAGAAGTACAGTATACATTAATTTGAAATATATACATGAAAATAGCAAGATTTCTAACATGTTTCAGTAGAGAGAACATAGAAAAGTTTTTTCTTTAATTGGAAAAAAAGAAAAAAGAAAAAGATCACAGAAGGCTTTGACAAAAACAAGTTGCCTTAAAATAAAAACTTTGTAATTTTAACCACTCTTATTGTGACATTTTCATCTCAAGGAAAAATTTTGTTTCAACCACAGGAACCCAAGATACATATCAAAGTGATAAAAAGCTTGACTTTAGTGTTCTCAGCATGGCAACAAAATTGGAAGTATGTCAGAGTTATGAACACTTGAGAATATCCAAGGAAGGAATAAAGCAAAATTTTCTGATTCTTTAAAACAAAATAAGAAGCACTTTATATCCTTGCAATTTGAATGTTCTGTTTCTGAAATGCTGATACAAGTGCATAATCTCAGGAAGTAGTCAAAATTATAAATTATAAACTGTGAAATACTGTTAAAATGGCAGGTTGGATAAGTAATGGGGTATTAACATAAACTATGTAGGAATACTGCTATACTTCAGTGGGGAAAAAAGTGAAAGGATTAGTTGCTCAGTCATGTCCAACTCTTTGTGACCCCATGCACAGTAACCTGCCAGGCTTATCTGTCCATGGGATTCTCCAGGTAAGAACAATGGCGTGAGAAGCCATTCCCTTCTCCAGGAGATCTTCCTGACCCAGGGATTGAACCCAAGTCTCCCACAATGAAGGCAGATTTTTTACCATCTGAGCCACCAGTGAAGATATTATGTTATACACTGACATCATTATGACACCAAGAAAATTCTGGCAAAGTAATGTGTGTTCAAATTCCCTGCTTGTAACTCCATTAAAACCGAAAATTTATTTGGTATAAATTTTAAGTTATTATACCTAAAGAAAAAGAAATGCAAAAAAGCACAAGGCTGTCTGAGGAGGCCTTGCATATAGCTGTGAAAAGAAAAGAAGCAAGAAACAAAGGAAGAAAGGAAATTTTAAATGCAGCAATCCATAGAATACCAAGGAGAGATAAGAAAGACTTCCTCTATGCAAAGAAATAGAGGAAACAAATAGAATGGGGAAGACTAGATCACTTCAAGAAAATTAGAGATACCAAGGGAACATTCCATGCAAAGATGGGCTCAATAAAGGATAGAAATAGTATGGACCTACAGAGGCAGAAGATATTAAGAAGAGGTGGAAAGAATACACAGAAGAACTGTACAAAAATGATCTTCACAACACAGATAATCACAACGGTGTGATCACTCACCTAGAGCCAGACATCCTGGAATGTGAAGTCAGGTGGGCCTTAGGAAGCATCACTACACACAAAGCTAGTGGAGGTGATGGAATTCCAGTTGAGATATTTCAAATCCTGAAAGACAATGCTGTGAAAGTGCTGCACTCAATATGCCAGCAAATTTGGAAAACTCAGCAAAGGCCACAGGACTGGAAAAGGTCAATTTTCATTCCAATCCCAAAGAAAGGCAATGCCAAAGAATGCTCAAACTACCACATCATTGCACTCATCTCACCTGCTAGTAAAGTAATGCTCACAATTCTCCAAGCCAGACTTCAGCAATACATGAACCATGAACTACCAGATGTTCAACCTGGTTTTAGAAAAGGTAGAGGAACCAGATATCAAATTGCCAACATCTGCTGAATCATGAAAAAGGCAAGAGAGCTCCAGAGAAACATCTACTTATGCTTCATTGTCTATGCCAAAGCCTTTGACTGTGTGGATCACAATAAACTGTGGAAAATTCTGAGAGAGATAGGAATCTCTTTCAGAGACCACCTGACCTGCCTCTTGAGAAATCTGTATGCAGATCAGGAAGCAACAGTTAGAACTGGACATGGAACAACAAACTGGTTCCAAATAGGAAAAGAAGTACATCAAGGCTGTATATTGTCACCCTGCTTATTTAACTTATATGCAGGTACATCATGAGAAACGCTGGGCTGGAAGAAGCACAAGCTGGAACCAAGATTGCTGGGAGAAATATCAGTAACCTCAGATATGCAGATGACACCACTCTTATGGGAGAAAGTGAAGAAGAACTAAGGAGCCTCTTGAGAAAGTGTAAGAGGAGTGTGAAAAAGGTTGGCTTAAAGCTCAACATTCAGAAAACTAAGATCATGGCATCCAGTCCCATCACCTCATGGCAAATAGATGGGGAAACACTGGAAACAGTGACTGACTTTATTTTGGGGGCTCCAAAATCACTGCAGATGGTGACTGCAGCCATAAAATTTAAAGACACTTAATCATTGGAAGGAAAGTTATGACCAACCTAGACAACATATGAAAAAGCAGAAACATTACTTTGCCAACAAAGGTCCATCTAGTCAAGGCTTTGATTTTTCCAGTAGTCAGATATGGATATGAGAGTTGGACTATAAAGAATGTTGAGCACTGAAGAACTGATGCTTTTGAAATGTGGTATTGGAGAAGACTCTTGAGAGTCCCTTAGACTGCAAGGAGATCCAACCAGTCCATGCTAAAGATCAGTCCTGAGTGTTCATTAGGACTGATGTTGAAGCAGAAACTCCAATACTTTGGCCACCTGATTCAAAGAGCTGGCTCATTTGAAAAGACCCTGATGCTGGGAAAGATTGAAGGCAGGAGGAGAAAGGGATGACAGAGGATCAGATGGTTGGATGGCATCACTAACTCAATGGACATGAGTTTGGGTAAGCTCCAGGAGCTGGTGATGAACAGGGAGGCCTGGTGTGCTGTGTTCACAAAATTCAGACACAACTGAGCAACTGAACTGAATACCAATAGCTAACTTTTTTTAATTGCCTGTCATGGTTTATAGAAAATAGCCACAGAATCAGCTCACTTTTCTAATTGCAATATATTTACTTGGTAATATATCCGGTGATTATCATTTTTTTAATTCTAGTCACCTGAATTATAACTTATAACTTAATAACTAAAGCCATATACTACAGGAAAATATTTCAAATCAAAAGGACAGTAGAATGAATATTGTGAATGAAATAAAAAGTGTAAGAAACTAAAATATTGTTTGAATATGCAAAATTATGTATTTCACTCTACAAATGCAATTATATCACTCTATAATATATTCCCATCTTTTTACTATAGTCCAGAAATGAACTAAATGATGTGGAAAGTCATATGGACCCCTAAACCTCAGTTTCAGAGAATGGACCAGGGTGACCAACTTACACACAGTGAAATGGGAATGAGATCTACCTGAATTTTTTTTCAATATAAAACAACACATTTTTAGATGTGATGAAGCTTCCTGTTTTATTAGAGTTTCATGATACTGAGAATGACAACTATAATTAAAAAAAATCATATGTTCATGACTTTCAAAACTAAGATGGCAGAGTAGAAGGACTCATGCTCATCTTCTGGGAGAACACCAAAATCACAACTAGCTGCTGAACAATCATTGACAGGAAAATGTTGGATCACATCTTAAAATGATACCCATATTCAAAGGCAGAAGGGAAGACCCAACAAGACAGTAGGAGGGATGAAATCATATTTAGAATCAAACTTCATACCCATCAGAGATTCTCAGAGGGCACAAACTAACCTTTTGTGCACTTGGACCCAGGGAAAGGAGTAGTAACCCCCAAAAGAGACTGACTAGACCTGCCTTTGAGTGTGTGAGTGTCCCCTGTAGAGGCACAGGTCAGCAGTGACTTTCAGCAGGGACAGGGGCTCTGGCTGTAGCAGACCTGGGAGGCATGATGTGTGACATAGTCCTCTTGGAATAGGTTGCCATTAGCCACCCATAGAGTCACTGAGCAGATGACCTACAAAATTGAGAACAATTATACCAAAAAAATTCTCACACTGTTGCAAAAGTTCTAGGGCTCACAACAGATTTCCCAACCTGGGGATCTAGCAAAGGGACTGAGAATGCCCAAGGAATTTAACTTTGAAGACCAGTGGGATTTGATTACAAAACTTCCATAGGACTGGGGAAACAGACTCTTGAGGGCACAAACAAAACCTTGTACACAGTAGGACCCAGGAGAAAGGAGCAGTAAACCCACAAGAGACTGAGCCAGACTTGTCTGTGAGTGCCCTGGAGTCTCCAGTGGAAGCATGGGTAAACAAGGACCTGCTGAGGGGTCAAGGGCACTGAACAACAGTCTGGGGAGACATGGTATACAGTGCAAGACTCAGTTTTCCCCATAGCCGGTACCTCCCATCAGGAAACTTCCACAAGCTTCTTATCCTCATCCATCAGAGGGCAGGCTGAAAACCACAATCACAGAAAACTAACCAAGCTGACCACATAGATCACAGCCTTGTCTAAATCAATAACAGTATGAGCCATGTTGTGTAGGGCCACCCTAGACAGATGAGTCATAGGGGAGAGTTCTGACAAAACATGATCTACTGAAAAAGGGAATGACAAACCACTTTAGTTTTCTTGCCTTGAGAACCACATGAACAGTATGAAAGGCAAAAAGATATGACACTGAAAGATGAACTACCCAGGTCAGTAGGTGCCCAATATGCTTTGGCAGAAGAGTAGAGAAATAGCTCCAGAAGGAATGAAAAGTCTGAGCCAAAGTGGAAAAAAATCTCCAGTTGTGGATGTGTCTGGTGGTAAAAGTAAAGTCCAAAGCTGTAAAGAACAACAATGCATAGGAACGTGGAATATTAGGTCCATGAATCAAGGTAAATTGAAAGTGGCCAAACAGGAAAGGAGCTCCAACCAGTCCATCCTAAAGATTAGTCCTGGGGGTTCATTGGGAGGACTGATGTTGAAGCTGAAACTCCAATACTGTGGCCACCTGAGGTGGAGAGCTGACTCATTTGAAAAGACTCTGATGCTGGGAAAGATTGAGGGCGGGAGGAGAAGGGGATGACAGAGGATGAGATGGTTGGATGACATCACCAACACAATGGACATGGTTTTGGGTGAACTCCAGGAGTTGGTGATGGACAGGGAGGCCTGGCATGCTGTGGTTCATGGGATCACAAAGAGTCAGACACGACTCAGCGATGAACTGAACTGAACTGAAACAGGAAATGGCAAGAGTGAACATCGACATTTTAGGAATCACTGAACTAAAATGGACCTGAATGGGTGGATTTAATTCAGATACCAGTATATCTACTACTGTGGGCAAGAATCCCTTAGAAGAAATGGAATAGTCCTCATACTTAACAGAAGAGTCCAAAATGCAGTGCTTGGGTACAATATCAAAAACAGCAGAATGATTTCTATTCATTTCCAAGGCAAACCACTCAACATCATAGTAATCCAAGTCTATGCCCCAACCACAAATGCTGAAGAAGTTGAATGGTTCTATGAAGACCTACAAGACCTTCTAGAATTAACTCCAAAAAAGGTGTCCTTTCCATAGGGGACTGGGATGCAAAAATAGAAGTCAAGAGATACCTTAAGTAACAGGTGAGTTTGGCCTTGGAGTACAAAATGAAGCAGGGAAAATGCTAATAGAGTCTTGCCAAGAGAATGCATTGGTCATAGCAAACATCCTCTTCCAACAACAAAAGAGAGGACTCTATACATGGACATCACCAGATGATAAATATTGAAATCAGATTGATTATTCTTGCAGTCAAAGATGGAGATGCTCTATACAGTCAGGAGGACTGTATACAGTATAGAGCAAGACTCTATACAGTCAACAAGACTGTGAGCTAACTGACTCAGATTATAAACTCTTTGTTACAAAATTCAAACTTAAATTGAAGAAAGTAGGGAAAACCACTAGACCATTCAAGTATGACCTAAATCAATCTGTTAAGATTACACAGTGGAAGTGAAAAAAGTGATTCAAGGGATTAGATCTGAAAGACAAAGTATCAGAAGAACTATGAAAGGAGGTTCATAACATTGTACAGGAGGCAGAGATCAAATCATCCCTAAGAATAAGATGTAAAAAGGCAAAACAGTTGTCTGAGGAAGCCTTACAAATAGCTGAGATAAGAAGAGAAGTGAAAGGCAAAGGAGAAAAAGATGCATGCATCTGAATGCTCTTTCAAATCCTGAAAGATGATCTGTGAAAGTGCTGCACTCAATATGCCAGCAAATTTGGAAAACTCAGCAGTGGCCACAGGACTGGAAAAGGTCAGTTTTCATTCCAGTCTCAAAGAAAGACAATGCCAAAGAATGCTCAAACTACCACACAATTGCACTCATCTCACACGCTAGTAAAGTAATGCTCAAAATTCTCCAAACCAGGCTTCAGCAATACGTGAACCATGAACTTCCAGATGTTCAAGCTGGATTTAGAAAAAGCAGAGGAACCAGAGATCAAATTGCCAACATCTGCTGGATCATTGAAAAACCAAGAGAGTTCCAGAAAAACATCTATTTCCGCTTTATTGACTATGCCAAAGCCTTTGACTGTATGGATCACAATAAACTGTGGAAAATTCTGAGAGAGATGGGAAAAGAAGACCATCTGACCTGCCTCTTGAAATACTTATATGCAGGTCGGGAAGCAACAGTTAGAACTGCACATGGAACAACAGACTGGTTCTAAAGAGGAGAAAGAGTACTTCAAGGCTATATATTGTCTCCCTGCTAATTTAACCTCTATGAAGAGTACATCATGAGAAATGCTGGGCTGGAAAAAGCACAAGCTGGAATCAAGATTGCTGGGAGAAATATCAATAACCTCAGATATCACCACTCTTATGGCAGAAAGTGAAGAGGAACTAAAAAACCTCTTCATGAGCATGAAAGAGGAGAGTGAAAAAGTTGGCTTAAAGCTCAACATTCAGAAAAAGAAGATCATGTCATCTGGTCCCATCACTTCATGGGAAATAGATGGGGAAACAGTGGAAACAGTATCAGACTTTATTTATTTATTTAGTTTGGCTCCAAAATCACTGCAGATGATGACTGCCGCCATGAAATTAAAAGATGCTTACTCCTTGGAAAAAAAGTTATGACCAACCTAGATAGCATATTCAAAAGTAGAGACATTACTTTGCCAACAAAGGTCCGTCCAGTTAAGGCTGTGGTTTTTCCAGCGGTCATGTATGGATGCGAGAGTTGGACTGTGAAGAAAGCTAGTGCCAAAGAATTGATGCTTTTGAACTGTGGTGTTGGAGAAAACTCTTGAGAGTCCCTTGGACTGCAAGGCGATCCAACCAGCCCATTCTGAAGATCAGCCCTGGGTTTTCTTTAGAAGGCGTGATGCTAAAGCTGAAACTCCAGTACTTTGGCCACCTCATACAAAGAGTTGACTCATTGGAAAAAGCTCTGATGCTGGGAGGGATTGGGGGCAGGAGGAGAAGGGGACGACAGAGGATGAGATGGCTGGATGGCATCACCAACTCGATGGATGTGAGTGAATGAACTCTGCGACATGGTGATGGACAGGGAGGTCTGGCGTGCTGCAATTCATGGGGTCGCAAAGAGTCAGATACAACTGAGTGACTGGTGATCTGAGCTGATCTGAATGAAAAGTTCCAAAGAATAGCAAGGAATGATAAGAAAGTCTTCTTCAGTGATCAGTGCAAAGAAATAGAGGAAAACAATAGATTGGCAAAGACTAACGACCTCTTCAAGAAAATTATAGATACATTTCATGCTAAGATGGTCACAATAAATGAAAGAAACTGTATGAACCTAACAAAGGCAGAAGATAATAAGACTTGGCAAGAACACACAGAAGAAATATACGGAAAGATATTTATGACAAAGATACAGAAGATGGAGTGATCACTCACCTAGAAACAGACATCCTGGAATGTGAAGTCAAGTCGGCCTTAGGAAGCATCACTATGAACAGAGCTAGTGGAGATGATGGAATTCCAGTTGAGCTATTTCAAATCCTAAAATATGATACTGTGAAAGTGTTGCTGTCAAACTGCCCACAAATTTGGAGAAGTCAGCAAGGCCACAGGTCTGGAACAGGTCAAATTTTACTCCAATCCCAAAGAAAGGCAATGTCAAAGAATGTTCAAACTACTGCATAATTGTACTCATTTCACATGATAGCAGAGAAATGCTTAAAATTCTGCAATCTAGGCTTCAACAGTATATGAACCAGGAAATTCCAGATGTTAAACTGGATTTAGAAAAGGCACAAAAGCAGAGATCAAACTGCCAACATCAAAGAAAAAGCAAGAGAGTTCCAGAAAAATATCTATTTTTACTTCATTGACTATGCTAAAACCTTAGACTGTGTGGTTCACAACAGACTATGGAAAATTCTTCAAGAGATGGGAATATCAGTCCACCTTACCTGCTTCCTGAGCAACCTGAGTTCTGGTCAAGAAGCAACAGTTAGAACTGGACATGAAACAATAGACTGGTTCAAAATTGGGAAAGGAATACATCAAGACTGCATATTGTTACCCTGCTTACTTATATGCAGAGTACATTATATGAAATGCCAGGCTGGATGAAACACAAGCTAGAAATGAGAATACTGAGAGAAATATCAACAGCCTCAGATATGCAGATGACACCACCCTTATGGCAGAAAGTGAAGAGGAACAAAAGAGCCTCTTGATTAAAGTGAAATAGGAGAGTGAAAAACTTGGCTTAAAACTCAACATTCAAAAAACAAAGATCATGGCATCCAGTTCCATCACTTCCCAGCAAATAGATGGAGAAACAATGGTAACAATAACAGACTTTATTTTCTTGGGTTCTAAAATCACTGCAAGTAGCGACTGCAGCCATGAAATTAGACATTTGCTCCTTGGGAGAAAAGCTATGACCAACCTAAACAGCATAATAAAAGGCAGAGACATTACTTTTCCAACAAAGATTCAGATAGTCAAAGTGATGGTGTTTCCACTAGTCATGTATGGATGTGACAGTTGGAGTATAAAGAAACTAAGAACTGAAGAATTGATGCTTTTGAACTGTGGTGTTCGAGAAAACTCTTGAGTCCCTTGGACTGCTAGGAGATCAAGCCAATCAATCCTAAAGGAAATCAACCCTGAATATTCATTGGAAGGACTGATGCTGAAGCTGAAGCTCCAATATTTTGGCCACCTGATGCGAAGAGCTGACTCATTAGAAAAGACTCCGATGCTAGGAAAGATTGAAGGTAGGAGGAGAAGGCATCAACAGAGGATGAGACCGTTGGATGACATCACGACCCAATAGATATAAAAGTTTGAGCAAGCTCCAGGAGATGTTGAAGGACAGGAATACCTGGCGTACTGTAGTCCATGGGGTCACAAAGAATCAGGCATGCCTGAGCAACTGAACAACATGCCTTAAATTGTGAAAAGTCATACATAGTCTTTGTTCTGTTTCCAACGCCAACTCACCAATAAGTCATTCCATCATATACTTTAATGAGATTGTTGTTCAATTGCTAAGTCTTGTCTGACTCTTTGTGACCACACACTGCAGCCTGCCAGGCTTCCCTGTCCTTCACTGTCTCCTAGAGTTTGCTCAGATTCATGTCCATTGAGAAGATGATGCCATCCAACCGTCTCATCCTCTAGTGCCCTCTTCTCCTCTTGCCTTCAATCTTTCCCTGCATCAGGTTGTTTGCCAAAGAGTCAGCTCTTTGCATCAGGTGGCCAAGTTTTGGAGCTTCAGCTTCAGCATCAGTCCTTTGAATGAATTTTCAGGGTTCATTTCCTTTAAGATTGACTTGTTTGGTCTCTTGGCAGTCCAAGAGACTCTCAAGAGTCTTCTCTAGCACCACAATTTGAAGGCATCAATTCTTCAGCACTCAGCCTTCTTTACAGTCCAACTCTCACATCCATACATGACTACTGGAAAAACCATAGCTTTCATTATACAAACATTTATTGGCAAAGTGATGTATTTGCTTTTTAATATTCTGTCCAAGTTTGTCATAGTTTTCCTTCCAAATTACTTCCCTAGGTAAATATTTTAGACATGTAAAGTGCTACCTACTGAATTAACTGGTTAAATAATTAGAAGTACACAGCTAAAAGAGGCTTTCTTTTTTGTACTATTAATAATCCAATTGTTTAGTCTCTCAGTCGTGTCTGGCTCTTTGCTACCCCAAGGACTGAAGCATGCTAGGCTTCCCTGTCATTCACTATCTCCTGAGATTTTGCTCAAACTTATGTCCACTGAGTAGATGATGCCATCCAACCATCTCATCCTACATTGCCCTCTTCTAGTCCTGCTCTCATCTTTCCCAGAATTAGGGTCTTTTCCAAATATTTGGCTCTTTGCATCAGAGGCCAAAGTACTAGAGCTTCAGATTCAGCACCAGTCCTTCCAATGAATATTCAGGGTTGATGTCCTTTAGGATTAAAAGAATTTTATCTCCACAATAAAAATGTTAATATTTAATATAGGTTTATATTACTGCATTCATATTGGCTTAACTTTTCATACTTTATGTTCGCTCCACAAACTCTTTCATAAAATGGGTTGTGAAAATTTTGTTCATGTACTATATTTCAATTACTTTAGCAAGTAAGCCATCTATTTGATTATAAATTCTTAGTAACAATTAATAACAATTTTCTGCTCTGGTTCAAAGCCTAAATACCAAGAATGCTACTATAGATAGTTTAAAAGTTTTTTAGGAAATTATTCATATGTATTATTCAATATACATTTAATTATTTACTTCAAATACTTTTGCAACCAAAACATTAAATTTTTTTATCAGCCAATAATAGAAATTTTCAACTCTTCATCCTCAAAGACCATTGCATGTACTATATCCCCCACAGATAGAATATGAGGGTCAGGTAACCAAGGGGTAGAAGTGGCCTTGCTTATCATACAAGAATATTTACTTGGGGAATTTGTGGTTTCCATTTTTAATGATGTTGTTCTAGAGATCCCAGTTCTCGGAAGGATCGTTTATACCATTAAGTGATGGTTGCTATAGGTTTCTTCAAGGTCCTAGTGCCAAGAGAAAGCATAGAAAGGAATCCCGACACTGGCAATTAACCTTGATTATTAAGAGGAGTCTCTGGAAAAGGAAATGACAACCTATTCCATTATTCTTGCCTGGAGAATTCCATAGACAGAGGAGTCTGGCAGGCTACAATCCATGGGGTCACAAAGTCGGACACTACTGAGTGACTAACACTTCACACACACACACACACATGCACACACACATCAAGAGGAGATGGGAATGCTACTATACCCTAGAGGCAGAAAAGAAAATATTTGTCTCCTTGCAATCCACTCAGTATTTCCCAATACTCCTACTCTGCTATGTGTGGCAGCAAGTAGATCAGTGCAGTAGCCTGGTAACCTGAAGAGGCCATGATAAACCAGTCCCTCAGGTGTGAAGGTCTGAAAAAAAGGTGAAAGTCACTCAATCGTGATCAACTCTATGCAGTCCATGGTTTTCTCCAGACCAGAATATTGGAGAAGGTAGCTATACCCTTCTCCAGGGGATCTTCTCAACCCAGGGATCGAACCCAGGTTTCCCACATTGCAGGAGAATTCTTTACCAGCTGAGCCAGGGAAGCCCAAGATTACTGGAGTGAGTAGCCTATCCCTTCTCCGGAGATCTTCCTGACCCAGGAATCAAACCAGGGTCTCCTTCATTGCAGGCAGATTCTTTACCAGGTGTGAAGGTCTGGCTTACTATATATATACATATATATGTCACTCAGAATAGAGGAGGTTCTAGCTGACAGGGAATTTAGAATGAGTCAAAATAAGGGAAATAAAGGGTATCAGTTGTATCCTCAAGACCAATTGCAGTTGTTGGGATTTGAGTCCTTCCCACTCACCTGGTTTTTGTACTGTTCCTGAAGAAGATATTTCTATAGAGATACCTAGAGAAGGTATTTCTAGATGAGCTAAACTTACTACAGGAAGGTGTGAGTGGCACAAAATAAACTGTTCTGGGTGCTATGGTGCCCACAAGAATTGCCCTCCAGGCTCGAGGCATCTTCCCTCTGCTGACATCTCACATCTAATTTGCTCCCCAGGAATTTTCTTAAACACAGACAGCTTCCTCTGTTTTCTTTTTTCTTTCTGTTGCCAAACTCTGGTTCCTTCAGGGTAATGAGATCTGGTATCCTCCCACTGGTCCAAGACAACTCTGGAAATTGTCCAGCTCCAGAGATCTCCATATAATTGGCTTCCATAAAGCTTTCCTTTTTTATTATTATTATTAATACTATTATTATTATTTTGCATTAGAGTTTAACATACTTTTTCCCCAAGTCTGCCTCTCTTGAAAATCTCCTAAGAAACTCCTGCATAAAAATTTCTGCCTCAGAATCTTAGATTGGAATAATTCAGTCTAAAGCAATAGGAAAATTGCATGAATAGGATGAATATTTTTGAGTGTGTTAAAATATGTCAAGCGATCATGACTGGGAAGATTATAACAATACTAAATAACAATAGGCTTTTTAGAAAAAAATAAGGATGTGTCTTTAAGCATAGCAAAAAGTGAAAGGTACAAAAATGTTAAAAATGTTCATTCTAGTAAAGATATTTCTGTTATTCAATAGACAACATTTAGTCTGACTAATCAGAATGGCTTAATTAAATTTGAATAGCCCTATTTTGTGACTCATAATGAAAAATATGGTTCTAACAATGATTATCAGTGGCTACCAACATTACAGAAAGACACAACCAGATGCACACGCTTCCTGATAGATGTGTACAACACCGTATTGAAAGTGTTTTACTAAATAAAAATATATAAGGCTGATCTAGCCATTAACTACAAAGCCTATAAGAATACATTAAATGACAATAAATTGAGAAAGGGAGGCAGGAAGAAAGAGAGTGATATGTGCACAATCATGGGAATTTGAACACAGATGATATTAAAGAATTATTATTGTTAACTACATTTTACTTATAATAATTAGGTCAAATTAAGTCTGTGAAGTTTTTAGAAACATGGGTTAGCATTTTGATGAAAGAAGATTGGCCATGTATTATTATTAAAGCTGGATGAAAGGTAGATAGAGATTCATTCCACTAGTCTCTCTACTTCATTATATATTTGAATTTTTCCATTTTAAAAATGAAAAAGATTAGCTCACAAAAAAGTGAAAGCCACTCACATGGAAAAAATGCCTGCCATCCTATAACTGATATGGTATGCAATGATTACATATTTCATTTATTATATTATTGTTCTATACATCCAAAAATATAGAACAACCTTTTGGGCTCTGAGAGAGGGAGAGGGTGGGATGATTTGGGAGAGTGGCAGTGTAACATGTATGATATCATAAGTGAAATGAATCGCCGGTCTAGGTTCAATGCAGGATGCAGGATGCTTGGGACTGATGCACGGGGATAATCCAGAGAGATGGGGTGGGGTGGGAGGGTGGAGGTTGGTGTTGGGATTGGGAGTTCATGTACACTCGTGGATGATTCATGTCAATATATAGCAAAATGAATACAGTATTGTTAAGCAAAACAANGGGTCAGGATTGGGAGTTCATGTACACTTGTGGCTGATTCATGTCAATGTATAGCAAAACAAATACAGTATTGTAAAGCAAAACAAACTAAAAAATAAAAAAATATATTATTGTTATTTGAGTCTTTTCTTCAAGTATAGCTTCTAATGGCCTATCATTTATATGGAATAAAATTAATTTCTGAATTTTAATATTATGCCCAACATTTTTCTATACTATCTTATTCTCTTAGATACTGCAAATAAGCATATTTTTTATACTCATGACATAATAGAAGCATATCTATTTTTTGCATTAAGTATAATTGTGATTTTTGAGTGGGGCCATTTCTGATTTATGATAGTAAATAAGTATCTGTCTAGCCCAATTTTATTAAGTGTAGGCAATTATGGAGATAATTTATGATTTCTTAATATTGGATCATCTTTCCATTACTTTATAAACTTGACTTGTTCAAAGTTTATTATTCTTTCATGTGCTGCCTTTCTCCCCCATTTTTGTAGCAACATCAAAAAAAAAGTTGTCTTGGTTTCTGCTTTCTAATTCTTTGCTGTCTTTCACAGACCTTCGTATTCTTTCAAAAGATTTGGAATTTGGATGGATTTCTTTTTTTATATTCTTCCTTTCATGTTGTTATTTGAATAATTCTTTTAAAAATGTTTTGAGCTGGAATTATTTCAGAAACAGTTTTTTTCTCTTTTCTCATTTTTTAATATGCAAAATATTCTGTTTGGATTTTGTATCTCTTTTGTCATGTATGTTTTATAATTACCTAAAAATTCACTCATTCCAACCAGGTTTTTCAAGTTAACTTGCATAATTCTGATTGAAGTGAGCTTGTTATTTATTAAGATAAGCATTTAAAGCTACAAAGCTTCACTAAAAACATTATTTAAGTATTTCTCATGTATTTGAATATGGAACACTACAGTTTCTATTTGCTCTGTCTTTTGCAATAACAACTTTGATTTTTTATGTGACCCAAAAGTTTTTTAGAGTTATCTTAGGTCTTTCTCAAGCATACATTTTGTTTCTGGTTAGTAGATTTTTTTTTTTTCCTAGACATAGTCTAGAGGAACAAAAAAGAAGTGAGACTTCATAGAGGATTTGACATGTCTGCTGGGACCATAATGATATGTAAACACTTTCCAATGAGAGAAAGGATCTCCCAAGACAAAAATAAATAAATAAATAAAAAGAATAAAACCTTGGTACTTGAAAGAGTCATTTAGAATCTATAGCATTGTGTCATATGTACTGTGAAGAGCATTCCATATATTATGCTGTAGAGTAAAGCAGAAAGAGATAGATAATAGATGGCTGTACACATCATGCAACTTATACTTTATTCTAAAGAACAACTCAAATATTTAGCCATGGAAGCAACTACATCAAATTTAAACATTATAATCAAAACAAGGCACTTATGAGAAGGATGGAATGGAGAAACAAAGATTGTAGATTAGAAATTTCAACATTATTCAAGCAAGAAGCAAAAAGAATCTAAAATAAGATGATAGTAATGGCAATGATATCGTTACCAATTTTTCTGGACTTGGTCTCTGCTATAATATGGATATTTGGGTCCACTCTCCAAATTCATACATTGAAGCCCTAACCCTCAGTTCAGTTCAGTCAACAAAGTCTGACACTGTTTCTACTGTTTCCCCATCTATTTCCCATGAAGTGATGGGGCCAGACGCCATGATCTTCGTTTTCTGAATGTTGAGCTTTAAGCCAACTTTTTCACTCTCCTCTCTCACTTTCAACAAGAGGCTTTTTAGCTCCTCCTCACTTTCTGCCATAAGGGTGGTGTCATCTGCATATCTGAGGTTATTGATATTTCTCCCAGCAATCTTGATTCCAGCATGCATTTCTTCCAGTCCAGCGTTTCTCATGATGTACTCTGCATAGAAGTTAAATAAGCAGGGTGACAATATACAGCCTTGACGTACTCCTTTTCCTATTTGGAACCAGTCTGTTGTTCCATATCCAGTTCTAACTGTTGCTTCCTCACCTGCATACAGATTTCTCAAGAGGCAGGTCAGGTGGTCTTGTATTCCCATCTTTTTCAGAATTTTCCCCAGTTTACTGTGATCCACACAGTCAAAGGCTTTGGCATAGTCAATAAAGCAGAAATAGATGTTTTTCTGGAACTCTCTTGCTTTTTCCATGATCCAGCGGATGTTGGCAATTTGATCTCTGGTTCCTCTGCCTTTTCGAAAACCAGCTTGAACATCAGGGAGTTCACGGTTCACATATTGTTGAAGTCTGGCTTGGAGAATTGTGAGCATTACTTTACTAGCATGTGAGATGAGTGCAATTGTGCAGTAGTTAAGAGGAGGCATCTAAGGAAATAAATGAGGTCATTAGGATGGGACCATGATCTAATAGGATTAGTGTCCCTACAAGAAGAGACACCAGAGAGCTCACTTGCTCTCTCTCACTTGCTCTCTGCAAACACACAAAGAGGTCACGTGATCACGCGGTGAGACAGCAGCCGCCTACAAGCTAGGGCAGGAGGTCTAAGGATGAAACATACCTGGCTGGCACCTTAACCTCGGACTTCCCACCCTCCAGAACTGTTAAGAATGAATTTCTGTTGCTTAAGCCACCCAGGATGTGGTATGTTGTTATGAAAAGCCAAGCAGACTTACAGCATCACCTGTTGAATTTTGGGATGTGAGAGGAAGAGAGAACAAAAGAGGATTTTTGAGTGTGTCAATGTCCTTGGTAGGGAGGCCAGAAGTTTCCAAGCAGCAAGAGAAATAAAATTGCAAGTAGAAGACTTTTTTTTTTCTTTGCTTTTAAAATTCTGTGTTGTCATGACGACACTTGGCTCCACCTGAACTTAACTTTGTCTCAAACCTGAGCTAACCAATGTGCTTTGCCCATGGAAATGTCTTATTTAAACTATGTTAATGAACTATGTACTTGCTTGGAAATCTACCTTTCTTCAAGATTCATGTCCATTGTTTTACGGCCCAGGATGACTCACTTTGTGCCAATGCTATCTCAAAGCATGTTGTGGGTGAGGGGCCTGATGCAACTCTCTCAGTTTTGAGGCATTTCCTTTCTCTAATTAACAGCTTGCTAACAGGTATATAACTTCTTCCTAAAAACTAGCAAGGGGGCACTCTTTCTGTCCCCTTCTGATGTCTATGTCAGAAGCTTTCTTTACATCTTTTATACTTCAATAAAACTTTGTTACACAAAAAGCTCTGAGCAATCAAGCCTCATCATTGGCCCTGGATTGAATTCCTCTCCTCTGGAGGCTATGAATCCTGGCATCATTCATGGCTTGTAGCAGCAAAATTTCACTTTCTTGATAGAATGATTGAATAAAAAATGCATTAAAGAAATTTAAAAAACATCCAGGTATAGAATAAATAAATACTAAGACTGTAATGTACAACATGATAAATACAATTAACACTTCTGTGTGTTATATATAAGAGAATAAATTCAAAGAGCTTTCATCAGAAGAAAAAAATGTTTAATATTTTAATTTTGTATCTAAATGAGATGATGTATGTAAATCAAATAATTATACTGTAAACTTTAAACTTACACAGTGCTGTATGTCAATTATATCCCCATATAACTAGTTTTTTTGGTTTGATTTGATTTATATACCTCATGAAGTGGTTACCACAATAAGTTTATTTAACATTCATCATCTCATACAGACACAAAATTAAATAAATTATTTATGCAATTTACTAAATAATAATTATTTATATAATTTACTAAATATTTATATAATTTTCATATTTATATAATTTGATAAAATAGCAACAGGATGCATATCACTAATTTTCAAATTCAAGTTTTAAAATCTACATTTTAAAACACTTCACTTTATCTCTGAGATCTGAGACTTTATTTAGTTGATAATGCCTTCATGAATTATATAAACATCATGAGCCTAAACAACTTCATATTCTAATGCTTCTACTGTAGCTGCTATTGCTTTGTACATGAAAGGAGCAAAGAGAATGAATTCTTGAACCATTTACTCAGTTCCTCTGTGTGTGTGTGTGTGTGTGCGTGTGTGTTTGTGCTCAGTCGTTCAGTCCTGTCCAGCTTCTTGCAACCCCATGGACTATAGCCCACCAGGGTTGCCTGTCCGAAGAATTTTCTGGACAAGAATACTGAAGTGGGTTGTCGTTTCCTACTCCCCAGAATCTTTCCAACCCAGGGATCAAACCTGCAGCTCTTACACCTCCTGCATGAGCAAGTGGATCTTTACCACTGTGCCATCTAGATATTTTCACCAAATAAATAATAGAAAATAAGATATAATCATGTCAAATCTATTTTCACAGGTATTACAATATGTATACCATATGAAGGTATATTAATTTAATAGAATGAATTTCTCAATTATAGGAAAAGATGGTCAGTTTCCATAACCACTATGACAGTCTTTCATAGACATGTTGAAAAAGACTTTCATAATCCTCACACTCACCTCCAACACACAGTTCCAATAGGCAATGCCTGTCTACCCTGACTACCTAATTAAGTAACTAACTAATGCAATGTCAGCTAAAGGGTGATGTGAAGACCCTTGCAGGCATGTATACACACACACATACACACATGCTTACGCACACACAAACACACCCATTCCTCCAAGTTAAGGGTTTGCCAATGGAGACTTATGTTTCAATTGTTAAAGAGAGGCTGGAAAGATGTCACATACTTTCAGTCTCATCAGTTACTAGCTTAAATCTAACAGAAATGATACCTGAAATTGGAATCTTGGGAATGAGACTATATTGGAAGATAATTTGGAATACACCAAAACAGAGTTTTCTGATCTATAAATGTTGCTTTTCACTAGTTCTTTAGGCATTATACATTTTATTTGTCAGTCTCTATACCTGGGAAAACATTTGTACCATAGGTAAAACTGTTGTAGTGTCACTATAAAGTAGTTACTGTGGTGTTTCTTAAATTACACAGTTTTGACAATAGGAAGTCAGTGTGTGCACTCAGCAAAATAAGGAACAGATGATGACAGTGTTAAATCAGTCATTTCTTAAGTCACCAGGCATTGGTACCCACTGGTACTGAGAAAGATTATTGCCTTTCGGGATCCTTAGAATTCATGGCTCTAAGCACAGTCTTGGGAAGTGAGAAAATAAAATGAGGGAAAGAGCCCTATAGTGTGAGAACAAATAAGACTATAACAAGATAATAAGAATGCTGAAGAATTTAGCAAAGCACATAAAACTCTATTCCTTCTCTCTTTCCCCCTTTTTTTTTCCCTGTCCTTCCTTTACCTTCCTCTCTCCCTCTCTCCCTCTGTCTTTGTCTTTGTCTCTCTCTCTCCCTCACACACACACACCACATACACACATACCACACTATCCTCATCATCTGCTCTTCACTGAAAAGGAAATAAAAGGGGATGAGATTACTGTATCTGTAATTAACAAAGAGAACAAACCCTTGAAAACCTCAAGTCCTCCCTTCTCAATGTCTCATTTCACTAATTCTTCATTCACTCAATCTATCATTGAACACAATTTTCTAAATGTCATCAAGAATTAAACATAATATTTTCACAAATAAAAATTAAGGCTTTGGAAATAAATAAACCTAGTGAAATCTAAATCTAAATCACTATTGTAAATTTGATTACCAAGCTGAGAGTAGAAACATTTATCTAGTTTTGGCAGAATTTTTCAATGTAAAGGTAGTTTACTAACAGTAATATGGAAGTGTGACTTCCGATTATTTTAACAGTCTGAAAGAGGTAAACAGGCAGGGACATATAGATCTTAAAGAAACAACTGTTTTGCCCTAGGAAGATTTAAGAGAAAAAGCTCTTGGTGAGAGTGATACAGAATTTCTACCCTATTACTTTCATTTATTGTCAGTAGACTATTGACTCTAAATGAATATCTCTGCTGAGAAAAGCCTCTGGAGTTCCAGAACTATGCAGCCACAGGCCAGGTGGGTAGCTCCATTTCTGTCTCAATGTGTTTAAAACTGAAACCCTCTTCCTGACTTGAACTTGTTCTGCAATCTTTAGTAAAATGGCAGCATTGTCATCCAGGTTCTCAAGCCAGAAAGCTGAGCTTCAATTTTAAAGTGATCATATATTCTTTTCATTAGTGTCCCCTTTCACTCTCAAAAGTATACTTGTTTGTACAATAAATTGTAGGATTACCTTAATCATCTTTGTCTCTTCTCTTTCCCTTTCAACTTGCATCAGTATGTTACTATCTCTCCCCTGGGGAAAAAAAATTACACAGAATATTTGAAGCATCTTGCAAAGCAGGGAGCATATCTCTGCTGTTTAATTTTATATTCTCAGTCCAGTGGGGCACCTGTGTGAGCTTGTAAATGTTTGTTGTTTAAATGAATTATCCAGTGATCCTGAACCTGAGACACATCATTATAGTGGACCTAGTAGGTCTGTCCCTCTATTTCCCTCATACCATCCTTGGTGGGAGCAGTAACAGGAGTAAATGATAGCACATGGCCAGTTCTGGGCTTCCCTGATGGCTCAGCAGATAAAGGAACCACCTGCAATGCAGGAGACACAGGAGATGTGGGTTTGATCCCTGAGTCAAAAAGATCCTCTGGAGAAGGAAATGGCAACCCACTCCAGTGTTCTTGCCAGAAAAATCCCATGGACAGAGAAGCCTGGCGGGCTACAGTCCAAAGGGTTGCAAACAGTCAGACATGCCTGAGTGATCAAGCATGCAAAAATTTGGAATCTGACTCAAATTCAACAGATGGACCCTATCCTAAGAACTTCGAATCAGTACTAAGAGATTCAAGGATCAGTCTGACTGCTTCCTCAAAAAGAGATAATGCAAACTGAGAAACTGGGAACAGTGGATGCCTGCCTCAAAGGGGAACGGTGAATGATGCTGACATGCAGAGACAAAAAGGGATGAGAAAGCAGGCTTCAGGAGAAGCCCTTCATGGGGCCCCTTCCATGCTCCCAGGCCTTGGCTCTGTTCTGTGATTTCTGTAAACTTAAAATAAGCCCTCCTTTTATAAGATAGCTCTAGAGGATTTTTTTTTTTACTCATAACCTGAAAAAGCCTAATTAATTCAGTCTCACTATCATCTGTGAAGATTTTTCAAAATAAAAATGACAGAGCCCACCCCAGGAGATTCTATCTCAGCTTGAGACTCAGTGGGAATGGACCAGGAGGTTGGCTTCTCTCACGATATTTTTAACAGCTTCACAGATCATTCTGATGTTCAGCCAGGGTTGAAAACCACTGAACTCTACTATATGTTGTAGAGAAATATTAAAAAAAAAAAAAAAAAGGACGACAGTAACCCAGTACTCCATGAATTTTAGATTTCATTAATTACATTGGACATTCATGTATAAATAAGACTTGAGCATGCTTTCAAAGGAATGTATTAAATGTTGGAGCTGTTTAGAAGTATGGAATAATATGATGGAAATGGGACACTGGAATTATAGCAAATTTTCTTTTAGAAAAAATGCATTTATCTCAATCTCAAAAGTACCTTTCAGTACTATACATTAGAAAACTAATTAACCTCTTAATAACATAAAAATGATAGTTATTTAGGTAAAGATTATACAATTTAAGATTAAATAAAAGGGTCAAAATGCTCAAATCATGCAAATAAATTGAAAATTAGGATTCACTTCTGAAATGTTAAGACCATAAAATTGAAATTTTCATTTGATTTATTGCCAGATGAACCCATCCTATGTAAATTCTATGTATCTGCTCTGGGCCATTCCTCTCTGAATTATATGCTATTCATCATCCTGACATTACTAAAATAGCATAAACTTCTACTGATAAAGATAATGCATTTTAAATGTCATTGCTGATATTGTTTATGTTTTGATGTGCACTGAACAGGGTCTTGAAAACGTGCAATATGTAAATAACATATTGACCAACAATACAATACAATCCCAGGGAAAAAACATAAATGTGTAATAATTTTTCTCCATCAAAATAACTTGCTTATACCTCATAACAATTCCCTGTATGAGGAAACGTACACAGAGATGTTATTTACAAGATCAGAACCATATAGGTCTCTCAACTCCTAGGCTACCCCTGTCCACTTATTTAAGCATTCATCTATGTTTTGTACAGCATAAAAACTGTACATTTCTTCTGAAGGGAAACACTTGCTTTCCTTCAATTGCACTTTATAATCCTAAATTTCATACCATTTGTTATGCTTTTGTGGCCATAATTTTTTAAGTATGGTCACTCAAAAATGTTTCTTTTCCAGACATTATCACTGTTTGTAAATTTCCATCAATATATAAAACCTCAACACACAGTTAATTAACTTATAGTGGTTTAGGGGCTTCCTTGGTGGCTCAGGTGGTAAAGAATTTGCCTGCAATTCAGGAGAGCTGGGTTTGATTCCTGGATTGGGAAGATCTTCTAGAGAAAGGAACAGCTACCCATTCCAGTATTCTTGCCTGGAGAATCCAATGAACAAAGGAGCCTGGCAGGTGATAGTCCATGGAGTCGCAAAGAGTCAGACATGAGTGACTAAGCACATAGCCATATTGGTTTAGGAACCCGAAGGTAGAAGTGAATCTCCTATATAAGGAGTAACCCACTTTGTAGGGTCTAGTTCTCAACATTGCAGGCATAGAATGAAATGTTCATTTGTTGAGTATTTTGTTCAAGTTTACTAATCATACAGTGCTTGCTCTGCGAACACAAGGGTTAAGATGGGGTGTGAAGTGGGAGGGAGGTTGAAGAGGGAGGGGACATATGTATACCTATGGCTGATTCATGTTGATACATGGCAGAAGCCAACACAATATTGTAAAACAAGAATCCTCCAATTAAAAATAAATTTAAATTTAAAAAATCTTTACCAGTCATATGCATTGCTATTTTTCTGAATGCCTGTTCAATTTTTGTCTGATTATTTTTTATTGAAGAACTCAGTAGTTTATCATTGATCTTTAATAATTTTGCTTCATAAATCTTTATCATATGCATTGCTAATATTTTCCTAGTTTTCTGTTTTTCTTTGATTTGGCACTTGCTTTTCAGTTGTACAGTTTTAAATATTTGTAGAATTAAAACTATCAGGGTTTTTTGTCTTTATTGACTTATTTGTCCTGACCAGTCTTCAGAATATTTATTATAGATAATGTAGAAATAAATTTCAGTCCAAAAAAGCATAGCTAAAGTTAGCTATATCAATAGAGATTTGGTCAGTCACCTGTTTTGCTTCTTAGCAGGACATACATGGTTGGGCATTCCTTCTTTCTTGACACTTTTTCTTTGTTTTCCATGAGAGTAAAGCCTGTTAGTTTTCATCTTTTCTCTCTTGCCCCTCTTTTTCTGACTTCTTCACAGGGACAACTTACTTTACATACAATAAATACCACAAATCTTTCATATTTGGCCCTAAGATGACTCTGGCATCATTTTGCATTCTCATCCTTGGATGCCTCATATAAACTAATGAATTTAACTGCTATATATGGCCTATTGTTTACTCACATTTTTACAGCTCCAGCCTGAATCATTCATCTGAACTCCATATATATTCAACTGTCTACTTTTCATACGTACTCATAACTCAAAGTATCTGAAACTCAGATGTATGAAACTGAGACCTTTTTTCCCTCCACTCCCTGGCCAATGTGATCTTCTTCTGATATGAACTAACTTAGGGATGCTGTCAACATGTACATGATATTCAGAAATTTAGGAGCCTCTTGACAGCACATTTTCCTTTATACTTACACTCAGTGTATTGTTAAGTGAAGGTACAATTATCCCTCTTGGATTCACCTATTAATCTCTATCTTTGTAAATTACTATCAGATCTCACCTGGATCAATTCAATAACTGAAATCAGGAGTTAGTCAACTTTTTCTGTCAAGAGCCATGTAATAAGTATTTTAGGCTTTTGAACTTTGCTATGACTGTTGCAGTTACTAATGCTGAGGTTGTAATGACAATAGCAGTCAGAGGTGGGGTATTAATGAAATGAATAAGCATGGCTATATTCCAATAAAACTTTGTTTATGAACACTTAAATTTGCATTTCATGTAATTTTATGACATGAATATTATTCTATTTTTCCTTCAAACATTTAAAAATGTAGAAACTAATTTTAAGTCCTGGATTGAAAAGAAAAGCAGGTGATAGGCTGGATTTGACCCTGCTGCAGCTAAGTTGCTTCAGTTGTGTCCGATTCCGTGCGACCCCATAGACAGCAGCCCACCAGACTCCCCCGTCCCTGGGATTCTCCAGGCAAGAACACTGGAGTGGGTTGCCATTTCCTTCTCCAATGCATGAAAGTGAGAAGTGAAAGTGAAGTCGCTCAGTCGTGTCCGACTCTTAGCGACCTCATGGACTGCAGCCCACCAGGCTCCTCCATCCATGGGGTTTTCCAGGCAAGAGCACTGGAGTGGGGTGCCATATATTGGCATGATTTAGGTCAGGGAATGTTTTGCCTATCTTGTTTTCTAGGTGTATAGATCCCTAATTTGCTAATCCTTAAGTGGTCCTCCACTTTCTACTGCGTATCTTTCAGATTTACTTTTAACACTGCAGGAAGAGGAATCTTGTGGAATTCAAATCTAATTATGTCAGACTCCTGCTCAATAACTTTCCTCTGTTTTTAAGGCAAATGTAAAGCATTTTGATGTTGTTTCAAGGCTCTGTAGGATCTGATTCTTACCTTTTTAAATTTTCATTTTATACTATCTTGATGGACATTTCATATCATACTCCAAGCATTTCTCTCTCCAATAATTTTTGACCAGAGCTTCTTATCAGTATAACATGGAAATTCTGACTCTTAATTTTCATGTCCTAACATACAGAATATGATGACCATGGTTATATTAGGAAAGTTTAGCTAGAAGTTCTTTTACAAACTGTTTATGGAAAGTGAATTTTACATCTTTGCTTTCCTACATTTCAATTATAAAAAATATATATATTTTCTCATTGTTAGATCCTATGTGATACTCGTGTGGTGTCATTCAGTTATAATCTTCAAGACAGCATCTAATTCTGTGTAATATATTTTAAAAACTCTTGTTAAACATTTGCCAATCATAACTCAATACTTTTAATAAGACCTTGTAGTGGAATTTACATAAATGTGTTCTTTATGGATAACAAAACAAAAATGTTTATTACTATGATTTAAATGTTGCTTTCTACTGAATGCCATTTTTCAAATCAGCTTATTTAAATGACTTTTTACAAGCTATTAAATAATGTCCATAAGCTGGTAAGTCAGAAATATGAGATTGTTATTATATTTGTCACCTCACTCTTTTGGGGGCAACCTGTACAATTTAATCAAAAGAAGCTCATCTTGCCTCTATACCTATGCTGACTCTCCACAGAGCCAATTAAATAGGTTATCTGTGCTAAATCTCATTAATATAATCTGCACATTAAATGTTATTTAAAAATGAGTCTCTGTAGTCAGAGTACATCTTGACTCTTCCTATTACAAATCATAATTCATTGTTCAAAGTAGTTTAAAAAATTGAACCAAGTCTAAACATTATAAATTGTGATTTCTCACAATGGCTATCCAAAAGGTTTAAAAAAAAAAAGATTACAAGAGCTGGAAAACATAAGAGTGTTTTAACTAATGTGATTTAAATACAGAAGTTAGGGCTGAAAGAATTAGTTAATTGATTTCAGACAAGTCACTTAATTTCTCTTTGTCTATTGTCACATGTAGTCAAAGATATGGTTTTTCCAGTTGTTATGTATGGATGTGAGAGTTGGACCATGAAAAATGCTGAGCCCCATCCCCAGAGGCAGAGGCAGACGAAGGACAGCCAGAGCTAGAAGGAAACGGGCCCCAGAAACCGCATCTTCCACCAACTATAAGCAGGATCTCACTTGCTAATCTCATTTTTCTGGAATCCTGGACAGTTGACATCTGCCAGGAGTGTTACAGCCTGAGATCAGCTCCCCAAAGAGACACGGCATACCTGGGACTGTGCTCTTGTGGAGGATCTGGGAAACTGAGCTGTGGGGGCCTGGAAGGTGAATGAGATGCATGGCCCATGTGGATGGTGCACTCTCCAAGCACCTGGTCAGCTGAGCTGCTCAGACCTGGTAAGGGCACAAAACGCACAGCCCATCCAGTCTGTACCCCTGCGGAGCACAAGAGAACCTGAGCAGCTTAGACCTGGGAAGTGCACAAAATGCAGGGACTACTTACGACAGTGACCTTGCAGAGCACCGCGGAGATGCAGCAGTGTAGACCTAGGAAGCACATGCTGCCTTGGACTGTGGCAAACCCACTGTGGTCCACCCACTGCGAACACTCACCACACATACCAGTTCAAAACACAACCAACAAGTGAGCCTAAATAAGTGACCAACTTCACCTCCTTGCATCGGGGTAGAAATTAGACACTGAAGAGTCTTTCAAACAGAGGAAGCCAAAATAAACAAAGAAAGCTGAGGGCCAAAGAATTGATGCTTTTGAACTGTGGTGTTGGAGAAGACTCTTGAGAGTCCCTTGGACTGCAAGGAGATCCAACCAGTCCATCCTAAAGGAAATCAGTCCTGGGTGTTCATTGGAAGGACTGATGCTGAAGTTGAAGCTCCAATACTTTAGCCACCTGATGCAAAGAACTGACTTGCTGGAAGAGGATATTGGGAAAGATTGAAGGAAGGAGGAGAATGGGATAACAGAGGATGAGATGGATGGATGGCATCACAGACTCAATAGACATGAGTTTGAGCAAGCTCCAGTAATTGGTGATGAACAGGGAAGCCTGGTGTACTGCAGTCCATGGGGTTTCAAAGTGCTGGACAGGACTGAGCAACTGAACTTAAAATGGGCTAACAGTAACAACCTCATCATATACATTAGATAAGTATGTGTGTGTGAGTGTGTGTAAACACTGTTATACACATATAAGATATAACGCTCACTTTCCTGTGGTGCATTTGGAATATTAGTCAATCTTTTATTCTTGTATTGTTCTAAATACAATGAAATTTCTGATATGAATGGTTTTATGGCATCAGTGTCTCAGTGGACATGAAGATAGTGGGGGACAAACGAGACTGGAGAGCTGCAGTCCATACAGTTGTAAAGAGTCAGACATGACTTAGCAACTAAACAAAAATTACTTTTAAAAGAGGTCTAATCTGATTGTCTTCCCTTAAATTGCAACTCAAATAATGCACCCTGTACCCTACATTCATAATCTACCTTGTTCTTTTTATTCCTTGGCATATATCACAATCTAGCATACACAATTTTTCTACGTGTGATATTTCTTTTCCTTCTCTCCCTACTATAATTGAAAGTTCTGTGAGGAGTGCAAAAACATTTTCTTTCATTGTGGGGATTCAAGAAAAATGTTCATTACATGAAGTAATTAAGACTTATTTGTTGGATAAATGAATTAATTAACTTTACATTTTGAACTTTTGAGGCTTTCATTTTTCACAAAAAGCAGAAATACTTTAAGCCTCCAAAAATTCAAGTCTAATGTGTTCCCATTGACCTCAAAGTTTATTTCTCTACACTTGATTATTTATTCAATACGTAATTTTAGTGGTGTTAGTTATTTGGTCATTATAAATCATTTCAACCTGCTTTCCAAGAAAGTCAATAGGTGTTTCATCTAATCCTATGGGAGTGTTTTGTGAGTCAATGATCAATTTTTTCTCTTCTTCAAACTCTGTCACACTAAGAGAATAGGTTGTCATGTCTGCTGTTTTTAACAAGCACAGACCTTCTAATAAACATCATTTGGCATAGTTTAAATTATAGAATAAAATGACATGTTGGGATAATTATGACCATTTTTATTCTTAAGTATAAAATGACTTCATCATTTATTTTTCTTCTCTCATTCAGGGAAACATAAGTATTTTAGTTTATTTGAAATGTCCTCTAAGATATGCCTACTTTAGAGGATGTGAGGTAATAAAAATATGTATGTAAGAGTCCCTGAAACAAAAATGTTAGGCCATAAATCCACTTTTGTGGGAGATATTAGCGATAATGCTAACATCAAAGAGAAATTTATTCAAGAAATATCTAAGTCTCTGGGTGAATAACAGATTGATCACTGGATATAATACTTTTGGAGAGGTAATAAATACAAAAGATCAGGCTTAGACCTGGGAAGTGCACAAAATTCAGGGACCACTTACCACATGCCCTTGCAGAGCACCCTGGAGATGGAGCAGTGTAGACCTATTTGCTGATAGACAGAATATAAATGGTGGAGCAAGGTAGAGATCTGGGTGTATGAGTGGATTTACTGAAAGAGTGAATCATGTGTGAGGACCATGGTAGATATGGAATGTCAAGAGCTCTATTTTTCGTTGAAGTGGACATGGGAAATTCAAATAAAAACACTGGACATTCTGGAGTTTCAAGGAAAATTTCTACTGAAAGCTGATATATTCCATAGAATTACCTCTTATTATATGCACATGGACATCACCAGATGGTCAAAACCAAAATCACATTGATTATATTCTTTCCAGCCAAAGATGGAGATGCTCTGTACAATCAGCAAAAACAAACCAGGTGCTGACTCTGGCTCGGATCGTGGAGTACTCATTGCAAAATTCGGACAAATTGAACACAGTAGGGAAAACCTCTAGGCCATTCAGGTATGACCTAAATCAAATCCCTTATGATTATACAGTGGAAGTGAGAAATAGATTTAAGGGACTAGAACTGATAGACAGAGTACCTGATGACCTATGGACGGAGGTTCATGACATTGTACAGGAGATGGGGATCAAGACCATCCTCATGGAAAAGAAATGCAAAAAAGCAAAATGGCTGTCTGAAGAGGCCTTACAAATAGCTGTGAAAAGAAGAGAAACAAAAAGCAAAGAAGAAAAAGAAAGATATTCTCATTTGCATGCAGAGTTTCAAAGAAGAGCAAGGAGAGATAAGAAAGCCTTCCTCAGTGATCAATGCAAAGAAATAGAGGGAAACAACAGAATGGGAAAGACTAGAGTTCTCTTCAAGAAAATTAGAGATACCAAGGGAACATTCATGCAAAAAGATGGGCTCAATAAAGGACAGAAATGATATGGACCTAGCAGAAGCAGAAGATATTAAGAAAAGGTGGCAAGAACACACAGAACTGTACAAAAAAAGAGCTTCACGACTGAGATAATCATGATGGTGTGATCACTCACCTAGAGCCAGACATCCTGGAATGTGAAGTCACGTGGGCCTTAGAAAGCATCACTATGAACAAAGCTAGTGGAGGTGATGGAATTTCAGTAGAGCTATTTCAAATCCTGAAAGAGATGCTGTGAAAGTGCTGCACTCAATATGCCAGCAAATGTGGAAAACTCAGCAGTGGCGACAGGACTGGAAAAGGTCAGTTTTCATTCCAATCCCAAAGAAAGGCAATGCCAAACAATGTTCAAACTACCACACAATTGCACTCATCTTACATGCTAGCAAAGTAATGCTCAAAATTCTCCAAGCCAGGCTTCAACAATATGTGAACCATGAACTTCCAGATGTTCAGGCTGGTTTTAGAAAAGGCAAAGGAACCGGAAATCAAATTGCCAACATCTGCTGGATCATCGAGAAAGCAAGAAAATTCCAGAAAAAAACATATATTTCTGCTTTATTGAATCTGCCAAAGCCTTTGACTGTGGATCACAAAAAACTGTGGAAAATTCTGAAAGAGATGGGAATCCCAGACCACCTGACCTGCCTCCTGAGAAACCTATATGTAGGTCAGGAAGCAATGGTTAGAACTGGACATGGAACAACAGATGGGTTCCAAACAGGAAAAGGAGTACATCAAGGCTGTATATTGTCACCTTGCTTATTTACTTATCTGCAGAGTACATCCTGAGAAATGCTGGGCTGGAAGAAGCACAAGCTGGAATCAAGATTGCCGGGAGAAATATCAATAACCTCAGATATGCAGATGACACCACCATTATGGCAGTAAATGAAGAGGAACTGAGAAGCCTCTTGATGAAAGTGAAAGAGGAGAGTGAAAAAGTTAGTGTAAAGCTCAACATTCAGAAAACGAATATCATGGCATCTGTCCCATCACTTCATGGGAAATAGTTGGGGAAACAGTGGAAACAGTGTCAGACTTTGTTTCTGGGGGCTTCAAAATCACTGCAGATGGTGATTGCAGCCATGAAATTAAAAGACGCTTACTCCTTGGAAGGAAAATTATGACCAACCTAGATAGCATATTCAAAAGCAGAGACATTACTTTGCCAGCAAAGGTCCATCCAGTTAAGGCTATGGTTTTTCCAGTGGTCATGTACAGATGCAAGAGTTGGACTGTGAAGAAAGCTGAACACCAAAGAATTGATGCTTTTGAATTGTGGTGTTGGAGAAGACTCTTGAGAGTCCCTTGGACTGCAAGGAGATCCAACCAGTTCATTCTAAAGGAGATCAGTCCAGGGTGTTCATTGGAAGAACTGATGCTGAGACTGAAACTCCAATATTTTGGCCACCTCATGCGGAGAGCTGACTCATTGGAAAAGACCCTGATGCTGGGAGGGATTAGGGCAGGAGAAGGGGACGACAGAGGATGAGATGGCTGGATGGCATCACTGACTCGATGCACATGAGTTTGGGTGAACTCCGGGAGTTGATGATGGACAGGGAGGCCTGGCGTGCTGAGATTCATGGGGTCTCAAAGAGTCAGACACGATTGATTGACTGAACTGAACTGATCTGAATATTTCTTATTTTTACGTTATTAAAAATAGAACTTATGGTGATGATGCAAAGTTGTACAGCCACCATGAAAGACAGTTTAGCAGTTACTTACAAAACTAAACATCTCCTTACTATATGATCTAGCAGTTGAACTCCTTGGTATTTACCAAAATGAGTTGAAAACTTAAGTCTATAAAAACATTACACATGGATTTTTATAGAAACTTTATTCTTAATTCCCGAAATCTGGAAGCAACTGAGATGTACTTCAATAGTTTACTGAATAAACAAACTGCTATATACAGACAACAGAATATTATTTAGCACTAAAAAGAAATGAGCAATTTAGCTGTGAAAAGCCATTGAGGGATCCTAACTGCATATTACTATTGAAAAAAAAAAGAAAAAGAAAGAAAGAAAAGAAAAGTTATAGAATACATGATTCCAAACACTTAATTTTCAAGAAAAGGCAAGCCATAGAGATGGTGAAAAGATCAGTGGTTGTCAGGGCTTTGGGGGCAGCACACAGAGGATTTGGGGGCAGTAAAACTATCCTGTATATGATATATAATAATTTATACATGTTACTGTACATTTGTTAAAACCTATAGAATATACAACACCAAGTGCAAACCCTTTGTGAACTATATAGTCTTTGGATGATAGTGAAGTATTGTGGACACACTGATTGTAAAAAATGTATCACTCTGGTGTAGCATGTTGATAATGGGAGAGATAGCTCGGAGAAGGCAATGGCACCCCACTCCACTACTCTTGCCTGGAAAATCCCATGAATGGTGGAGCCTGGTGGGCTGCAGTCCATGGGGTCGATAAAAGTCGGACACGACTGAGCAACTTCCCTTTCACTTTTCACTTTCACGCATTGGAGAAGGGAATGGCAACCCACTCCAGTGTTCTTGCCTGGAGAATCCGAGGGACAGGGGAGCCTGGTGGGCTGCTGTCTATGGAGTCGCACAGATTCAGACATGACTGAAGCAACTTAGCAGCAGCAGCAGCAGCAGCAGCAGCAGCAGTGGGGGAAGCTGCACATGTATGCAGGCATGGAGTATATAGAAACTGTGTACCTTATGTTCAATTTTTCTGTGAACCTAAAACTGCTTTAGATTAAAAAAATGTTTAAAGCAAGTTGCAGAAAGATACTTTTTAAAATAGACTTTACAGGCAGCAATGTAATAATTTCAAATTGCAAACAGGAAGTTCTGTCAACTAATACTTTGCTGAAGTAAGCCAAAACCAACACTAAAACTTATTATAGAAAGTGAAAATATGAAATACAGGTTAAAAAATTATTTTCCAAATTGAGTTGCCAGTAGACATGTTCTTCTTAAAAATTATAGGGACAAGTTCATCAACTATGTCTCTAGTAGATTTGTTCTTTCATTTTCTTTTGCTCCTAAAAGCCTTAAGGTCTTTATAGAAATTGCTTTTGCAAAATTTGGAAAGCTCATTACTTTTTTATTGACATTCAATGAACCTGCTGTTGAAACCTGCACTTTCTGAAGAGATGATGCCCTTTTCCTTGTAATGATACATAACACTTGTTAATTAATTTACTGTCTCAGATTTCTCTCATAATATAAAGAGATAATTTCATGAACAATGATATGTGATTCAAAGTGAAGAGGAACAAAAGAGCCTCTTAATGAAAGTGAAAGAAGAGAGTGAAAAATTTGGCTTAAAGCACAACATTCAGAAAACGAAGACCATTGCTTCTGGTCCCATCACTACATGGGAAATAGATGGGGAAACAGTGGAAACAGTGTCAGACTTTATTTTGGGGGACTCCAAAATCACTGCAGATGGTGACTGCAGCCATGAAATTAAAAGATGCTTACTCCTTGGAAGGAAAGTTATGACCAACCTAGATGCATATTGAAAAGCAGAGACATTACTTTGCCAACAAAGGTCCATCTAGTCAAGGCTATCGTTTTTCCTGTGGTCATGTATGGATGTAGAGTTGGACAGTGAAGAAAGCTGAGCGCCAAAGAATTGATGCTTTTGAACTGTGGTGTTGGAGAAGACTCTTGAGAGTCCCTTGGACTGCAAGGAGATCCAGCCAGTCGATGTTAAAGGAGATCAGTCCTGGGTGTTCATTGGAAGGAGTGATGCTAAAGCTGAAACTCCAATACTTTGACCACCTCCAATACTTTGGCTAAGAGTCAGACACGACTGAGTGACTGAAATGAACTGAACTGAACTGATATGTGATTATACCAAATAACTCAAGATTGACAATTAAATTTAAACACTAAGAATTTGAATTTAAAGCTGAATGCAATAGATATGTTTAGTTTGGTTCAGTTCAGTTCAGTTGCTCAGTCGTGTCTGACTCTGCAACCCCGTGAACTGCAGCACACCAGGCCTCTCTGTCCATCACCAACTCCCAGAGTTCACTCAAACTCACTTCCATTGATTGGTGATGTCATCCAGCCATCTCATCCTCTGTCATCCACTTCTCCTCCTGCCCCCAATCCCTCCCATCATCAGAGTCTTTTCCAATGAGTCCACTCTTCACATGAGGTAGCCAAAGTCCTGGAGTTTCAGCTTTAACATCACTCCTTCCGAAAAACACCCAAGACTAATCTCCTTTAGAATGGACTGGCTGGATCTCCTTGCAGTCCAAGAGACTCTCAAGAGTCTTCTTCAACACCACAGTTCCAAAGCATCAATTCTTCGGTGCTCAGCTTTATTCACAGTCCAACTCTCACATCCATACATGACCGCTGGAAAACCCATAGCCTTGACTAGACGGACCTTTGTTGGCAAAGTAATGTCTCTGCTTTTGAATATCCAGGTTGGTCATAACTTTCCTTCCAAGGAGTAAGCGTCTTTTAATTTCTTTCTTTTTTTTAATTAATTTTTATTGTTTAGTTTGTTTTGCTTTACAATACTGTATTCGTTTTGCTATACATTGACATGAATCAGCCATGAGTGTGCATGAATTCCCAATCCCGACCCCCACCTCCCCCCTCCCGCCCCACACCATCTCTCTGGATTATCCCCGTGCATCAGTCCCAAGAATCCTACACCCTTCATCGAACCTAGACTGGTGATTCATTTCACTTATGATATCATACATGTTGCACTGCCATTCTCCCAAATCATCCCTCCCTCTCCCTCCTTCAAAGAGTCTAAAAGGCTATTCTATACATCTGTGTCTCTTTTGCGGTCTCGTGTACAGGTTTATCATTACCATCTTTCTAAATTCCATATATATGTGTAAGTGTACTGTATTGGTGTTTTTCTTTCTGGGTTACTTCACTCTGTATAATTGGCCCCAGCTCAAAACCACAATGAGGTACCATTTCACACCAGTCAGAATGGCTGCGATCCAAAAGTCAACAAGCAATAAATGCTGGAGAGGGTGTGGAGAAAAGGGAACCCTCTTACACTGTTGGTGGGAATGCAAATTAGTACAGCCACTATGGAGAACAGGTAGAGATTCCTTAAAAAAATTGCAAATAGAACTGCCTTATGAAAGTCAACAAGCAATAAATGCTGGAGAGGGTGTGGAGAAAAGGGAACCCTCTTACACTGTTGGTGGGAATGCAAATTAGTACAGCCACTATGGAGAACAGTGTGGAGATTCCTTAAAAAATTGCAAATAGAACTGCCTTATGATCCAACGATCCCACTGCTGGGCATACACACCAAGGAAACCAGAATTGAAAGAGACATGTGTACCCCAATGTTCATCACAGCACTATTTATAATAGCCAGGACATGGAAGCAACCTAGATGTCCATCAGCAGATGAATGGATAAGAAAGCTGTGGTACATATACACAATGGAGTATTACTCAGCCATTAAAAAGAATACGTTTGAATCAGTTCTAATGAGGTGGATGAAGCTGGAGCATCTTTTAATTTCATGGCTGCAATAACCATCTGCAGTTGTTTTAGAGCCCCCAAAATAATTCAGTTAGTGAAGGATTTATCTGACACTTTGTTGGACAGAGCACTATGTTAGATGTCTTTAGATGATATATGTAAAGTCACTCAGTCGAGTCCGACTCTTTGTGACCCCATGGACTGCAGCCCACCAGGCTCCTCAGTCCATGAGATTCTCCAAGCAAGAATACTGGAGTGGTTTGCCATTTCCTTCTCCAGGTGATCTTCCCAACCCAGGGATCAAACCCAGGTCTCCCGCATTGGAGGCAAACGCTTTAACCTCTGAGCCACCAGGGAAGTCATAGGATGATACAAAGACATGAGCAGTATGAATATTATAGAGAAGAAGTAACATTTAGAAAATTTACTAACATCACTGTGTCTATTCTTTGGTCACGTAAAATTCTTTTAAACAGGGAAGGGAAGGCTTTGCAATTTTCATCTCATCTCTGACCACATAACAATAAAAATTTACTTTTGTCTGCAAATCTGTAATAAAAAGAAATAAAAGGGGAAAAGGAAGAATTGAAGGAAAATTATAAAGAATAGAATGAGCAATTATTTACACAATTTTGATAGACACAGGTTTGTGTGTTTAAATTAGCATTTACAATTTTATGGTTAAAACTCTTTAGATATACACATCAACATTAGTCATTAAATTCATGGCCAATCATCCATGGTACTTGTGATATTTTCCATTACCTGGAACTAGAGGAAACCGATGAAGGATATTCACAACCAATGTGTGAAGATAATTTGCAATTTCTGTGAGCTTGATACTGAATACATTTTAGCTGTGCATCAAAATTATAGGCTGATCAATGATGAAATTTGAGACTTATGTAAATTTACTTTTCTTTAGGTTATTAAAAAACTTTCTATACTTTAGTGTGATATCTCAATGAGAATATTTCATTGCTGTGTATTTCATCACATCTCATCAAATTATTTTGCTTGTGATGCTATTTGTTATTTTTATTTGACATAACCTTTCTCATCATTTTTGCTAACTGAATGTTTCACCTCAAGAGCTCAAAAGAAATAAGGCTTATTTCAAATTTTTATTCTGATTTATTAAAGTTTTTCTTATGTGTTCAAAGTGATAATTCTTGGTTTTTCACTTAAAAAGTCGTTTTTCTGAATATTTAAGTAACATTTATACAATATTTTAAAATCTGACATTTAGTTGGGAACAATCCATGAAATATTTATATGAATGGAATGCTTCAACTAATACATAAATCCAATGTGAATTTGTATATGTTGAATATTCTGATATAGAATTATTTCTACCAATAATAAAAAATAATATAGAGCAGTTTTCATGAGGTTTATTATTAGAGTCTGAAGAAATTAATCTTTGCCACAAACTATAATAAAACAAAATATAAAATTCATTACATATACTACCCAAACATCATAAAAGTGTACAGTTATTAAAAAACAAAGAAAAAAATTTAGACAGAAACATTGAAAGGAAATTTAATTATGGTGACTTACTTGTAATTATAATATGTACTAATGTATACTCATAATTTTCTGTTGATATGGCCAGAATTAATTATGCTAACCACACTGTGAGAATTAAGATAGGTTTGATATTATCAATTTATTTACATAGTGGTAAATATAAATACATACAGTTCAGTTCAGTTCAGTTCAGTCGCTCAGTCATGTCTGACTCTATCCGACCCTATGAATCACAGCACACCAGGCCTCCCTGTCCATCACCAGCTCCCAGAGTTCACTCAAACTCACATCCATCGAGTCAGTGATGCCATCCAGCCATCTCACTTCAGTCGTCCCCTTCTCCTCTTGCCCCCAATCTCTCCCAGCATCAGAGTCTTTTCCAATGAGTCACCTCTTTGCATGAGATTGTCAAAGTACTGGAGTTTCAGCTTTAGCATCATTCCTTCCAAGGAACACCCAGGGCTGATCTCCTTTAGAATGGACTGGTTGGATCTCCATGCAGGCCAAGGGACTTTCAAGAGTCTTCTCCAACACCACAGTTCCAAAGCATCAATTCTTTGGCACTCAGCTTTTTTCACAGTCCAACTCTCACATCCATACTTGACCACTGGAAAACTATAGCCTTTGCTAGACGGACTTGTGTTGGCAAAGCAAAGTCTCTGCTTCTCAATATGCTATCTGGTTGGTCATAACTTTCCTTCCAAGGACTAAGTGTCTTTTTATTTCATGGCTGAAGTCACCATCTGCAGTGATTTTGACTGTTTCTACTGTTTCCCCATCTATTTCCCATGTAGTGATGGGACCAGATGCCATGATCTTCGTTTTCTTAATGTTGAGCTTTACGCTTTTTCACTCTCCTCTTTCACTTTCATCAAGAGGCTCTTTAGTTCCTCTTCAGTTTCTGCCATAAGGGTGGTGTCATCTGCATATCTGAGGTTATTGATATTTCTCCCAATAATCTTGATTCCAGCTTGTGCTTCTTCCAGCCCAACATTTCTCATGATGACTCTACATAGAAGTTAAATAAGCAGGGTGACAGTATACAGCCTTGACGTACTCCTTTTCCTATGTGGAACCAGTCTGTTGTTCCATGCCCCATTCTCACTGTTGCTTTCTGATCTTCATATAGGTTTCTCAAGAGGTAGGTCAGGTGTTCTGGTATTTCCATCTCTTTCAGAATTTTCCACAGTTTATTGTGATCCACACAGTCAAAATCTTTGGCATAGTCAATAAAGCAGAAATAGATGTTTTTCTGGAACTCTCTTGCTTCTTTGATGATCCAGTGGATGTTGGCCATTTGATCTCTGATTCCTCTGCCTTTTCTAAAACCAGCTTGAACATCTGGAGTTCACAGTTCACATATTGCTGAAGCCTGGCTTGGAGAATTTTGAGCATTACTTTACTAGCGTGTGAGATTAGTGCAATTGTGTGGTAGTTTGAGCATTCTTTGGCAATGCTTTTCTTGGAGATTGGAATGAAACCTGACCTTTTCCAGTCCTGTGGCCACTGCTGAATTTTCCACATTTGCTGGCATATTGAGTGCAGCACTTTCACAGCATCTCTTTCAGGATTTGAAATAGCTCTACTGAAATTCCATCACCTCCACTATCTTTGTTCATAGTGATGCTTTCTAAGGCCCACTTGACTTCACATTCCAGGATGTCTGGCTCTAGGTGAGTGATCACACCATCGTGACTATCTTGGTCATGAGGATCTTTTTTGTACAGTTCTTCTGTGTGTTCTTGCCACCTTTTCTTAATATCTTCTGCTTCTGCTAGGTCCATACCATTTCTGTCCTTTATCGAGCCCATCTTTGCATGAAATGTTCCCTTTGCTAAGTCACTTCAGTCATGTCTGCCTCTGTGTGACCCCATAGACAGTAGCACATCAGGCTCCCCCATCCCTGGGATTCTCCAGGCAAGAACTCTGGAGCGGGTTGCCATTTCTTTCTCTAATGCAGGAAAGTGAAAAGTGAAAGTGAAGTCATTCAGTCATGTCCGACTCTTAACCACCCCATGGACTGCAGCCCACCAGGCTCCTCTGTCCATGGGATTTTCCAGGCAAGAGTACTGGAGTGGGGTGCCATAGCCTTCTCCCGAAATGTTCCCTTGGTATCTCTAATTTTCTTGAAGAGATCTCTAATGTTCCCATTCTGTTGTTTTCCTCTATTTCTTTGCATTGATTGCTGAAGAAGGCTTTCTTATCTTTTCTTGCTATTCTTTGGAACTCTGCATTCAGATGTTTGTATCTTTCCTTTTCTCCTTTGCTCTTCAATTCTCTTCTTTTCATAGCTATTTGTAAGGCCTCCTCAGACAGTTATTTTGCTTTTTTGCATTTCTTTTCCATGGGAATGGTCTTGATCCCTATTCCTGTACAATATCACAAACCTCCATCCATAGTTCATCAGGAACTCTATCCATCAGATCTAGCTCCTTAAATCCATTTCTCACTTCCACTGTATTATTGTAAGGGATTTGATTTAGTTCATAACTGAATGGTCTAGTGGTTTTCCCTGCTTTCTTCAACTTAAGTCTGAATTTGGTAATAAAAGAAGTTCATGATCTGAGCCACAGTCATCTCCCAGTGTTGTTTTTGCTGACTGTATAGAGCTTCTCCATCTTTGGCTGCAAAAAATATAATCAATCTGATTTTGGTGTTGGCCATCTGGTGATGTCCATGTGTAGAGTCTTCTCTTGTGTTGTTGGAAGAGGGTGTTTGCTATGACCAGTGCATTTTATTGGCAAAATTTTATTAGCCTTTGCCCTGCTTCTTTCCTTATTCCAAGACTAAATTTGCCTGTTACTCCAGGTGTTTCTTGACTTCCTACTTTTGCATTCCAGTCCCCTATAATAAAAAGGACATCTTTTTTTTGATGTTAGTTCTAAAAGGTCTTGTAGGTCTTCATAGAACCGTTCAACTTCAGCTTCTTCAGTGTTAATAAATATATACAAAAGGACATAAAGAAAAGTCATGTAAAAATCTGAAGTGAAGAATATACGTTATTAAAAGGAAAGTTAATATCTTTCTAACTTTTGCATAGCTTTTCTCATAGCTCCAGAATATGTCCCTGTATACTACTTAGGAAGTAGAAAAACTACATCTTCAGCCAAGATTGTGGTGTTTCCTATTGTCCTTTTCTATCATCATGCATAAATTCTTTTGCTATTAAATGTTTTACATATGAGAGACTGGCCTCATTTCTTTTGCATATGAATGGGAAAAGGGAGGATAATGGTATCCAAATAAGTGGAGGTCAGTGAAATTAAAACAGGAATATTCTGATTTTATGGGGATGACCATGTTGATAGTAAAATGTTCATATTGGATGCTATGATACATCAGGCCAGTTCTAACAATTAGTCACTCAACCTTAATGACATTTTCACCAAGTCAATATTCAGGGAACTAGATCAACAACTTCTTAAAGTCCTTTCTTAAATTATGAATCTATAATTAATGCATTATTTGGGTTTACTAGTATACCTTTTTCATTGCTGTGAGATTAAAATTGGTATATTTTACATACATGTAAACATGCTCTCCTTTTTCATTAAAAGGCCTTTACTGAACAAGCATTTCCTTTTAAAAATCTATTAATTACTGCTTCAAGCTAGAAAGCAGTTACAACCTAGGCAAAATCTCTTCTGTAAACAATTGGAAACTATAAAATTATTAAAAGTTGTTTTCAGAGACCAGAAAAGAGGCAGCTCAGAACTACTATTCCCGAGACAAGAGAAATAAGTGAGATGAACAATAAAACTACCATAGCTTTCTGCCTACAGGCAATTTCTAGACCAGGAAACCATAGAAGGGGAACCCAAACAAAGCCTAGTGACCTGGCTGATGTAGGAAATAGAGAATGCACTCTGACACATTTATGGAGCCCTAACAGGGTCAAGATTTGGCAATGGCAACCCACTCCAGTGTTCTTGCCTGGAGAATCCCAAAGACAGAGGGGCCTGGCGGGCTACAGTCCATGGAGTCACAAAGAGTTGGACGTGACTGAGCGACTAACTTTAAGTTTATACAATCTCTAGAGTGAGTCTAGACTGCATACTGAGTCACTTCAGTTGTGTTTAACTCCTTGAAACCCTATGGACTGTAGCCAACCAGGCTCCTCTGTTCATGGAATTCTCCATGTAAGAAAACTGGACTCGGTTGCCATGCCCTCCTCCAGGGATCTTCCCATCCAGAGATGGAACCTGCGTTTCTTAGGTCTCCTGCAATGGCAGGCAGGTTTTTTACCACTAGCACCACCTAGGAAGTCCAGCTACTCCTTATTTGTCCCCAAACATCTAAAGAATTATTTTGAAGGGATCAAAATCATCTCTAATAACTTTTGTTATTGCCCAACCAAACAAAAATAAATAGAACATTCTTTAAAGGAAGATAACAAAATCCAAACACTCAGAAGGTAACTAACATGTTTAACATACAATAAAAGAAAAAAAAAATTAATACTCATGCCTAAAAGCACAACAATGTAACCTATTACCTGAATAAAAGTAAGCCAATAGAAACAAACCCAGGAATGACACTATCAGAAAAGGGAATTTTAAAAAGCTATGTTTTATATACTTAAAAAGATAGAGAAATAAATAAATATGACAGGAAATAGAAATTATAAAAAATAATCAAATGCAAATTCTAAATGTGAAAAATATAACATCTGAAATGCAATTGTCCCTGGATGAGATTAAAAGCAGATTAGACGTTGAAAAAGAAAAGATCATTGAACCTGAGGGTTTAACAATGAAGCAGAAAAAGAAGAATATCCATGTCCCCTAGACTGGCATTTTTCATTTCCTATATTTCTTATGTAAGAAAATATAATACACAGAAGAATAAAGGTAAGAACACAGACCTCTAATTAGAAACTAAGCAAGTCAGAGATCACAGGATTATATCATTACCTGCTAAAATTAAAAGAACCTATCATAGAATTTTATACCTCCACCTCAAAAAACAGTTACTTAAAAAATAGTTTCAGAAAAACAAAAGTTGAGATAATTCTTTGCAATCAGAATAACACCACAAGAAGTGCTAATAAAAATTCTTTGGAAGAATAAAAATGGTTACATATGGAAACTAAGATTTCTACAAAGAAATAAAAAGCACATGACATTGCAAATATGTTAGTAAATATAAAATATTTCTTTTTTCATTTTAATTTACTTAAAGGAAAATTGTGTATAAATCAATTTTTAAGTTTATATGAAATTTATAATATATGTAGAAGTAGAATGTATTACTAAAAAAAGCACCAATTATAGTGAAAAAACAGAAATATGTGGTCTAAGAATCTTACATCTGTGAAGTGGTAGAAGTTTTTGGAGAGCAAGCTAAGATATGTTAAAGTATACTGTGACAAATGAATAAACAAGGAAAATGTTCCAATCCCAAACTCTGCGTGGCCTGGTCACTAAGGTCACATGCTTATACATAAATTTCAAATTATGTTCAGGCTTCTATTTATTTTTAACCTTTCCATTGTTAAACCAACATCCTGGAACTAGGAAGAGAAATAACATAGTCCTGTGTTTAAGGGGTAGGAGATAAAGGTACAAACTACTATATATAAAATAAATAAGCTATAAGAATATACTGTGCAGCCCAGGGAATATAGCCAATATTTTGTAATAACCTTAAATGGAGTACAACCTTTAAAATTTTGAACCACTATTTTATACACCTGACACTAACATAATATTGCAAAGTAATTATACTGCAATTAAAAAAAAAAAAACACTGCATCAAAAAGAATAAAATACCTAGGAATAAACCTAACCAATGAGGCTAAAGACTTGTACTGAAAATAATAAGACATTGAAGAAACAAATTGATGGCAACACAAATAAGTGGAAAGATATACTGTGCTCATGGATTAGGAGCATTAATGTTGTTAAATATCAATACTACTAAAGCTGAAACTCCAGTACTTGGCCACCTCATGTGAAGAGTTGACTTATTGGAAAAGACTTTGATGCTGGGAGGGATTGGGGGCAGGAGGAAAAGGGGACGACAGAGGATGAGATGGCTGGATGGCATCACTGACAATAGACGTGAATTTGAGTGAACTCCAGGAGTTGGTGATGGACAGATAGGCCTGGCGTGCTGCAATTCATGGGGTCACAAAGAGTCGGACATGACTGAGCGACTGAACTGAACTGAACCCAAAGTAATCTACAGATTCAGTGTAATTCCTCTCAAGACACAATGACATTTAAACAGAACTAGAACAAATAATCCTAAAATTTGTATGGAAACAAAAAGAACCTGAATAGTCAAAACAACCTAGAGAAAGAACAAAGCTGGTGGCATCATACTTCCTGATTTCAAACCATATTATAAAACTGTAGTAATCAAAACACCACTCTACTGGTGAGAGAAAAAAAAAAAAAAAAGGCACATAGTGCCGAGGTCCAGCCCCGGTGGATCCAGAGTAATTCGAAGGGAGACAGAATTGGCATTCTAGGAAACAACTTATTTAATTACAGATATATATAGAGATTAGAAACAGATAGTGTAGTAGGAAATATTCGTGGAGAAAAAGAGGCTGAATAGCTTGGTTTATGTGGGATACCAATAAAATTCCAAGACAAGGAATTTGCACCATCTACGTTGGGCCACTGGCGCCACTTGAATATTGGTAGGTGCCCCTCCTTGGGCTCCTTCTTGAGTGGAACTTAAAAGCCAGGGCAAGTAAGTAGACGTGGTGAGCACCCACACTCCAGATGGGAATTCAGCCAAAAAACTGGGAGCAAGAAAGAACCACACAGGGGAACCAGTCTTTCCAGAAACTGACCCGATCCCTTTATTTTTTAGGTTTGCTTATATATCTTTTGTTACACATAGAGACAAATGGCAATTTTAAAGTCACGTGGGGGTCAGCAGTCCTGACCTTTATCAAAATCAGGTGTTTCACATAAATGTATAAAAAAAGGTCTTAGGGGTTTTACATCATCTTCCGGCCATGAGGCCTGCTGACATTTTATGATCCTTTCTTTCTGATAACCAAAAAAAAACCTTATTTTTTCCAAGGGTGTTTTTTCTTAAACTAGGCACCACCCTCTGAAGGTAGAAGATAAAGTTGCATTCCTATAGGGTGAGGGTGTAGTGGGTTACAACTAAGAAAGGAATTTATTTAACCTAAGGTTAACATGATTAATCTTAAAGGTTAATACTTATTTCTCCAATATGCTAGTTATATTCATTATAAGGGCAGGGAATATGGAGATTTAGCAGCAAACGTCAGCCCAACAAATGAAAACTCTTCACCAATGTTCCCCTTAAGATCTATTTAGTCTTAAGATAGTGATAAAGTTACATTTTTACATAGCAAGGACACAGTGATTTATAACAAAGTACAGTGATCTATAACAAAAGAGAAAATTCATTAACTCAAAAAGTCTAGTATTGCTAACATCAAAAACTACTATATTTCCTTTTCTATATTCCAAATACATTAATATATTCCAGGTGCCTAAGGATATGGAGGCCTGGTGGCCATTATTGACTCAACAATGAGAAAAACCCTATGCTAATTAAGATTTTCAAAATACTCCAAACTCTCTGTGCTGTTTATGGTTGAGAGGTAGTAAACAATCATGTGAGTAGTGGCAGGAGTGTAGATAATCCTGTCACACAAGTTAGTCTGCAGAGAGGTTTGACCTGAGACACCCTTGTCACACCCAGGGCAGGGAATTAGCAGCAATTATTGGCACAACAAATGAAAAACCCTTTACCAATATAATTCCTAACCAACTCACTATACTAATAATTTCTAACTTCCCCAAAAGAATCTTCCTTTAGTAGGTCTAAAACATCTCGTGCCTCTCATGGTTGGGAGACTGTAAACAATCACATGTGGCCTGATGAACCTGTACAGGCAGGCTAGATAACCTTCAGAGGAGTTCTAAGTTGAAACACTCTTGTCACGCCCAGGAATTTTTATTGACTTGGAGCTATAAGTTAACTCCTTCTCCGAGAGAGGTAATGGGGGTCAGCCCCCTGTAAAGTCAGAGGTATAGATGAGAGCATAAAACAGTAAAGTAGGCAGACTCTGGTTTTGGGGGTAGATGCTCGGGAACAGGGGTTTCCTGAGGCTCGATCCCACCTTTGCCTATACCAAAGCCTCCTTCCTCATGACCTTTGCCATGGGCGGAGTTCCTCATGCTGGCTCCCAGCAACATAGATCAATGCAACAGAATATAGAGCCCAGAAATAAATCTATGCATAGACAGTCAATCTAAAACAAAGGAAGCAAGAAAATAAAATGGGAAAAGACTCTAGTCAATAAACAGTGTTGTTTAGCTCTTTTGCCCACTTTGTGACTGGGTTGTTTGTTTTTCTGGTATTGAGTTGTATGAGCTGCTTGTATATTTTGGAAATTAATTCTTTGTCAGTTTTTTTCCTTTGCTATTATTTTCTCTTATTCTGAGGGTTGCCTTTTCACCTTGCCTTCAATTTCCTTTGCTGTGTAAAATCTTTTAAGTTTAATAGGTCCCAGTTGTTTATTTCTGTTTTTATTTCCAGTACTCTAGCAAGTGAGTCATAGAGGAGCTTGCTTTGATTTATGTCATTGAGTGTTCTGCCTATGTTTTCCTGTAAGAGTTTTATAATTTCCATTTAGGTCTTTAATCCATTTTTGGTTTATCTTTGTGTATGGTGTTAAGAAGTACTCTAATTTCATTCTTTTACATGTAGCTGTCAAATTTTCTTTTTCAATGTCTAGTCTGCTTTTAATCTCATCCAGGGGCAATTTCATTTCAGACATTATATTTTTCATCTTTAGAATTTTCATTTGATTATTTTTTATAATTTCTATTTCTTGTCATATTTATTTATTTCTCACTTATTGAAGAGGCTATGTTTGCCCCATTGCACATTCTTGCTTCCTTTGTCAAAAATAAGATACCCATAGGTGTGTGGGTTTAGCTCTGGGCTTTCTATCTTGTTCCATTGGTCTATACTTCTGTTTTTGTGTCAGTACCATACTGTCTTGTTGACCAGAGCTTTGTAGTATCGTCTGAAGTCAGGAAGGTTGATTCTTTCAACTCCATTCCTCTTCCTCAAGATTGCTTTTCTCAATATTCTGGGTATTTTTTGTTTCCATATGAATTGTGAACATGTTTGTTCTAGTTCTGTGAAAAATGCCAGTGGTAATTTGATAGAGATTGCACTGAATCTATAGACTGCATGTGGTAGTATAGCCATTTGCACAACATTGATTCTCCCAACCCAGGAACATGGAATATCTGTCCATCTGTTTATGTTATCTTTGGTTTCTTTCATCAGTGTCTTATATTTTCCTGCATACAGTTATTTTGTCTCCTTAGGTAGGTTTATTCCTAGATATTTTATTCTTTTTTATTGCAGTGGTGAATGGGATTGATTCCTTAATCTCTCCTTCTGATTTTTCATTGTTAGTATATAGGAATGCAAGTGATTTCTTTATACATTTCCCAAAAGAATACATATAGATGGCTAACAATCACATGAAAAGATGCTCAACATCTCTCTTATTAGAGAAATGCAAATCAAAACTACAATGAAATATCACCTCACACCAGTCAGATTGGCCATCAATAAAAAGTCTACAAATAAATGGTGGAGAGGGTGTGGGAAAAAAAAAAAAAAGGAACCTTTTTGTACTATTGGTGGCAATGCAAATTGATACAGCCACTATGAAAGACTGTATGGAGATTCCTTTAAAATCTAGGAATAAAACCACAATATGACCCAGAACTCTCATTAGTAGTCATATACCCTGAGGAAACCAAAACTGGAAAAGACACATGCACCTCAGTGTTCATTTACACTATTTACAGTAGCTAAAAGACGGAAGTAACTTAGATGTCCATTCACAGATGAATGGATAAGGCAGCTGTGATTGATATATATATATATATATACACACACATATATATACACGCACCATGGAATATTACTCAGCCATAAAAATGAATGCCTTTGAATCAGTTCTAAAGAGGTAGATAAAGTTGTGGTACATATACACAATGGAATGTTACTCAGCCATAAAAAGGAACACATTTGACTCAGCTCTAATGAGATGGATGAACCTAGAGCCCATTATACAGAGTGAAGTAAGTCAGAAAGAGAAAAACAAATGTCATACGCTAACACATATATATTGAATCTAAAAAGAGGGTGCTGATGAAATTATTTGCAGGGCAGCAATGGAGACACAGTCATAGGGAACAGACTTATGGGCACGGGAGAGGGGAGTAGGAGAGGGTGGGATGTATGGAGAGAGTAACATGGAAACTTACAGTACCATATGTAAAATAGATAGCCAATGAGAATTTGCTGTATAACTCAGGGAACTCAAACTGTGGCTCTGTAACAACCTAGAGGGGTAGGATGGGAAGGGAGATGGGACATATGTGTACCTATGACTGATTCATGTTGATGTTTGGCAGAAAGCAACAAAATTCTGTAAAGCAGTTATCTTTCAATTAAAAAAATAAATTTAAAATTAAAAAATAAATGATGTTGGGAAAACTGAACAGACATATGCAAAGAATGAAACTGGATCACTTTCATATACACAAAAATTAACTCAAAATATATTAAAGGCTCAAATGAAAAACCTGTAACCATAAAAGTCTTAGAGGAACCCATAGGAAGTAGACTCTTTAACATTGATCTTAGCAATATCTTTCTGGATCTGTCACCTCAGACAATGGCAAAAAAAGCAAAAATAAACAAATGGGACTATATCAAACTAAAATGCTTTACCACAGTGGAGGAAACCATCAACAAAGTGAAAAGGCACATCACTCTTGTGAATGAATGTCTAGGGTGTCACTAGCCTCATAGTTGATTTTGGTTTGTCATGCCATTTGAAGTTGTGTTGATCTGAGTTCAAATACAAGTTATGACACTATTTACTATAAAGACCTTGGGAAAGCTTTTTAACTTTTCTGAGTTTCAATTTCTTATCTCAAGGAAAGTAAAAATGTCTTTACATTTCTCATTGGTAAAGCTTTTCTTTGTGAGACTTAATTAAGACAATGAACATAAATCAGGAACTTAGTACCAGGCACATGAAATGTGTTAGTAAATAATTATTTATTCTGACACTGAAGTCACCTACCTCCTCTAATAAAATATCCTCCATTGATTTCTTAACTCCTCCAAACTAGTTTTACATGTTCTTAGATACAAGGCTCTGTTTCTTTTTTCTTTCTTTCTTTCTTTCTTTTTTTTCTTCTTTTTGTATTCCAGATACCACATAGAATCTAATTCTAAGCAAATTAAACTTCAGCTGGGACTGAAGAGAATGTTCAATTTCTTAAAAGCCAATCATTCAGTGGTATGTTATTTCCAGCCCCATTTAGGAAGAAAGACCTATGCAATTGAGCATAATATTATAGATATACTTTTGTGGCTTCCAGCAAGGTCTCAAAGTTGTCAATCATGGTCTAGCAGATCAGCCAGATGGCTCTCCGGAGACATTACACAAGGCAAGTCTTTTAATATTTTATCAGCTACTGTTGATAGGAGGCACTTCAGCTTGGTGAGTCTTTTTATTACTTCCTTCATTTATTCTTGAGACACTTTTATCTCTGTTTATTGATTGCTACCTTTTAAATTTTTATTTAACACCGGTAAGCAGTGATGTGATTAATAAATTTGATTAAATTTTTCAGTAGAAAATTACTTTAAGTGTGCTTTCACAAACCTAATTCAGTGATCTTCTGGTAGATATTTTTGTATGTATTTGTATTTACTCCTTTGTTATGTTGATTCTCTGAAGACTGATACTCAAGTGAAGTAAGAAAGCAGAATTGTAACTAAAGAGAAACTGCATAATTCTCGGAAGATTCTTTTCAGGCTGCTTCAGACAGAGCAAAACACAAGGGATCACATGCTAAAGATCAATCATAAATTTCAAAAAATAAAAAAAAGAAAGAAAGGAAATAACAGCTACAAATGTATATACAGAGAATATTTAATCTCTAAAATGACTGAAACTGGCTTGTGCTTCTTCCTCCAAGTATGAAACCCCAAATAACATCCAACTGTCACAAGAGAAATATGCCAAGTAGGCAGAAAAAAATTACTCAAAAGCCTGTTTTAACTTACTCACAGAAACTTGCTGATTTCAATCCTTCCCATTTTAGCAGTTGCAAAACTGAACAAAGTGAGAGACAGCTAGCAGTGCTAACCAAAGTTCATTAGACTCAATATACACCCTCATGAAACTTATTGTGAAGATGCCATGGCTGTTATGGCATATTTCAAAAGACTGCTGGGTTAGCAAGCTTTGCCATGGTTCTCTCCTGAGCCCCATTAAGCTTGCACTGGCCAGTTGTGTTTCTTAGACAAGGTAGAATGCAGCTGAAAGACCTGATTTTTATTGTTATGTTGCTTGTTTTAACAAAAATAACTAGGCAATTCTGCCTAATATATGAAATTGGAAATTTTGGGGCTGATCCTGACCACAAGGATGACTGCTCACAAATCCTAGGAGAAAGGCAAAAGGGGACCTCAACCAATCAATGCCTGAGTGGAGCTAACTCCATTAAAATCATTCACTTTCTAGAAATGTTTCTGTACTTTACCCCCTTGGAAACTATTTAAATCAAAATCTGTCTAGTGTTTCAAGGATTAGGGGTCCTAGCTAAATTGCACTGATATTAGGATATATTCAGTTCAATTCAGTTCAGTTCAGTCGCTCAGTCATGTCCGACTCTTTGTGACTGACCCCATGTATTGCAGCACGCCAGGCCTCCCTGTCCATCACCAACTCCTGGAGTTCACCCAAACTCATGTGCATTGAGTCGGTCATGCCATTCAGCCATCTTATCCTCTGCCGTCCCCTTCTCCTCCTGCCCCCAGTCCCTCCCAGCATCAGGGTCTTTTCGAGTGAATCAACTCTTCGCATGAGGTGGCCAAAGTATTGGAGTTTCAGCTTTAGCATCAGTCCTTCCAATGAACACCCAGGACGGATCTCCTTTAGGATGGACTGGTTGGATCTCTTTGCAGTCCAAGAGTCTCTCAAGAGTCTTCTCCAACACCACAGTTCAAAAGCATCAATTCTTCGGTGCTCAGCTTTCTTCACAGTCCAACTCTCACATCCATACATGACCACTGGAAAAACCATAACCTTGACTAGATGGACCTTTGTTGGCAAAGTAATGTCTCTGCTTTTTAATATGCTATCTAGGTTGGTCATAACTTTTATTCCAAAGAGTAAGCGTCTTTTAATTTTATGGCTGCAATTACCATCTGCAGTGATTTTGGGCCCCCTCAAAAATAAAGTCTGACACTGTTTCCCTATCTATTTCCCATGAAGTGATAACATATACAAAATAGGTATGCTGGTAGTAAAGAACCTGCCTGCCTGTGCAGGAGACATAAGAGGTATGCATTTGATACCTGGGTCAGGAAGATCCCCTGGAGGAGGCCATGGCAATCCTCTCCAGTATTCATGCCTGGAGAATCCCATGGACAGTGGAGCCTGGCAGGCTATGGTCCACAGGTCTCCAAAGAGTCAGACATGACTAAAGTTACTTAGCATGGAGGCACACACAAAATAATGATGTGAGACTGGAAATGTATATCGATTTTTTTTTTTTAACTAAAAGATTGACTTTCAGCCTATCGACACTGGATGCACATGAGAAACACTTGAGAAAATTTCTAAAAATCATAATGTCCAGGCCAATTAAACCAGAATCTCTTGGGTAAGAGACTCAGAAATGAAACTTTTTTAAACTCCACCCAGTGAATAAAATAAGAAATAAAATTTAGAACAGTTGCTCTAATATATATGCTTCCCTTCTGACTGTATCTCACTGTATCTATCTTTAGTCCCTGGAAATTTATAAATCCACACATACAAATACACAAATTCCTTAGTGTTGGCAACTATTTACAACTATGCAGTTAAAAATTATTTGTATATAAAACTATATGTGCTATACACACACAAATGCACTTGATCATATGGCCCATTTACTCTAGGAAACTTGGGTGGGCTTAGATTTACTAAACTCCCTCAACAGACATAAATGAAATCTCTTCCATTTATATTTTCTCAAGTTATCTCTTTCTTTTCTAAGCAAGTAATAATCATTTAGCACTTAACTCACCACTAAGCCCTTCCCCCAAGATGATACCTAGAAATACATATAAGGAGATGTTTAAGGTCTTCTGGGCTATTGAGGAACAAAACCTCACAACTGGGAATTCTCTTTTGGTTGTTTCAGAAGTATCTAAGGGAGATTGCTGGATACCTTTAGATCCTGCTTGACCTTACTTCATGCTTCTTATGCTGTAGTAGATGATTTTACCAGCTTCTACTGGGTACTTATGACCATGCTGGTCTACAGTCTAGGTAATAAAGTTTAGAACTTAAAATCTATCAGAGGTCCTCCATCTTCTGGCTCCTGATTTCTCCTATTCCATGGGTTCTCACAACACTCTTAAACTCTCTAATGATTCATCAAAACTCAACTGCCTCCTAGGAACCATCTCTGTGGGGCAGACTCCAACTCCCCTTCTGTGACCTTCATCAACTACTTGTAAGTGATCTCTGTGTCTTGCTGAACTCAGAACTTAACTGACAAATTTGAGATTCTTGTGATAAATTTAATCTCTTGAGAAGACATTTCAGTAAGATCCAAATGAGTAGGGGTCAGCTAAATGACGATTTGGAGAAACTGTGTGTGCTCAGTCGCTCAGTTGTGTCTGACTCTTTGCAACCCTATGGACTTCAGCACACTAGAAAGCAATACAAATTCCCAGCTTGGGAAAAACTTGGCCTGTTGTAAAACAGGAATGACAAGATAGACGGTAGTAATCCAGAGGGTGAAAGTGGTAAAAGATGGTATGACAGAGATAAATCAAACTAGTAGCAGAGCACTGTAGACCAGGGCAAGAAGGCTACATTTCATTATAAGTGCAATGAAAAAAAACAAAGATTTCTTGTTGAGAGACAATGTGGTCTAATTCAATTTTTAAAAGTTAGTTGTACCTTCTTTAAAGAAATAGAGTATAGATTACAGAAGAATCGATCATAGAAGCAGGGAAAATAGGCTATTACAATAGTCTACATGAGATGTAAATATGACTTGGGCTACAGTGGCAGCAATGGAGATTTGATGAGAATCAAGATATAAGGAAAACATCTGATGAAAATACCAGCTAGATTTGCTCATATTGATATACTGCATGTGTGCGGGTCAGGAAAACAGATAAATCAAGGACTATTCCTGTATTCTGGCTATACAGTAATAGTGGTATTATTTATTGGAGAAAGAAGAGTGGGGAAAGAAGAATCAAGTCTCTATTTTTATAACATATTTGGATTCATGAGATCCATGCTCAGACGCCAAGTAGCTAGTTATGCGTACCAGCCTAAATGCCTCAGATGCTGATTTGGGTGTTACTGATATGGAGAAAACACTTAAAACTGTGAGACTGGTTGACATCATGTAGGCAGCAAGGTATAAGCTTCAGGGAACTTGAACATTTAGGGAGCAGGCAGGAAAAGAAAAATATTATAAATAAAACAAGGATAGAAGAAATCCAGGAAGAGAGAGATGTGTGTATGTGTGTATGTGAAAGAGAGAGATCACAGGAAAAGAGGAAGTAGGTTACCATGAGGGTAAAAGAAAGCAACCACAGAATGCAATAGAACAACCTGTGTGGGAGAACATCCCTGTAGAGGAGGGCTGGTGGCCCCACCTTGGTTATTGAAGCATGAACAGTTAATGTAGCATCTTTGCAGAGTGGTAACATGGTACCTCGAATCTGAGCCTGAGAAGGATGAAAGGGACATCTATGCAGAGAAGGACAGTTGGGACAAGAAGATCAGTTATATGCAGAGGGAATGACCAAATATGGTACATAGATTGAATCTAGTAGGAGTCACATGTACTCAGAGAAGGGCATTTAAAACTGGAGAAAACAAGGACAAATCCTGAGTGTTGCAGTAGAATTGAAGGCATTGATGATAGCTAAAGTAGTTTAATACATAGAAAGAGACAGAGACAGAGGAACAGAGAGAGAAAGAAATATAGATACAATGTGTGGTGTAGAAATACAGAATTAGTGTAGATGTAAATGTATGCACATATCCATGTACACATACACTTATTCCTTAGAGGTGTCTATTGAGCAGCCCTGGGAATAAGGCACCTTATTAAGTGCTACCAGATCTTGGTTTCCGAACATCATTCTTCACTAACAGAACCTGAGGATCTTTAGTAAAATAGCTTACGAAGTCAGAGAAAGTAGAAAACGGGCCTAGAAAAATCTTACTAATGCCAGAAAAAAGTGCTTAAAAGACAATTTGGATGTGTTTCAGAAGGATATAGAAACCATATTATAGAGTCTCCCTTTGACTAAATATAGAATAATTGGGGCATCAAAATGAGTAAACTTACTATTCTGAACGTTCAAGCTACTCCACATTCAAGGTCAGGAGGGGCAGCTGTGAGGAGATACCTCTCATCCAAGGTAAGGAGCAGCAGCCTCACTTTGCTGGAGCAGCCATGAAGAGATACCCCATATCCAAGGTAAGAGAAACCCAAGTAAGATGGTAGGTCTTGCAAGAGGCATCAGAGGGCAGACACACAAACCATAATCACAGAAAACTAGTCAATCTGATCACACGGACCACAACCTTGTCTAACTCAATAAATTAATCCATGCCATGTGGGGCCACACAAGACAGGAGGGGTCATGGTGGAGAGATCTGACAGAATGTGGTCCACTGGAGAAGAGAATGGCAAATCACTTCAGTATTCTTGGCTTGAGAACCCTATGAACAGTATGAAAAGGCAAAATGATAGGATACTGAAAGAGGAACTCCCCAGGTTGGTAGGTGCCCAATATGTCACTGGAGATCATGGAGAAATAATTCCAGAAAGAATGAAGTGATGAAGCCAAAGCAAAAATAATACCCAGTTGTAGATGTGACTTGTGATAGAAGCAAGGCCTGATGATGTAAAGAGCAATATTGCATAGGAACCTGGAATGTTAGGTCCATGAATCAAGGCAAATTGGAAGTAGTCAAACAGGAGATGGCAAGAGTGAATGTTGACATTCTAGGACTCAGCAAACTAAAATGGACTGGAATGGGTGGATTTAACTCAGATGACCATCATATCTACTACTGTGGGCAGGAATCCCTCAGAAGAAATGGAGTAGCCATCATGGTCAACAAAAGAGTCTGAAATGCAGTACTTGGATGCAATCTCAAAAACTACAAAATGATCTCTGTTCATTTCCAAGGCAAACCATTCAATATCACAGTAATCCAAGTCTATGCCCCAACCAGTAACACTGAAGAAGCTGAAGCTGAACGGTTCTATGAAGACGTACAAGACCTTTTAGAACTAACACCCAAAAAAAGATATCCTTTTCATTATAGGGAACTAGAATGCAAAAGTAGGAAGTCAAGAAACACCTAGGGTAACTAACAAATTTGACGTTGGAATATGGAATGAAGCAGGGCAAAGGCTAATAAAATTTTGCCAAGAGAACACACTGGTCATAGCAAACACCCTCTTCCAACAACACAAGAGAAGACTCTACACATGGACATCACCAGATGGTCAACACCGAAATCAGATTGATTATATTAGGGCAGGAATCCCTCAGAAGAAATGGAGTAGCCATCATGGTCAACAAAAGAGTCTGAAATGCAGTACTTGGATGCAATCTCAAAAACTACAAAATGATCTCTGTTCATTTCCAAGGCAAACCATTCAATATCACAGTAATCCAAGTCTATGCCCCAACCAGTAACACTGAAGAAGCTGAAGCTGAACGGTTCTATGAAGACGTACAAGACCTTTTAGAACTAACACCCAAAAAAAGATATCCTTTTCATTATAGGGAACTAGAATGCAAAAGTAGGAAGTCAAGAAACACCTAGGGTAACTAACAAATTTGACGTTGGAATATGGAATGAAGCAGGGCAAAGGCTAATAAAATTTTGCCAAGAGAACACACTGGTCATAGCAAACACCCTCTTCCAACAACACAAGAGAAGACTCTACACATGGACATCACCAGATGGTCAACACCGAAATCAGATTGATTATATTCTTAGCAGCCAAAGATAGAGAAGCTCTATACAGTCAACAAAAACAAGACCAGGAGCTGACTGTGGCTCAGATCATGAACTTCTTATTACCAAAATCAGACTTAAATTAAAGAAAGTAGGGAAAACCACTAGACCATTCAGGTATGACCTAAATCAAATCCCTTATGATTATACAGTGGAAGTCAAAAATAGATTTAAGGGACTAGATGTGATAGATAGAGTTCCTGATGAACTATAGAATGAGGTTCATGACATTGTACAGGTGACAGGGATCAAGACCATCCTCATGGAAAAGAAATGCAAAAAATGAAATGGCTGTTTGGGGAGGCTTGACAAATAGCGTGAAAAGAAGAGAAGTGAAAAGCAAAGGAGAATAGGAAAGATATAAGCATCTGAATGCAGAGTTCCAAAGACTAGAAAGGAGAGATAAGAAAGCTTTCCTCAGCTATCAATGCAAAGAAATAGAGGAAAAGAACAGAATGGGAAAGACTAGAGATCTCTTCAAGAAAATAAGAAGTAAGCCAGAAAGAGAAACGCCAATACAGTATACTAATGCAATAAATGAAATTTAGAAAGATGGTAATGATAGCCCTGTATGCGAGACAGCAAAAGAGAAATAGATGTCTAGAACAGTCTTTTGGACTCTCTGGGAGAGGGAGAGGGTGGGATGATTTGGGAGAATGGCATTGAAATATGTATAATATCATATATGAAATGAATTGCCAGTCCAGGTTCGATGCATGATACTGGATGCTTGGCGCTGGTGTACTGAGATGACCCAAAGGGATGGTACAGGGAGGGAGGAGGGAGGGGAGTTTAGGATGGGGAACACGTGTATACCTGTTGTGGATTCATGTTATGACCTCAACTTCCTAAAGCTTTCACATAAGTTTACTGATCAGATAAGGTATCATTATTTGCACAGAGTTCAAGATGATTGAAAATATAAAGTTGTATTTAACTAAAACCTAGAAATGGAAGACCTGTACATTGAAAACTACATAATATTAAGGACAAAATTGAAGTAAACAGAAGCAAATGAAAAGTTATTTCATGCTTATGAAGTAGAAGAATTAACACTGTTACTGTATCCATACTAACCACAGCATTCTACAGATTCAGTGCAATCCCTATCAAAATACAGTAAGTCCCCTACATACAAATGAGTTCCATACCAAGAGCACATTCGTAAATGAAATTTGCTCATAAGTCCAGCAAAGTTAGCCTAGGTCCCCAACTAACACAACTGGCACACAGCTTTGTACTGACTTACATGACTGGACATGGAAATGCAAATTCACATCTTTGAAAGCTTGCAGGTTCGTATGTAGGAGATTTACTGGACAAATGGTACTCTCCACAGAAGTAGAAGAAATAATTACAAAATTTTTACAGAAACACAAAAGACTAGAATAGTCAAAACAATCATGAGAGAGAACATATTAAATTGGAGGCATCATGCTTCCTGAGCTCACAAATTACTGAGACATTCAGAAGTACCTCGGCAAGTTGGAAAGCAAGATAGATTGAGGGCAGAACACAGGATCCACCACTTACCAAAGAAAAGTTTCAGTTAATTCATCGCTAAATGGGGCTAATAAGGCCTGCTTTGCTGTGGGGTTGTAAGCTCTGAGATTACATGTGAGAAGCATTGTGGTGGGTGGTGGTGAAACTAATGCAAAAAAAAAAACCAACCTGCATTTAACTAAACTAAAATATAACTCTGACAAACTTTATCAGTAGTAAGTATACTCATTGGCATGTCCGCTTAGATATAATTTCCAGGTTTTTTAGTTAACTTTAGGACCAGTACTAATATTGGATTATTTAATAAATAATCTTTGAATACTTAATTTCTATATGAAATAGACTACTGAAATATAGTCACCAATGTTTGCTTTTTAAGTATTTACATTTTTATTACTATTCACATTTCATATTATGTACATATTCATGCTCATTTGCTCAGTCAAGTACGACTCTTTGCAACCCCATGAATCACAGCACGCCAGGCAGCGATTAAGAAAACAGATACCTCGGTCCTACAACTGCAAGGAAATAAATTCTGTCAACACCACGAAGGAACTTGGAAGACTAACTTTCCCTAGATGGGGACGTATCCAGCCAACATATTGATCTTGGCTTTAGATCCTGACCCACAGAAACTGTGAGAATATAATCTGCTACATTTGTGGGAGGTAATTTGTTAAACAGCAATAGACAACGAAAATAGATTTAACACAACAGAGGATATTAGGGCACATAGGAAAAGACCTAACCCAGCCCATGGCCAGGAATGACTTTCTGAAGGAAGACCTAACGTTGAGACCTGAAGACTTGGCAAGTATCCGTCAAGCAAGGGGAGAGGAGTGGGGAAAGGAAGGTAAGAGAGATGTTTCAGAGAATCCTGGAAGTGTGTGTGTACACGTGTATAAGAGAGACAGAAACACAGACAGTAAAATCTTCCTCTTTGTCTCTGGCAGTTTTCTAATAAACTTTAAACCATATACTTTAAAATTCTTCACCCTTCACTTCTATTCCATATGACCATTCTCATCACAATCTATACTTTAAACAACTTCCACCATGTTTCTTACTTTGCAATTCCTATCCCTAAAATTTTACCTAATATCCTACATGCAGAGAACAGCTTCTCTGACTCACAAAAGGTCTTCTTATCTGCTTCACATAACAACTGTTTCATCACCTCCAGGATGCCTTAATCTTAAAAGTACTTCGTTTGAGTCTCTACCCAGAATCTCACACTTCACCACCAACAGTGCATTTGTATAACAAGTGTGAGAACAAGGATTCTTGTTATCCTTGGCTTTTGGAGGGTTGGAACCATGTTCAGTTTATGTTCTGTCTTGTTTGAGCTTCTTTTATCATATCATAAACACCTGTGACTAGCTAATTTTTTTTCTGGCCAGCAAGGCTTAATGACATCTGAGCTATTCAAAGTACAATAGAAAGAAACCTCTCTCATCCCTAGCCTGAGACCACCATTCAGGTCTTCTTTTCTCATGGGATATTGTGCGGTTTAGAGAAATGGATAATGGAATTTCCATTTTTACCTTTCTTACCAAACAAGTGTATGCATAGTTAAGCTTTCTTCCTATTATTATTATTACTATTGACTACTAGGTCTTTGCTACTGCACTGGCGTTTCTCTAATTGTGGCAAGTGAGGGCAACTCTCTAGCTGTGATGCTCGAGTTCCTCACTGTTGTGGCTTCTCTTGCTGGGGAGCCTGGGCTCTAGGGTGTGCAGTCTTCAGGAGTTGCAGTACGTAGCCTCAGTAGTTGTGGCTTCCAGGCTCTAGAGTACAAGCTCAACAGGTGTTGGCAGACAGGCTTAGATGCTCTGTGGCACATGGGATCTTCCCAGATCAGGAACTGAACCCATGGCTCTTGCACTGGTAGGCAGATTATCCACCACTGAGCCTCCAGGGAAGCCCTCGTTACGCTTTCTGAGTGCCCATTATGTCCAGCATTGTGTAAAACACTTTATGTGGATTACTTCATCCTATGCTCACAGAAAACCAATAGACAGATGTAGTAATACACTCCCCATTATACAGCCATGGAAACGAAAATTTAGAGAGATTGTGTAACTAAAAGTTAGAAGACACCAGCCCCAGCATTGTGTGTCTAGAACCCAGGCTCTCAAGCACTACAGGATGGTATTTTTTCAGGTCTCAACCTGGACATTACCCAGGAAGCCCTCCCTGACCACAGATGCAGCCAAATAATGTTGGACCTGGGAAGCTATCTCCTCCTCAGGGAAGTTTTGTTTGTTTGTTTGTTTGTTTAATGTTCAGACAGAGAGCTGAATGAACACTGCATGCATTTAATCACAGTTCTGCCATTTATCAACTTTGTAATCTTAATCCCTTGAAAAAAATATGATTACTATTACTCTGATCCATGAAAGCTGAAGCAAGTACATATACTCGGCAGAGTGCACTTCTGGAGACAAATGAATACAAACACACAATGATCCAAAATCTATGGGATACAGCAAAAGCAGTTTAAAGAGAGAAGTTTATAGCAATACAAGTTTACCCTGGGAAACAAGAAAAATCTCAAGTGAACAATCCACACTTATACTGAAAGGAGTTAAAAAAAGAAGAAATGAAATCACAAAAATCACAGCAGAAATAAATGAAAGAGACCAATTATATATACAAATAAGATCAATGATACCAAGAGCTGGAACTAGAAAAAGACAAAATTGTTAAACTTTTAGCCAGATTCATAAAGAAAAAAAAAGAACAGGAGAGGGCCCAAACCAATAAAGTTACAAATGAAAACGAAGTTACAATCAATACCATACAAATACAAAAGATCCTAAGAGACTACTACCCCAGTAAAATGGACAACCTAGAAGATGGACAAACTCCTAGAAATGTATAATCGCCAAAGATTGAGCCAGTGAAAAACAGAAAATAAGAACAGACCAGCTACCACTAATGAAATTAAATAAGTAATTTAAAAATTCTATTCCTTGTAGCAAGATAGAGAAGCTCTCAGTTCAGTTCAGTTCAGTCGCTCAGTCATGTCCGACTCTTTGCGACCCCATGAATCACAACATTCCAGGCCTCCCTGTCCATCACGAACTCCCGGAGTTCACCCAGACTCACGTCCATTGAGTCAGTGATGCCATCTAGCCACCTCAGTCTTGGTCATCCCCTTCTCCTCCTGCCCCCAATCCTTCCCAGCATCAGAGTCTTTTCCCATGAGTCAACTCTTCACATGAGGTGGCCAAAGTACTGGAGCTTCAGCTTTAGCATCATTCCTTCCAAAGAACATCCAGGGCTGATCTCCTTCAGAATGGACTGGTTGGATCTCCATGCAGTCCAAGGGACTCTCAAGAGTTTTCTCCAACACCACAGTTCAAAAGTATCAATTCTTCGGTGCTCAGCCTTCTTCACAGTCCAATTCTCACACCATACATGACCACAGGAAAAACCATAGCCTTGACTAGACGGACCTTAGTCAGCAAAGTAATGTCTCTGCTTTTGAATATGCTATCTAGGTTGGTCATAACACAGCCAGCAAAAACAAGATCTGTAGCTGACTGTGACTCAGATCATGAGCTCCTATTGCAAAATTCAGGCTTAAATTGAAGAAAGGGAAAACCACTAGGCTATTCAGGTATGACCTAAGTCAAATCCTTTATGACGATACAGTGGACAAATAGATTCACGGGACTAGATTTTGTAGACAGAGTGACTGAAGAATTATGGACAGAGGTCCATGAACACTGTACAGGAGGCAGTGACCAAAACCATTGCAAAGAAAAAGAAATGTGGGAAGCAAAGTGGTTGTCTAAGGAGGCTTTATGAATATCTGAGAAAAGAAGAGACCCAAAAGGCAAAGGAGAAAGGAAAAGATATACCCAACTGAATGCAGAATTCCAGAGAAGAGCAAGGAAATATAAGAAAGTCTTGCTAAGTGAACAATGCAAAGAAACAAAGGAAAACAATAGAATGGGAAAGACTAGAAATCTCTTCAAGAAAATTAGAGATATCAAGGGAACATTTCACAGAAGGATGGGCACAATAAAGGACAGAAATGGTAAGGACCTAATAGAAGCAGGAGAGATTAAGAAGTGGTGACAAGAATGCACAGAAGAACTGTACAAAAAAGGTCCTAGTGACCCAAATAACCATGAAGATGTGGTCACTCACCTAGAGCCAGACATCCTGGACTGTGAAGTAAAGCAGGCCTTAAGAAGCACTACAATGAACAAAGCTGGTGGAGGGGATGGAATTCCAGCTGAGCTATTTCAAATCCTGAAAGATGATGCTACTAAAGTGTGGCACTCAATATGCCAGCAAATTTGGAAAACTCAGCAGCAGCCACAGGACTTGAAAAGATGAGTTTTCATTCCAATCCCTAAGGCAGGCAATGACAAAGAATGTTCAGACTACCTCACAATTGCACTAATTTTACATGTTAGCAAGGTATGCTAAAAATCCTTCAAGCTAGGCTTCAACATTATGTGAACTGTGAACTTCCAGATGTACAAGCTGGATTTAGAAAAGGCAGAAAAACCAGAGACCAAACTGCCAATGTTCACTGGATCATGGAAAAAGCCAAAGAATTCCAGAAAAACATTTACTTCTACCTCACTGATTATGTGAAAGCCTTTGACTGTGTGGATCACAACAAACTGTGGAAAATTCTAAAAGAGATGGGAGTACCAGACCACCTTACCTATCTCCTGAGAAACCTGTACGCAGGTCAAGAAGCAACAGTTAGAAATGGACACATAACAGATTGGTTCAAAACTGGGAAAGAAGTATGACAACACTGTTTACTGTCACCCTGCTTATTTAACTTATATGCAGAGTACATCATGAGAAATGCTGGGCTGGAAGAACCACAACCTGGACTCAAGATTGCTGGGAGAATATCAACAACTTCAGATATGCAGATGATACCATGCCAATGGCAGAAAATGAAGACAAACTAAAGAGCCTCTTGATGAAAGTGAAAGAGGAGACTGAAAAAGCTGGCTTAAAGCTCAACATTCAGAAAACTAAGATCATGGCATCTGGTCTCATCACTTTATGACAAATAGAAGAGGAAAAAGTGGAAACAGTGACAGATTTTCTTTTCTTGGGCTCTAGATTCACTGCAAATGGGGACTGCAGCCATGAAATTAAAAGACTCCTGCTCCTTGGAAGAAAAGATATCACAAACCTCAACAGCATATTAAAAAGCAGAGACATCACTTTGCCAACAAGATCCATATAGCCCAGGCTATGGTTTTTCCACTAGTCATAAAGATGTTAGAGTTGGAACATAAAGAAAGGCTAAGCACTAAAGAATTGATGATTTTGAATTGTGGTGCTGGAGAAGACTCCTGAGAGACCCTGGGATAGCAAGGAGAGCAAACCAGTCAATCATAAAGGAAATCAACCCTGAATATTGTTGGAAGGACTGATGCTGAAGCTGAAGCTCCAATACTTTGGCCACATGATGAAAGGGTCAACTGATTGGAAAAGACCCTGAGTACAGGAGGAGAAGGGGCAACAGAGGATGAGCTGGCTCAATGGCATCACTGACTCAATGGACATGAATTTGAGCCAACTCCAGGAGATAGCAAGGACAGGAAAGCTTGACACACTGTAGTCCATGGGGTTGCAAAAAGTCATACACAACTTGGAGAGTGAACAAAAAAAATTTTTTTTTAATTCCCAACAAACAAAAGTCCAGGACTGAATGGCTTCATAGGTGAACTCTATCAAACCTTTAAAGAAGAATTAACTGATCCTTCTCAAAGTGTTCCAAAAAACTGGAGACAAAGGAATCCCTTTGAATTTATTGTGATGACAGCATCACTTTGATATAAAAACTAAACAGATATCATAAAAAGAAAATTACAGGCCAATATAACTAAAGAACACAGATGTAAACATCCTCAACACAATCTTAGCAAACTGAAGCCAGCAATACATCAAAAGAATCATTTACCATGATCAACTGGAATTTATCCCAAGAATGAAAGGATTTTTCAATATCCACATATCAATTAATATGATATACCATATCAACAAATTGAAGAATAAAATCCATATGATCATCTCAATAGATACAGAAAAAAACGTTTAACAAAATTCAACATCCATTTATGATAGAAAAAAAAAAGTCTCAGGAAAGTAGGCATAGAGTGAACATATCTTAACATAATAAAGGCCAGGTATGATAAGCCCACAACTAACATACCCAGTAGTGAAAAGCTGAAAGCATTTCCTCTAAGATCAGGAAAAAGACAAGGATCTCTGCTTTTATTCAACATAATTTTGGAAGTCCTAGCCATGACAATCAGACAAGAAAAAGAAATAAAAGCAATCCAAATTTGAAAGGAAGAAGCAAAACTGTCACTGCAGATAGCATGATACTATATACATAGAAAATCCTAAAGACACCTCCAGAAAATACTAAAGCTCATCAATGAATTTGATAAAGTTGTGGGATAAAAAAATTAATACACAGAAATATGCACATTTCAATATACTTATAACAAACAATCAGAAAGAAAAATTAAGGAAACAGTCCCATTTACTACAGCATCAAAAAGAATAAAATAACTAGGGACAAAAATACACAAAGAGGTAAAAGACTTATACTCTGTAAACTATGATGCTCATGAAGGAAACTGAAGACAGCACAAACATATGGAAAGATATAGTGTTCATGGATTATAAGAATTAATATTGCTAAAATGACCATATTACCCAAGGAAATCTACAGATTCAATGCAATCCCTATCAAACTACCAAGGGTATTTTTCACAGAAATAGAACAAAATGCATGGAAACACAAAAGACCCCAGATAGCACAAATAACCTTGAGAAAGAACAGAACTGTAGGATCCACACTCTTGGATTTCAGACTACACTACAAAGCTACAGTAAGCAAATGAGTGTGGTACTGGCATAAACCAGACACATAAATCAATAGCGAGCCCAGAAAGAAACCTATGCACTTAAGGTCAATCAACAACAAAGGAGGCGAAAATATACAAGAGTAAAGACAGTCTCTTCAATAAGTGGTGCTAAGAAGACTGGAAAGCTCCATGTAAAAGAATGAAATTAGAAAATTCTCTAACATCATATACAAAAATAAGCTCAAAATGAATTAAAAACTTAAATAAAAGGCTGGAAGTGATAAAACCCTTAGAAGACAAACTAGGCAGAACACTCTGACATAAATGGTAGCAATATTTTTTGGATCTTGTCTCCTAGTCACTTGATCATGTCTGACTCTTTTTGCAGCTCCATGGACTGTACCTCACCAGGCTCCTCTGTCTGTGGATTTCCCAGGCAAGAATACTAGAGTGGATGGCCATTTCCTTCTCAAGGGGATCTTCCCTACTCAGGGATCAAACCCGGGTTTCCTGCATTGCAGGAAGAGTCTTTACCACCTGAGCAACCAGGAAAGCCCATAGCAAAGGAAATAAAAGCAAAGACAAGCAAATATGACCTAATTAAACCTGAAAGTTTTTGCACAGCAAAGGGAACCATGACAAAATAGAAAGACAATCTACTGAATGGGAGAAAATATTTGCAAATGATATGATTGACAAGGAGTTAATATCCAAAATATATAAAGAGCTAATACAGCTAAATATTAAAAAAAATAGCAATGACCATCCAACACAATTTAAATGGGCAGAAGACCTGAAAAGATATTTTTCCAAAGAAGACAAGTCAGTCAATAGGTACTTGAAAATGTGTTCAACATTGTTAATCATCAGTACAGTTCAGTCACTCAGTCATGTCCGACTCTGCGACCCCATGAATCGCAGCACGCCAGGCCTCCCTGTCCATCACCATCGCCCAGAGTTCACTCAAACTCACGTCCAATCAAGTTGGTGATGCCATCCAGCCATCTCATCCTCAGTCGTCCCCTTCTCCTCCTGCCCCCAAACCCTCCCAGCATCAGAGTCTTTTCCAATGAGTCAACTCTTCACATGAGGTGGCCAAAGTACTGGAGCTTCAGCTTTAGTATCATTCCTTCCAAAGAACACCCGGGGCTGATCTCCTTTAGAATGGACTGGTTGGATCTCCTTGCAGTCCAAGGGACTCTCAAGAGTCTTATCCAACACCACAGTTCAAAAGCAAGTCTGTATAGTGTCACCTGCTTATTTAACTTATACACAGAGTACATCATGAGAAACACTGGACTGGAAGAAGCACAATCTGGAATCAAGATTGCTGGGAGAAATATCAATAACCTCAGATATGCAGATGACACCACTCTTATGGCAGAAAGTGAAGAGGAACTAAACCTGCTTATTTAACTTATACACAGAGTACATCATGAGAAACACTGGACTGGAAGAAGCACAATCTGGAATCAAGATTGCTGGGAGAAATATCAATAACCTCAGATATGCAGATGACACCACTCTTATGGCAGAAAGTGAAGAGGAACTAAAAAGCCTCTTGATGAAAGTGAAAGAGGAGAGTGAAAAAGTTGGCTTAAAGCTCAACATTCAGAAAACGAAGATCATGGTATCTGGTCCCATCACTTCATGGGACATAGATGGGGAAACAGTGGAAACAGTGTCAGACTTTATCCTGGCGGCTCCAAAATCACTGCAGATGGTGACTGCAGCCATGAAATTAAAAGACGCTTACTCCTTGGAAGAAAAGTTATGACCAACCTAGACAGTATATTGAAATGCAGTGACATTACTTTGCTAACAAAGGTACGTCTAGTCAAGGCTATGGTTTTTCCAGTGGTCATGTATGGATGTGAGAGTTGGACTGTGAAGAAAGCTGAGCACCGAAAAAAATTTTAATCATCAGAGAAATGCAAATTAAAGGTACAACCAGATATCACCTTACACATGCCAGAATGGCTATCATCATCATAACAACTGTTGGCAAGGATGTGGAGAAAAGGGAACCCTCATACACTGTTGGTGGGAATGTAAATTGGTACAGCCACCATGGAAAACAGTATGGAGATTCACAAAAAAACTGAAAACAGAACTACCATATGACCCAACACTTCCACTACTGCGTATATATATGAAAAAAAAACACTAATTCAAAAAGATACATACACCCCAAAGTTCACAGTAGCACAATTTACACTAGCCAAGACATGGAAGCAACCTAACTCAATGGAGAACGTACAGTATGGTATATATGTATGTGTGTGTATGTATAAACATATACACACACATGTATACATATACATTCACAAATATATACATGCTGCTGCTAAGTCACTTCAGTTGTGTCCAACTCTGTGCGACCCCATAGACAGCAGCCCACCAGGCTCCCCCATCCCTGGGATTCTCAAGGCAAGAACACTGGAGTGGGTTGCCATTTCCTTCTCCAATGCGTGGACGTGAAGTCGCTCAGTCGTGTCTGACTCTTAGTGACCCCATGGACTGCATCCTTCCAGGCTCCTCCATCGATGGGATTTTCCAGGCAAGAGTACTGGAGTGGGGTGCCACTGCAGATTCTTTACCACCTGAGCCATTAGGGAAGCCAATATATACATATGCATTGCATTATTTATGTGTGTGTGTGTGTGTGTGTGTGTGTGTATAATGGAATACTACTCAGTATAAAAAGGAATGAAATTTTGCATTTGCAACAACATGGATGGATGTGGAGGGTATTATACTAAGTAAAATGAGACAGAGAAAGGCAAATACAATATGATCTATTTTATATGTGGAATCTAAAAACTAAAACTAGAGAATATAATAGAAAAGAAACAGACTCACAGATACAAAACACAAACTAAAGGTTAGTAGTGAGGAGGAACAAGATAAGGGTAGAAGACTAAGAGGTACAGACTATTATGTATAAAATAAAAAAGCTACAAGGATGTACTATACAACACAGGGGATATAACCAATATTTAATGTTAACTATTAATAGAATATAACCTTTAAAAATTGTGAATCACTTAAAAAATTGTGAATCACTATGCTGTATATCTGTAACGTAAACAATATTGTACATCAAGTATACCTCAACTTAACAAAACAGAAAAAATATGATAACTATTCTTCTAATTCTTAAGGGAATTGAAGAAGGCATGTGCACTTAGGATAGGGCACTTCCTGTAGTGAAAAAGCAAAATTCCTCTTAAGTCAAGCATTCCTTTCCAGGCATTAGGATGACACATGTCAGGCATGTTGAATGTTGAAAAGTCCTTTGAAACATTACCTTAATTATACTTTTCAAGTTATTTATAATGACCAGAGAGAGAAGGGACTATAAATGATATTTTTGTATCTGTGATCTTTAAGGGTGAACTTTAAATAACACTGTTGTAAACTGAAAAAATTTCAGCTACTTCCCAAATCCCCAATAACTTCAAATAAGGTAAAACGTATGGAATTCAAGATAGAGGCTCAGAAATTATACTCCAGTAATAATAAAAAAGAAAACAGCAAAATTATTTTTAAAAAGTAATGTTGAGCATTAAAAAAATAGTGAGTTGATTTTATATCTTGCAACTTTACTATATTCATTGATTAGCTCTAGTAATTTTCTGGTGGAGTCTTAAGGGTTTTCTGTGTAGAGGATCATGTCATCTGCAAACAATGAGAGTTTTACTTCTTCTTTTCCAATCTGGATTCCTTTTATTTCTTTTTCTGCTCTGATTGCTGTAGCCAAAACTTCCAAAACTATGTTGAATAGTAGCGGTGAAAGTGGGCACCCTTGTCTTGTTCCCTGATTTTAGGGGAAATGCTTTCAATTTTTCACCATTGAGGATAATGTTTGTTGTGGGTTTGTCATATATAGCTTTCATTATGTTGAGGTATGTTCCTTCTATTCCTGCTTTCTGGAGAGTTTTTATCATGAATGGATGATGAATTTTGTCAAAGGCCTTCTCTGCATCTATTGAGATAATCATATGGCTTTTATTTTTCAATTTGTTAATGTGATGAATTACATTGATTGATTTGCAGATATTGAAGAATTCTTGCATCCCTGGGATGAAGCCCACTTGGTCATGGTGTATGATCTTTTTAATATGTTGTTGGATTCTGATTGCTAGTAAGCAATAAATGTTGGAGAGGGTGTGGAGAGAAGGGAACCCTCTTATACTGTTGGTGGGAATGCAAACTAGTACAGCCACTATGGAAAACAGTGTGGAGATTCCTTAAAAAATTGCAAATAGAAATACCATATGACCCAGCAATCCCACTGCTGGGCATACACACCGAGGAAACCAGAATTGAAAGAGACACATGTACCCGAATCTTCATTGCAGCACTATTTATAATAGCCAGGACATGGAAAAACAACCTAGATGTCCACCAGCAGATGAATGGATAAGAAAGCTGTGGTACATATACACAATGGAGTATTACTCAGCCATTAAAAAGAATACATTTGAATCAGTTCTAATGAGGTGGATGAAACTGGAGCTGATTATACAGAGTGAAGTAAGCCAGAAAGAAAAACACCAATACAGTATACTAACACATATATATGGAATTTAGAAACATGGTAATGATAACCCTGTATGCGAGACAGCAAAAGAGACACAGATGAATAGAACGGACTTTTGGACTCTGAGGGAGAGGGAGAGGGTGGGAGGATTTGGGAGAATGGCACTGAAACATGTATACTATCATGTAGGAAATGAATCACCAGTTTATGTTCGAAACAGGATACAGGATACTTGGGACTGGTGCACAGGGGTGATCCAGAGAGTTGATATGGGGTGGGAGGTGGGGGGGGGGGTTCAGGATTGGGAACTCATGTACACCAGAGACGGATTCATATCAATGTATAGCAAAACCAATACAGTAAAATAAAATAAAGTAAAAATAAAAATTAAAAAAAAGAGAGAGTTAAAGAGAGGTTCAGAGCAGCTGTATACCCAAAACATCAGAGTGTGAGCAGTATGTTCAGGACAGGAGGTCAAACTGACTCACTCTTTTCAATGTAGCTAATGAAGGGCCAACCTCAAAATGTTCAGAGTTCCAGGACTTTTCAGATAAACATTGGAAATGGTGAATATAATTCATTTCAGATAATGATTTACTGAAAAATACAGATGTAGAGAGAAAATGTCATCATTTTAATCTATTCTAAATATGGTCGCCCTGAAATACAGCAGCCACAGTCTCAACTGTGAGCCAAGAGATGTGGGCTCCAATGCTGGCTCTGCCTTAACTAGCTATGTGGCCTTGGCAAGTCCCTGTCTCACTGGGCTCATATCCTTATCTTTACAAATGAGAGGATGGGGAACCCAACTGGAGGACCCCACAAGTTCCTTCTGGCTTAAACAGCAAATGGAATAAATGAGGTGGTATCTTTTATTTATTTTTGGTATCTTTTATTTTTTAAAGCAGATGATTACCTTTGAGAGCATACACTTTAAATAAAGCACTGGTTTAAAGCATTTTAGAAGACATTTTGATAGCCACTGGTTGGAGGAAAAGACTGTAATTAACATCTGGAGTCAAGATAAAATTAAGTCACAAAGGAAGAGTATTTAAATATTTTCCTGAGCATAGAAATGAGACTTTTAGGATTATCATTTTTTAAAATTATAACTATTTCAAAATGTACATGATTAGTAATCCTGTTAAAAAACAAATAAGCACAGCATAGTGTATATAAAATGTATTTCACAGAAATCAACTCAGAGATTTTGAAAACAAACTTATTGTTACCAAAGGGGAAACATAGTAGGAGGGATAAATTAGAAATTTGGGATTAATTAAAAAAACACACACTACTATATATAAAACAGATAACCAACAAGGACCTACTATATAGCACAGAGAACTTTGGATATTCTGTAATAACCTATATGAGCACAGAGTCTGAAAAAGAATCTATGTATGTGCATAACTGAACCACTTTGCTATATACCTGAAACTAGCACTACATTGTAAATCAACTGAATGCATTTTGCATGTAAATCTCAATTATAGAAAGCAAAGCCTTCTTATGAATTATTCTGAAGCATTCACATTACATTTTAATTCATAACAGCCAAAATTTCCAATGAATTTACATATATATATTTTTATAATATGAATATGTGAATTATTGCAAATAAGCTAAATGAATTTCTAAGCATTATACTACACATTTTTTAAACTAGTGAAAGTGAAAGTGGCTCAGTCACGTCTGACCCCGACTCTGTCTGACCCCGACTCTGTCTGATGCCATTGACTAAACAGCCAATGGAATTCTCCAGGCTAGAATACTGGAGTGGGCTGCCTTTCCTTCTCCAGGGGATCTTCCCAACCCAGGGATCGAACCCAGGTCTCCTGCATTGCAGGCAGATTCTTTACCAGCTGAGCCACAAGGGAAGCACATATAATTGTACTTCAATAATTCATCAGGACATTCCTGCTTCAGAAAGATTTGAAGCTCGGAGAAACCCTTTATGTCTCAGTTTCACACATGAAGTGGGTATACAGAATACCATACTTCCCTAAATCTTTACAGAATAGTACATTCCACCAAAGAAGACTAGAAGTAGGGATTGAAAGTGCTTGTCAATGGTCTGACAGCTAATGGAAAGTGATTTCAAAACTAATGAAGTGGCATTTCCCTTGGGAACTTGTGTGAATTTTACTGGCATGCTCCAAAGTTTCTTACTGACTCTTGGTTTATGAATCAAGTTTTTGGTTTCTGTTCCTGTGTTGGTACTGTTATTTGTCTTGTTTTATTTTTGTTTCAGTTTTCCCTCTCCCAGGAACTCTTTTGAGTAAATGTGATGATTTGTAGGCATACTTTGAAATTTCATCATTCATATCAGTATCAGAAAATTAATCCCTGATTCAAACTATAACACAAATGCCCAGTCTTACTCCTGTCCTGGTGAAATCCCAGGTGGCTCAGTAGTAAAGAATTCACCCGCCAGTGCAGAAGATACACATTCCATCTCTGGGTAGGGAGGATCCCCTGCAGCAGGAAATGGCAACCCGTTCCAATATTCATGCCTAGGAAATCCACGGACAGAGGACCCTGGTGGGCTACAGGACGTGGGGTTGGAAAGAGTCAGAAACGACTAAACAACTAGGTACATGTGCAGTAAAATCAAACAGTTTAGAGATATCTCTCAAATCCAGTATCTATTCTCTCTGCATTCCTCATGAGACATAAACTCAATTTCCAAATCTCTCCCTGAGAGTTGGTAAACAAGGAACAGAACAAAGTTACACCAAAAAGTGAGAGGGGGGAAAAAAATCAAAGAGAGATTCTATACACTAAGCACACATACACACACATACCTACACTCTGGGTGCTTACCTATGCTTTGACCACGTCACATTTAGAAATGGAGAAGGAAATGGCAACCCACTCCAGTATTCTTGCCTGCAGAATCCCATGGACAGAGGAGCTTGGCAGGCCACGGGTCCATGGTGTTGCAGAGAGTCGGACATGAATGAAGTGACTGAGCATGCACATTTAGAAAGTATTAGAAAAATTTATATACATGACATCTGTGTTAAGCATAGGATTAGTGTGGATAATTCTAATTCTGCAGTTGCCATTAGTAAATAACAATTGTATGTCTTCTAGGCAGTCTTAAAAAGAATGGTCTTGGTGGTCTCTGAATGGAAGAAGCTGCTGACATGGGTGATCCGCTACTTGGGAGATTTTTCACTCTGGTTGCTCTTGGATCTTTAATGGTCATTTAATCAACCTTAAAGTACTTATTGAACTAGCTCTAACTAAACATTGTGATTTAAGTGCTGAAATTAATGAGATATTGCTCCAGGGAAATTGATGTTTTGCATGTTTCTAGGGCAACAGTTACTCTCTCCCAGCAGCAAGTCTGTTAGAAAATAAGGGGATGGAAATATTCAAACCCTTCTAAATGAAAGGAAACACTATATTTGAAGATTAAGGTTGATGGAGTGATGCAAACACACTCATGATACAAAGCAGCATGATGTTTAAGTAATGATATAGTTACTGAGAAAAGCAGAAATCAAGAAAACTTCACTTGATTAAATAGTTTTTTGTTTGGGTGATTTTAGTTTGGCTTGGTTTTTTTATGTTACTTTCTGTGTTTTTTCAATACAGTTTAACTGCCAAGCCTAGAGGTTTGGCTTCAGAAATCTAAAGTAACTGTGTAGCCCTTATAGCAGCAGAGATGAAAGTAGGTGCAGAGCTGTAAAATAAGCGGATGCAGAGAACAAAGGCAACTATTTATTTTTCTTTTTTGTTTTTTAAGATCCTACTATTCTTCTTAGAACTACCTTTCCCCTCTATTATTTAATATCCATTATTGATAAACCTGGAAAATAGACATTCTCTTCTGTAACAGAATATTCTCAATTATAGTAGTTTTTTCCTTTCAAAATGTGCAAAGGCTGGATCAGAGACTAATAAACTCTTTGAAACAAGAGTGCTCTTTTTGTACTTCTACCTCTCATTCATAGTGAGCAGGGAGTTGGGAAGTGGAAGACAAGTAGTTTTGGTTTCAGATGTTTTACTGAGGGAGGAAGGAAGATTTTCTACCTTCAAGAATCCTGTTACATAATGCAGATATGGGTAAGAAGGATCAAACCTTTATCAACTGACATAATATTTCTCTAATTGTTGTCCCTCAAGAATGAAGGAGAAATTCAAAAGGCTTTACAGAATAATGAGGGATGCTACTAAAGGAAATCTGGGAAGAAAATTAAAGGGGGACAAAATCATGTATGTAATCAATAACCTGCTAACCACCTGATTCGTAATCTCCCTAGATGAGTAGCTTGTTTGTTAATTGTTTGTTTTGGTGGGGAGGGGTTAGACTGTGGAGAGGGTACAGTTCTAAGAACCTGACACTCTCAATTCAAGAAAAGAAGAAAAGCTTATTGAGCATTTAACACTTGTCCTTGTCTACACTACTTCAGTGTATCAGCTCACCCCACCTTCTTTCCTTTTAAACAAGTTCATGTTGTACCATGATCTCTCCTCCAACCATCCACCAAGAAATAAGTTTTGTTTTTCTTTTCTTACCAAAGTAGCTATAGATTTAAAATTGCTTTATTTTGTTTAATACAGTAATACAACAAACAGTTCCGTGAAGAATCAGAATACTCTCAATATACATAGAAACAAAAATATAAGTGAATGGAAAATTCCCAACAGTGCATTGTATGACTGGTTGACCTCCTCAAGATGTGTATTTGCTTGTTTTTCTTTTTAATAAATGGGCTATTTTAATGCCTACTCACTAATGAGAGCTATCAATGTTTCCAACTGACAAACAGCCAATGCAGAAGGATTAAGAAAAACATGGATAATGATTTCCTTGTAGGTAAAAAGAAAAATTATCACTCATGCTGGTTTAAAGGCAGTCTTTCTGCCAGAATTAAGTTCCTTGGAGAAGAGAGAGTTCCAATGCTTTACAAAATAAAATTTAAAAAATCAATGTGTTCAACTTGTTTTTACCTTTTGAAGACCTTCTAAAGAAAAGTGTCATTTTTCTAAGTTTTCTCTGATACAATATTTTTTTTAGAACTACCTTTCCCTATTCTAGATTATCACCATTTTGCCTCTCCTGTGTCAGAGCAAACAAGAATAGATGAGAAAAGATTTAGCAAGTTAAAAATAACTTTTTTTTTAAAAAAAAAGAAGACTCAGAAAGGTTTGTTTTATTATGTATCCTTCTGTAAATCTATTTCTTGGCCATACCTTTTTTTTTTTTTTTAATATTCAAGGACTGAACATGCTGGCTCCTACTGTGACCCAGAGTTAGCTGGGTATGTCCTTGGACACAGACATAAAAACTCATAATCTGGGTTTGCTCCTGGCATGTCATGGGCTTCTAGAAAACGTGGATTGTCAGGGACAGTCTGGGTGAGATGGGGAGCTACATCTTCAAAGATTGGTTAGTAAGAAGGCATAGCATCCATCCTAATGCCTTTAGATTCATATTTTAGTATAAGAAACAGGTAACTGTCAAAGGGGAGATATAACCACTGGTTTCCAAACTTCCAGCCTCACAGCCTTGGTTTTCTGGCAGTTTCCATATGCTCAGACTGGAAATTGATCAAAGCAGCTTATTTTTACTTTCTTACTCATTGTTCATGTAAAAGCAGTGAGCAAACACACATGGAAGGGGTACGTATGATAATGCTGGCTGGGACTCGTAAGTTTTCTTATGATCCTAGCAACTGTTTCTAAACATCCTGAATTCATTCATCTGCTCAGGGGTTCACCTACATGTTGTGCCAGGGAAAAACAGGTGTAGGAACTTCATGAAGTGGAACTGATAGAGGATTATCAAAAAATAAAATGATGCAGTTGGAAAATAATAGATCCAGAGAGGTGTGTGTGTGTGTGTGTGTGTGTGTGTGTGTGTGTAATAATTGGGCTCTGGCTCATTTGCTTTGTGAGACCCATCAGAGTGGAAGGTGATTTCTAACAGCATTACTGCGGCTGAGCTGTCATGGCAGCAGCCCTCCAACCCCTGTGGCTGGGAACTCAGGAGCATCTGAGACAGCTCAGTCACTCAGATGGGTTTCCAGTGGAATCCGTGGCCAGATGGCTGGTTACTTCCTCCTCCTCCTCCTCAACTGTGGATAAATTTCAGTTAATAAAGGTATTTCTGAAGACAGCCCCTTACATCAGGAGACTGTTGCATTGAACAAACATCCCAGAATTTTACTTCTCCAAATGAATGATCTTACATGGCCACATGCAAAATCAGTGCTTCTTCCTCTCAGCGTTTTTGGAGCCTGTTTTGGAATTGGTTTAGCCCTGGTTTCAGAGCCGACAAAGTGCTTCTTACAGCTTTTGGGTCAGTCAGGCTCTTCTCAGGGAATAAAGATGGACAGCCCCGACATGCCAGGAGGAAGCATTTCTTTCCACCCTTTCTTAGTGCTCCACAGTCCCTGGTTAAGTAGGAGGCAAAATGAGCTCTTATTTGCCTAACTACCTGCTGTGGTGTGTTTAAAATAAAAACAATCAGTTCTTCAAAGTCATACATTTGGTGGCTCTTCAAGGACCAAAGAAATCCTTTCTTAGCTTTGAGTTCGAAATTGATTCATAGCTCAGTTCACGTTGATTAGTTGAAAATCTGATCTCAATTCTACCCAAGTGCTTATAGTTCACAGAACATCTGAAAACAGTGTAGAGTGAAATGTTTCTGTGGATTTTCGTTTGGTTTCCAGTTCTGCACTTGAAGCTCCAATAGTGATGTGCTGGGAACTGCAACAGCCGCTGGGTCCAGGGATGTGAAAGCATCCTGTCCCCAAAGATAAACTCACTGGTGTGGGCGCATGTGTACCACGTGGTTGCCTAGCCCCGCCCCCGGATGCTAGCAGGCCCCTGGTCAGGTGTGGAAAGATGGCAGTGAACATCAGACTGGGACTTCAGTGACTTTGAACACCTGCCATTTGGAGCAGCGGGGCAGAAGCAGTTGGGCATTCAGGGAAAATCAGAAGATTTGGCTTGACTGATGTCAAGCTGACAATGCACTGACAATCTCATTTTGTTTTTGTTTTTAAATGTTCCTACTCTCGCTGGTGGTGCTACAGAAAGCCCTTTCTGAAAGCCTCAGCCTGATCTCACTATCAGCCACTTAACCATGATATTAATTTTTTTTTCAGTTGCTAAATTTTTAAGATTTGGAATTACTCTGGGCTGGAAACTAGGCTCAACCACAACAGTCTGTTAATCAAACATTGCCCATCTTTCAGTAACTTGAGAGTTCTTTCATGTTGAAAAGGTCCTCCTTTCTATCTACCCCTACATTGGTAGAGAAAAATAGATTAATCATATACCTTGTGGGTTTTTTTTTCTATAGGAAATCAGGTCAGTGCTAGATTTCATAAAATTGTTTACAAGAGGTTTAATGAGAATGTAATAAGCATATCTCACTTTTGGCGGAATTGCCTGTGTCCGACACAGCTGCATTCTAGGTTTTTGGCAGGGGGATACTGTATGGGGTCTTCATTACTGTGTTGCGCTGCCCAGGCTTATCGCAGTGGCTTCTCTTGCAGAGCATGGGATCTAGGGTGTACAGGCTCAGTAGCTGCCCTCCAGCATGTGGGACCCTAGTTCCTGGACCAGGGGTTAAACCTGCGTCCCCTGCATCAGCAGGTGGACTCTTAACCACTGACCCACCAGGGAAGTCCTGCGTTATAAGTTTTCATTGGTGGCTTTGGTTAGAAATCTGGGCTCCCAGCAAGTTCCCAAGCTCAGAAAGATGCTTGTAGGATCAGAGTTGGCCTTGTGTGGACTTCTGGCTAGTTTTTGAACAGTAGTGGCTTTCAGGCACTGGAGAAGGAAATGGCACCCCACTCCACTGTTCTCGCCTGGAGAGTCCCAGGGACGGGGGAGCCTGGTGGGCTGCCATCTATGGGGTCGCACAGAGTCAGACACAACTGAAGAGGGGGATTCTTAACCACTGACCCACCAGGGAAGTCCTGCGTTATAAGTTTTGATTAGTGGCTTTGGTTAGAAATCTGGGCTCCCAGCAAATTCCCAAGCTCAGAAAGATGCTTGTAGGATCAGAGTTGGCCTTGTGTGGACTTCTGGCTAGTTTTTGAACAGTAGTAGCTTTCAGGCACTGGAGAAGGAAATGGCACCCCACTCCAGTGTTCTCGCCTGGAGAGTCCCAGGGACGGGGGAGCCTGGTGGGCTGCCGTCTATGGGGTCGCACAGAGTCGGACACGACTGAAGCGACTCAGCAGCAGCTTTACATTGGGCTTTCCTGGTGGCTCAGTGGTTAAAGAATCCACCTGCCAATGCAGATTCGATCCCTGGATTGGGAAGATCCTCTGGAGAAGGAAATGGCAATCCACTCCGGTATATTCTCTCCTGGAGAATCCTATGGACAGAGGAGCCTGGCGGGCTACAGTCCATGGGGTCACAAAGAGTCGGACATAACGGAACGACTGAACAAAAACAACAAGGACCATGTTAGAAAACATTTATCATAAGGTACTCCTTATCAGGTGCCAATTGAAAAAAAATCTCAGGAGGCAGTGAATTTAGTCAACGTACACCTTCAAAGTCTCAGACCTGAGCTGCTGAGAGGAATGAATAAAGTTAAGACGCTTTCATTTACAACTTTCAATTCTGGCAGATTAAACATTTACATCTCTTTTCCTTAAATGACTAGGTGGGGTGAGATTATTCAGAGGTTATTTTTCAAAAAATTTCCAAAACTCTGGCACAGGATTGGCAATATCCCTATAATGTTCTTTTCACTTAAAGAGTGGTATTGCAGGAGAAAAAAAAAATCATTTACACACTGTAAAATGTCTAGCTGACAAAGAGCTTTCATAAGGGTATTTGTTTCAGTGAAGTAAGTTGGCATTGATGCAGAGAGACTGATTCAAGAGAAAAGGATGCCAAAGAGGAAACAACAGAGGGAAAGAAATTAAAAAGTAATAAAGGAAGAAGTTTAGTGACTAGCAGGAAATTGCTTATCCATGGCCTTTATTGAAATTATACTTTCAACAACATGCTATAAATAATACCAAAATCTTTATATTTTAAAGGCACATTTAATATTTATTTCAAAGTCTTAAGGAACTCTTCACTCAAGTTAATATACTTTTTGGCATGAAAGTGAAGTGAAAGTGAAGTCGCTCAGTCATGTCCGACTCTTAGCGACCCCATGGACGGCGGCCTACCAGGCTCCCCCATCCCTGGGATTCTCCAGGCAAGAACACTGGAGTGGGTTGCCATTTCCTTCTCCAATGCGTGAAAGTGAAGTCACTCAGTCGTGTCCGCATACTTGATATAAAAATCTACATACAGAAAATATAGTGCATCAACTGAAAAAAATGCACAACCCAAAACCTGAGAATTGTGTTTTATTCAGTGGAATTTCTAAACTCAAGCCCAGGGGTCAACCTCTTAGCTCTAAAGGACTGCTCTGAACAGGTAAGGAGGGAGACAGGATATATAGGAGCTTTTGCAACAAAAATTCAGAACATCAAAAGGTTGCTGTTATTAAACAAAACCAGACATCTCAAGTCAATGAAGTTAGCACTTTCCTGTATATGGGAAGATGTAAGAGTCTGGGTTCACTGAAATCATTCCTTTGATATGCACCCTCACTATCTGGGGCCAGTATCTGTTTTTGTTTTCCATCTAGAATCCCTTCAGTCAGGGCGGTTGCAGTGGTTGATGGCCAGAGAGCCCCAACATCCTGTGTTTACTGACACGGCAGGTGACATTCTCCGTGTACAAGTAAAACTATCCCATTCTTATCCCTATTATGTTTTCCCTTCCTCTACAAGTATTTGGAGGGTCATAAGGCAGAGTGTTGAGTTGGATTGTGAAGAAGGCTGAGTGCTAAAGAATTGATGCTTTCGAACTGTGGTGTTGGAGAAGACTCTTGAGAGTCCCTTGGACTGCAAGGAGATCCAACCAGTCCATTCTGAAGGAGATCAGCCCTGGGTGTTCTTTGGAAGGAATGATGCTAAAGCTGAAACTCCAGTACTTTGGCCACCTCATGCAAAGAGTTGACTCATTGGAAAAGACTCTGATGCTGGGAGGGATTCGGGGCAGGAGGAGAAGGGGACGACCGAGGATGAGGTGGCTGGATTGCGCATCACGGACTCGATGGACGTGAGTCTGAGTGAACTCCGGGAGATGGTGATGGACAGGGAGGCATGGCGTGCTGCGATTCATGGGGCTGCAAAGAGTTGGACACGACTGAGCGACTGAACTGAATTGAACTGAACTGAAGGCAGAGTGTTTAAGATTCCATATTCACACTTGGTAACAAGGTTGTTTTATTCATTTTTGGCTTTAGCTTCACAATTGAGGAAAGCACAATGCTGCTCAAGGCATCTTCTCTTATTTTTCTGCTGAAAAATAGGCCTTGGATCTCTGCATAATAAATACTCAGCACCTCTGCGGCACTATTCAGTATAAACCAGATTATGAGACTGTCTTATATGTTTAAACAAGGACAGGGTTCACAGGGAGGTGAAAGAGTTTCAATTTTCCTTTTTTTCCTGGATTTGCTCTTGCTCAGTATTCCTCAGGAAATGAGCTGTTAAGGGATGTGCTGCCACATCAAAATTTTGAAAGAAGATACCTTAAAACCACCAAAGTAAACCTTCCTCTGGATAATTTAGCAGACTGACTATAGTACATTTCATCACTGACCAACAGAGCAGAAATAGCTACTACAGCCAAAGGCTAGTTCCAGAAACATTTCTGACCAGTCTTCTTGAGCTTTAGCTTCATGGTTCCATATTTAATCACTTCAGCACTTTGCTGGTTAAACAACTCTGATATGAAATGTGAATCCCAGAAATCGTTGTTTTATCCCAAACAGTTGGAAAACTTCCCTACCAATTGTTACAGATGCAAAAAGATCATTCCAAATCCCTATCATTTATTCTGCTCAATGAATTGTCTCTTTCTGTGGTTTTGAGAAATTTAACCAACTGTCCTAGTATCTTTTTGTCTCATTTTAGATAACTGCTTTAAACAAATGATCCAAGCTCAGAACTGAATTTATGGCAGCAGATTCAGACTCAAGCCCTGCAAAGCACTGGTATCTATTCTCCACATAACACATAAGAACAGTTTCCTAGGTCAAGCAGGGCAAGACCTCCAGATCTCTGATTCACATAGCCATTATTGACAAATTTTCTCTAAATTCATTTCTTTTAAAATAAATTGAGTATCTTTGTGAAATCATAGATACTGTAACACCGCTATTGCTGTTTAGTCACTAAGTCATGTCCAATTCTTTGTGACCCCATGGACTGTAGCCTGCCAGGACTCCTCTGTCCATGAGATTTTCCAAGCAAGAATACTGGAGTGGCTTGTCATTTCCTACTCCAGGGGATTTTTCCTGACTCAGGGATTGAACCTGTGTCACCTACATTGGGAGGCAGATTCTTTAGCACTGAGTTACCTAGGAAGCCCCTATAACACTATTAATTTTCTTTAATTTTTAACAAATTAAATATTACTTCAATGACTTTAACTCTGAAATGTTACAAATGGCAAATGACTTTTTCTTAGAGCATAATCATTCCGCATTCCAAGGCCAAATTTGCCTGTTACTCCAGGTGTTTCTTGACCTCCTACTTTTGCATTCCAGTCCCCTAGAATGAAAATGACATCTTTTGGGGGTGTTAGTCCTAAAAGGTCTTGTAGGTCTTCATAAAACCGTTCAACTTCAGCTTCTTCAGCATTACTGCTTGCAGCATAGACTTGGATAACTGCAATATTGAATGGTTTGCCTTGGAGACGAACAGAGATCATTCTGTCGTTTTTGAGATAGTATCCAAGTACTGCATTCCAGGCTCTTCTGTTGACCACGATGGCTACTCCATTCCTTCTGAGGGATTCCTGCCCGCAGTAGTAGATATAATGGCCATCTGAGTTAAATTCACCCATTCCAGTCCATTTTAGTTTGCTGATTCCTAGAATGTCAATGTTCACTCTTGCCATCTCCTATTTGACCACTTCCAATTTGCCTTGATTCATGGACCTGACATTCCAGGTTCCTCTGCAATGTTGCCCTTTACAGCATCGGACCTTGCCTCTATCACCAGTCACATCCACAGCTAGGTATTGTTTTTGTTTTGGCTCCATCCCTTCATTCTTTCTGGAGTTGTTTTTCCACTGATCTCTAGTAGCATATTGGGCACCTAGTGACCTGGGGAGTTCCTCTTTGGGTATCCTATCATTTTGCCTTTTCATACTGTTCATGGGGTTCTCAAAGCAAGAATACTGAAGTGGTTTGCCATTCCCTTCTCCAGTGGACCATATTCTGTCAGACCTCTCCACCATGACCCGCCCGGCTTGGGTTGCCCTGCAGGCATGGCTTGGTTTCATTGAGTTAGACAAGGCTGTGGTCCTAGTATGATTAGATTGACTAGTTTTCTGTGAGTATGGTTTCAGTGTGTCTGTCCTATGATGCCCTCTTGCAACACCTACCATCTTACTTGGGTTTCTTTACCTTGGGAGTGGGGTATCTCCTTATTGCTGCCATTCCTGACCTTCAACGTGGGATAGCTCCTCTAGGCCCTCCTGTGCCCGTGCACCAATGCTCCTCGGGTTGCTCCTCCCGGCCGCCACCCCTGGCCTCGGGCGCTGGGTTGCTTCTCAGGGCCACTGCCCCTGGCCTCGGGCACGAGGTGGCTTCTCCTGGCCGCCCCTGGCCTCAGAAACAGGGTAGGTCCTCTTGGCCACTACCCCTGACCTCGGACGTGGGGTGTCTCCTCCCGGCCATCACTGACCTTGGACTTGGGTAGCTCCTCTCAGCCGTTCCTGTGCCGTTGCAGCCTGGCACTCTCAGCCGCTGCCCCTATATGGCTTATTTGGAGAAGTGTCTATTTAGGACTTCTGCCCATTTTTTGACTGTTTCTCCCCCCCCCCCCCCCCTTATTGAGCTGCAGGAACCATTTGTTCATTGCAGCACTATTTACAATAGCCAGAACTTGGAAGTAACCTAAATGTCCATCAACAGATGAATGGGTAAAGAAGATGTCGTACATATATACAATGGAATATTAGTCTTAAAACGGAATAGAACTGAGTCATTTGTAGAGACATGGATGAACCTAGAGTCTGTCACACAGAGTGAAGTAAGTCAGAAAGAGAAAAACAAATGTCATATGTGAATGCATATATGTGGAATCTAGAAAAATGGTACAGATGAACCTATTTGCAGGACAGGAAAAGAGATGCAGTTATAGAGAATGGATGTGTGGACATGGAAAGGGAGGTATGCGCTGAATTGGGAGATTGAGACTGACATATACACACTACCATGTGTAAGATTGACAGCTAGTGGATATCTGCTGTATAGCACGGGGAGCTTAGCTTGGTACTCTATGATCACCTAGATGGGTGAGATGGGGGGTTGAGAGTGAGATATAAGAAGAGGGAATGTGTGTATACTTGTGGCTGATTCAGTTTCTTGTACAGCAGAAACGAATGCAACATTGTAAGGCAACAATGCTGCTGCTGCTGCTGCGTCACTTCACTTGTGTCTGACTCTGTGCGACCCCAGAGACAGCAGCCCACCAGGCTCCCCCGTCCCTGGGATTCTCCAGGCAAGAACATGGAATGGGTTGCCATTTCCTTATCCAATGCATGAAAGTGAAAAGTGTAAGTGAAGTTGCTCAGTCGTGTCCGACTCTTAGCGACCCCATGGACTGCAGCCCACCAGGCTCTTCCATCCATGGGATTTTCCAGGCAAGAGTACTGGAGTGGGGTGCCATTGCCTTCTCCAAGCAACAATACCACATTTTTAAAAATCATAGCAGAAATAAATGAAACAGAAACAAAGAAACAATAGCAAAGATCAATGAAACTAAAGCTGGTCTTTTGAGAAGATAAGCAAAATTGATAAACCTCTAGCCAGATTCATCAGGAAAGAAAAAAAGGTAGGGACTCAAATCAACAAAATGACAAATAACAAGTTACAGTGGACACCACAGAACTACAAAGGATTGTAAGTGACTACTACAAGCAACTGTAAGTCAATAAAATGAACAACCTAGAAGAAATAGACAAATTCTTAGAAAGGCACAACCTTCCAAGACTGAACCAGGAAGAAACAGAAAATGTAAACAGACCAATCAAGATACTGAAATTGAAACTGTGATTGAAAATCTTCAAACAAACAAAAGTCCAGGAACAGATAGTTTCACAGGTGAATTCTATCAGAGAAGAGTTAACACCTATTCTTTTGAAACTCTTCAAAAAAAATTGCAGAGGAAGGAACACTCTCAAGCTCATTCTTTGAAGCCACCATCACCTGGATACTGATGAAAATTACAGGCCAGTATCACTGATGTACACAGATACAAAAATCCTCAACAAAATGCTAGCAAACTGGATCCAACAGTGTATTAAAAAGATCATGTCTCATGATCAAGTGGGATTCATCTCAAGGATGCGAGGATTTTTCAACATTCACAAATCAATCAGTGTGATATACCACATCAATAAACTAAGAAATGAAAGCTATATGATCATCTCAATAGATTCAGAAAAAGATTTGACAAAATTCAACGCCAATTTATGAAAAACACTCTCTGGAAAGTGAGCTTAGAGGGAACCCACTTCAACATAACAAAGCCATATATGACAAACTCACAAGGAAATGTCATCCTCAAAGGTTAAAAATGGAAAGCATTTCCTATAAGATCAGGAACAAGACAAGGATATCCACTCTTGTCACTATTATTCAGCATCATTTTGGAAGCCCTAGCCACATCAGTTAGAGAGGAAAAAGAAGTAAAAGGAATAGAATGTAAAAGAAGACTTAAAACTGTTACTGTTTGCAGATGACATGATACTATACATAGAAAATCCTAAACATGCTACCAGAAAATTAGTAGAGCTAATCGATCAATTTGGTGAAGTTGCACAATACAAAAATAACACACAGAAATCTCTTGCATTCTTATACACTAACAATGAAAGATCAGAAAGCTAAACAAACAGTAGCATTTCATCAAAAAAAGAAAATATCTAAGTATAAACTTACTTAAGGAGGCAAAAATCTTGTACTCAGAAAACTATAAGATACTGATAGGAAAAAAAAAAGCTGACATAAAGAGATGGAGAGATATACCATGTTCTTGGATTAAAATAACCAATATTGTGAAAATAACTATACTAGCCAAAGCAATTTACAGATTCATTGCAATCCTTATCAAATTATGAATGTTATTTTTCAGAGAATTAGAACAAAACATTAGAACAAAAAATTTACAATTTGTATACCAACACAAAGACTGTGAATAGCCAAAGCAATCTTGAGAAGGAAAAAACAGAACTGGATGAATCAAGCTGTCTGTCTCCAGACTCTACTACAAAGCTAGTCATCAAAACAATTTAGTATTGTAATATAGATCAAAACTGTAACATAGATAAATGGAACAAGGATACAAAGCCCATAGATAAACTCAAACACGTATAGGCACGTTATTTTTGACAGAGGAGGCAAGACTATACAATGGTGAAAAGAAAACCTGTCCAATAAGTGTAAAGCCTCTCCAGGCTTTACATTTCTCACATGTAAATGAATGAAATGAGAACACTACCTAAATCATACACAAAAATAAATTCAAAATGGATTAATGACCTAAATGCAAGTGGACACTGTAAAACTCTTAGAGGAAAGCATAGTCAGAATGCTTATATTGCATCAAGATCTCTTTCAATCCACCTCTTAGAGTAACAAAAATACAAATCTAGCCTTGGTAAGTTTTTAAAAATTGAAATCATTTCAAGCATCTTTTCCGATCACAATGCAGTAAAATTAGATATCAGTTACAGGAGGGGAAAGGCATAAAAGTCACAAACATATGAAGGTTAAACAACATACTTTCAAATAACCAACATATCATGGAATAAATAAAAAAAAAGAAATCAAAATATGCATAGAAACAAATGATAATAAAAACACGACAATCCAAAACCTCTGGGATTCAGTAAAAACAATGACAAGAGGGAAGTTCATAGTAATACAAGTCTACCTCAAGAAACAAGAGAAACATCAAATAAACAACCTAACTGTACACCTAAAGCAACTAAAAAAAGAAAAACAAAAAAGACCCAAAGTTCACAGAAGGAAAGAAATTGTAAGCATCAGAGCAGAAATAAATGAAAAAGGAATAAGGAAAACTATAACAAAGATCAACTAAATTAAAAGCTAGTTCTTTGAGAAGATAAACAAAATAGACAAACTGTTAGCCAGACTCCAAGGAAAAAAAGGAAAAGAATCAAATCAATAAAATTAGAAATGAAAATGGAGAAATAACAACAGACAACACAAAAGATAAGAGACTACTATGAGCAACCATATGCCAATAAAATGGACAACTTGGAAGAAATGGACAAATGCTTAGAAAAGTATAACCTTCCAAAATTGAACCAGGAAGAATAGGAAATCTGAACAGACCAATCACAAGCACAGAAATTGAAACTGTAATTAAAAAACCTTCCAACAAACAAAAGCCCAGAACCAGATGACTTTACAAGTGAATTTTAACAAAAATTTAAAGAGTCAACATCCATCTTGCTCAAATTCTTCCAGAAAAATTACAGAGTAGGGTAAACTTCCAAACTCATTCTATGAGGCCACCATCACCCTGATACCAAACCCAGACAAAGATCCACAAAAAAAAAAAAAAAAAAACTTCAGCCCTATATCACTGATGGACATAGATTCAAAAATACTCAACAAAATTCGAGCAAACAGAATCTAACAACATATTTAAAAGATCATACATCATGACCAAGTGGGCTTTACTCCAGGGTTTCAAGGATTCTTCAATATACACAAATCAATCAATGTTATACACCGTATAAAAGATTGAAAGATAAAAACCATATGATTGTCTCAATAGATACAGAGAAAGCCTTCGACAAAATTCAACACCCATTTATGATTAAAAAAAAAAACCTCATCAGAAAGCATGCATAGACAGAACATACCTCAACATAATAGAAGTGATATATGACAAACCCACAGCAAACATTATACTCAGTGGCAAAAAATTGAAAGCATCTCCCCTAAACTCAGGAACAGACAAGGGTACCCATTCTCATCACTAGTATTCAAAATAGTTTTGGAAGTCTTAGTCACAGCAATCAAAGAAGAAAAAGAAATAAAAGGAATCCAGATTGGAAAAGAAGTTAAACTCTCACTGTTTACGGATAACATGATCCTCTACACAGAATATACTAAAGATACCACCAGAAAATCATTTTAAAATTACTAGAGCTAATCAATGAATATAGTAAAGTTACAGGGTATAAAAGTAATACACAGAAATCCCTATACACTAACAATGAAAAATCAGAAAGAGAAATTAGGGAAACAATACCATTCACCATTGCAACAGGAAGGATCAAATACTTAAGAATAAATTTACCTAAAGAAACAAATCCTAAAAGATGATGCTATGAAAGTGCTGCACTCAATATGCCAGCAAATTTGGAAAACCCAGCAGTGGCCACAGGACTGGAAAAGGTCAATTTTCATTCCAATCCCAAATAAAGGCAATGCCAAAAAATGCTCAAACTACCGCACAATGTACTCATCTCACATGCTAGTAAAGTAATGCTCAAAATTCTCCAAGCTAGGCTTCAGCAATACATGAACCATGAACTTCCAGATGTTCAAGCTGGTTTTGAAAAGGCAGAGGAACCAGAGATCAAATTGCCAACATCTGCTGGATCATGGAAAAAGCAAGAGGGTTCCAGAAAAACATCTATTTCTGCTTTACTGACTATGCCAATGCCTTTGACTGTGTGGATCACAATAAACTGTGGAACATTCTGAAAGAGATGGGAATATCAGACCACCTGACCTGCCCCTTGAGAAATCTGTATGCAGGTCAGGAAGCAACAGTTAGAACTGGACATGGAACAACAGACTGGTTCCAAATAGGAAAAGGAGTACATGAAGGCTGTATATTGTCACCCTGCTTATTTAACTTATATGCAGAGTACATCATGAGAAACACTGTGCTGGAGGAAGCACAAGCTGGAATCAAGATTGCTGGGAGAAATATCAATAACCTCAGATATGCAGATGACACCACCCTTATGGCAGAAACTGAAGAGGAACTAAAAAGCCTCTTGATGAAAGTGAAAGTAGAGTGAAAATGTTGGCTTAAAGCTCAACATTCAGAAAACGAAAATCATGGCATCTGGTCCCATCACTTCATGGGACATAGATGGCGAAACAGTGGCTGACTTTATTTTGGGGGGCTCCAAAATCACTGAAAATGGTGATTGCAGCCATGAAATTAAAAGGTGCTTACTCCTTGGAAAGAAAGTTATGACCCACCTTGATAGTATATTGAAAAGCAGAGACATTACTTTGCCAACAAAGGTCCGTCTAGTCAAGGTTATGGTTTTTCCAGTGGTCATGTATGGATGTGCAAGTTGGACTGTGAAGAAAGCTGAGAGCCGAAGAATTGATGTTTTGAACTGTGGTGTTGGAGAAGACTCTTGAGCGTCCCTTGGACTGCAAGGAGATCCAACCAGTCCATTCTAAAAGAGATCAGTCCTGGGTGTTCTTTGGAAGGAATGATGCTAAAGCTGAAACTCCAGTACTTTGGCCACCTCATGCAAAGAGTTGACTCATTGGAAAAGATTCTGATGCTGGGAGGGATTGGGGGCAGGGGGAGAAGCGGACGACAGAGGATGGATGGCTGGATGGCACCACGGACTAGATGGACATGAATTTGAGTGAACTCTGGGAATTTGTGATGGACAGAGAGGCCTGGCATGCTGCAGTTCATGGAATCGCAAAGAATTGGACACGACTGAGTTACTTAAATGAACTGAACTGAACTGAAAGAAACAAAAGGCCTGTATATAGAAAACTATAAAACACTCATGAAAGAAATCAAAGATGACACAAATAGATGGAGAAATATACCAATGTTCATGGATTGGAAGAATCAATATAGTGAAAATGAGTACACTACCCAAAGAAATCTATAGATTCAGTGCAATACCTACCAAGCTACCAGTGGTATTTTTCATAGAACTAGAAGAATTTCACAGTTCATATGAAAATACAAAAAAAAAAAAATAATACTTGAATAGCCAAAGCAATCTTGAGAAAGAAGAATGGAGCTGGAAGAATCAACCTTCCTGGCTTCAGACTATACTACAAAGCTACAGTCATCTAGAGAGTATGATATTGGCACAAAGACAGAAGTATAGATCAATGAACAAAATATAAAGCCCAGAGATAAATACATGCACCTATGGACATCTTATCTTTGACAAGGGAGGCAAAAATATACAATGGAGAAAATACAATCTCTTTAACAAGTGGTGTTGGGAAAACTGGTCCACCACATGTGAAAGAATGAAACTAGACCATTTCCTAACACCATACACAAAAATAAACTCAAAATGGATTAAAGATCTAAATGTAAGACCAGAAACTATAAAACTCTTAGAGGAAAACAGGCAGAACACTCTCTGACATAAATCACAGCAAGATCCTGTATGACCCACCTCCCAAAGTAATGGAAATAAAAACAAAAATAAAGAAATAGGACCTCAACCTAATTAAACTTAAAAGCTTTTGCACAATGAAGGAAACTACAAGCAATGTGATAAGGCAGCCTTCAGAATGAGAGAAAATAATAGCAAACAAAACAACTGACAAAAAATTAATCTCAAAAATATACATGCAGCTCATGTAGCTCAATCCAGATAAAATGAACAACCCAATCAAATAATGATCAAAAGAACTAAAAAGACATTTCTCCAAAGAAGACATGCAGATGGCTAATAAACACATGAAAACATACTCAATATCACACATTATTACAGAAATGCAGATCAAAACCAACCACTATGAGGCATCATTTCACATGAGTCAGAATGGCTGTCATCAAAAAGTTTTCAAAAAATAAATGCTGGAGAGGGTGTGGAGAAAAAGGAATCTTTCTACTCTGTTTGTAGGAATGCAAACTGGTACAGCCACTATGGAAAACAGTGTGGAGATTCCTTAAAAAGCTAGGAATAGAACTGCAATAGGATCCAGCAATCCCACTGCTGGGGCATGCACTCTGAGGAAACCAGAATTGAAAGAGACACATTTAGCCCAATGTTCATTGCAGCACTGTTTACAATAGCTAGAACATGGAAGCAACTTAGAAATGTCCATTAGCAGGCGAATGGATAAGGAAGTTGTGGTACATATGCAGAAAGGAATATTACTCAGCTATGAAAAGGAATGCACTGAGTCAGTTCTAGTGAGGTAGACAAAACTGAAGCCTGTTATACAGAGTGAAGTAAGTCAGAAAGAGAAACACCAATACAGTGTATATATACATATATATATATACATATCGCTCAGTCGCTCAGTCATGTCCCACTCTCTGCGACCCCATGAATCGCAGCACGCCAGGCTTCCCTGTCCATCACCAACTCCCGGAGTTCACTCAGACTCACATCCATCAAGTCAGTGATGCCATCCAGCCATCTCATCCTCACAGTAATGATGATCTTGTATGCAAGGCAGCAAAAGAGACACAGATGTAAAGAACAAACTTTTGGACTATGTGGGAGAAGGCAAGTGTGGGATGATTTGAGAGAACAGCATTGAAACATGTATATTACCATATGTAAAATAAATGACCAATGCAAGCTTGATGCATGAAGCAGGTACCCAAAGCTGGTGCTCTGAGACAACCCCGAGAGATGAGGTGGGGAGGGAGGTGGGAGCCGCTTCAGGACTGGGGAACACAAATGTACCCATGACTGATTCATGTCAATGTATGGAAAGTTCAGTTCAGTCACTCATTTATGTCCAACTCTTTGAGACCCCCATGGACTGCAGCAAACTAGCTTTTCTGTTCATCACCAACTCCTGGAGTTTGCTCAAACTCATGTCGAGTCGGTGAAGCCATCCAACCATCTCATCCTCTGTCATGCCCTTCTTCTCCTGCCATCAGTCTTTCCCAGCATCAGGGTCTTTCCCAGTAAGTCAGTTCTTTGTATCGGGTGGCCAAAGTATTGGAGTTTCAGCTTCAAGGCACAGAATATTGGGTATCCATCCTAGTGAATGAAATGTCATTTACCATCCTGGTTACTTATCCCTTACAGGAATGTTTTCACTGATTTATACTTCACTTCACTTACACAGGGACTTTGCAAATGAAAACATGCAATAAACATACCCCTCTCCTTTGGGTCAGGGATAGAAAGTCAGCTGTGTCAGTTAAGGTCTTTCAGAGCCTTTTCCTCAGCTAGAAAGACAAGTCATCACAGTTTGCAAGCTTTCCTTGTCTTACAAGGAAAGTGTGCTTTGGAGGGATTTCGTTATGGGGCTCTTAACAAGATCAAGCCAAATCACACAGCTTCAGCCTGTCAAAAGGCATTGAAAATCTTTTCTGGGTGATTTATCGTGGAAATACACATGGCAGGAAAGGAGAAGGAGAATTAGAGGAAGCAGAGAAAGCCCTACTCAGCCTGCAGTGCTGAGTTGGCAGGATGCCTGTGGCAGCCACAACAGCTGGTGGACAAGGCTGCCTCAACATGGGGACGGATGTGTTCCTGTGAGAAGGCCACCTCCTGAAAATAAATAATCACTGGGACATTCCCACTCTAAGAAGTGCATTAACACAGAGCAGTCACAGCCAGTAAATCCTGGCCAACAAGTATGGCAGAATAGGGGAACTGGATTAATTTGCAGCTGCTGGCAACACCTGACAGATCAGATGAAATATGGAGTAGCTTAGATTTCCTCCAAAAGTCAATAGCAGCACCATCACTAATTTAAAGCCAGAGCATCCATAGCTAACCAGAGTCACAGCTAGAGAGAGACTTGTGTAGAAGAACATAAATAATCAGAAATTTCAGCATCCCTCCTGTATCCTCAATGTACCTGTAAATATTTTGCCTCTTCTCTCTTGCACCTCCCTCCCTGGACTCAGGGCTTATCTCAGGATAAACTCTGCTTTGTGTAGATGATTTTCTTTTTTCTTTTTATTGGGGAGTATGTGCCAGTATAACAAGAGGGCACCTTTTGTTGAAAGCGGCACTAGGAAATGTAGGCTCAAATAGAAAGCTGTTGCCATTTGTCAATGTTGCTATGAAAAAGGGGTTCCAGATTGTACTCCGGGACCCTTGAGGGCAGAGAGTCTCTCTTCCAAGGCTGAAAGACTGCTCTTTGCCAGACTGGATGCTGAAAACAAACAATAGAAAGATGGAATGCAAAACAGTACACTGCCCCAGGTCCTTCGAGTCTAGTGGGAGAGAAAAACCAGGAACAGAGAGAGAAAATTAGCTAAAAGACCATTGCAGTAAAATGTGGTGCTTGAAAGAAGCAAGCTCGGAATGTCCTAGACAGAAGGGGAGTTACGGCAGGGCCTGGCCTGGGAACAGCCTATAGGAAGAAGAAAGGAGGCATTAGCACACAGGCCAGCTCTGATTACCCAAAAGACCTCTACTCAGAAACTCACAACATGTACCCATTGTTTTGCTTAACAACACTTGAGACTCTGCAAGCTTTTCTTCTTCTATTTCTTACTGTTCACCAGGGGACAGGCACCAGAAACAAGCAGGAGTTGGTAGGGGTAGGGGGATAGTTTTCAATTTATCAAAATAAGAATAAAAGTGCCCACTGTTTATTTTTAAGGGTTAATTTTTAAAAATAAAAATAAAATGACAAAGAAAGTAAATGAAGCTGCAACCCAAAAAGCCCTGTGGCCCTTGAGGTATATAGTAACTGGCCTTCTGGGTTTTAGGACAAACAAAAAAAGTAAATAAACAAGAATCATTGAAGTTTTGTCATTTGTGACCTGAAATCTTGCCATTTGCAACAACATGGATGGAACTTGAAGGCATTATATTAAGTGAAATAAGTCAGACAGAGAAAGACAAATACTGCGTGATGTCACTCACTCATGTGTGTAATCTAAAGAGGTGCTGGGCAAAATAAGCGAATGAGCAAAGGTGGTCAAAAGAATATTGTCAAGTAATTAGCCTCCAATTAAAGTAAATAAATTTAAATTTAAAAAAAGATACAAGCTTCCAATCATAAAATAAACAAGGCATGTGAATGTAATGTAAGGTGACTATATTAATAATATTATATTATGTATTTGAAAGTTGCTTAGAGAGTAGAATTTAAAAGTTCTCTTCAAGAGGAAAAAAATGTAATTACACATGGTGATGGATGTTAAGTAGACTTCTGTAGTGAACATTTTTGCAATATGTATATATCTTGAATCACTATATTATATACCTGAAATTAATACAATATTATAGGTCAATTATATCATAATTTTTTTAAGGTAGAAACTTTCCAGAATTTGGAAAGAGTCAAGATCTAACTTATTTCACTGTTCAATATGCATGCTAATCTTATACTAATAAATAACAATTTTTTTCACTCATTGAACTCCAGAAAGCACTTCACTGGTAACTAATATTGAATTAGTTTCCTAGAGCTGCTCTAACAAAGTACTGAGTGACTTAAAACAGACATTTATTCTCAGAGTTCTGGAGTCTAGAAGTCAGAAATCAAGGTGTCAGCATAGCTGGTTCCATTTTTAGAGGTTCTAAAGGAGAACCTGGTAGTTTCTGGCAATCCTTGGTGCTGCTTAGCTTATGGATTCATCATTCCAGTCTCTGCCTCCATCTTCACAAGGTTCTCTCCCTCGTGTCTCTGTGTCTAAATGTCACTCTTCTTGTAAGGATACCAGTCATTGAGTTAGGGTCTTTGCTAATTCATTATGACCTCACCTTACTTGATAACATCTTTAAGACTATTTATAAATAAAGTTAATTCATAGGTACCCCCTAAGAAAGTTAACATATTTTAAAGGGACACAATTCATGCTACAATGAATACCCAGTTACCCTGCCCCTTTTCAACCATTAATCGTTTACCAAAGATCAATCATGCACCTCTCCAAATTCAATCCAGGGAGATGTTACCAGCTACCCTGATTCATTCTCTTATTTTATCCTGAATATTCCCTGAGTAACCCCCACAAGGTGGAAGAACTATGTATTTGGCAGTAAACAGAGAGGAAAAGGTTCTTTTCTGACATTTTAGCTGAAGGTATGTGGAGCTATCCATTGTTCCACACTCTGAAATAGACGTGTATGTGCTTATCCAAGTGTGTTATGCTTGAACGTAATAAATCCGAAACAGCGCTATTGTGGTTTCTCCATTTGCACTCCCATTTTTCATCTTTCTATAGACACTTTGGCATTCTAGAACACTGAATGTTCTGAACAAAATGTCCTTTTCTTATTCAGTACCACATTTTAGTAGATAAAAGGTGAATGAAATGCTAAAAGTAATATATAATTTGCTACTAACAAATAGCAGAGGAGTAATGGAGCAAAGATGTTTTATAAAGGAAAGACTAATTACAGTGGGAACCAAACATAGCAAGAATTCAGTTTTAATCTTTCATAACAGAAAATGTCACTAACACATCTGAGTGTTTTCGTTTGTTCTTTATAGTAGCTTGAAATAATGACAGTTGGGGAAACTGTTAGGTTTCTACTAAAGTTGTCCCAAAGTTTGATTTATAGTCAGTTATCTTCCATTTGGCAGAAGCTTAGAAGGAAGCAGCAGTAGTGAGACTCTGGCAGATTTTGCCCTTGAGGTTAAGATATTAAACAAAAATGAAAACTAATGTATCTTCAGATGGAAGAGTGGTACTTAAAGTTGAGACAATCTTGTAAAATGTTTCTCCTTAAAAATGATTTTATTAGAGCAATTAAAAGTGTAGAAAGTGGTATAATCTTTTTTTAAGTTGTGTAAGAGCTCTATTCTAATATCCCTTGCCCTCTGAGCTAGATAAATCTATATATAGCTCCCTAGTATATGCTTCACTCATTATCTCTATATATAGAGACCTGTAGATAGAAAATTCACTGTGAACATAGGTCACACTGCATTCACAGGAGAACTGCATCTTCAAACCTTGAAACTATAAAATTCTTTGAATAGTTCAGAGTTGGCCCTGGGAAGTGAGAAGTCAGAGGTGATCTTTAAGTCCCACAATCATGCCTTTATTTATTTACCCATTCAACAAATATTTGCATGTAGTATCCATTACATGTAAACATTTTCTCCATTGTTGTGGGTTCAACAACAATAAAATAAAAAGATTTCTGTCTTCTAAGATCTTATAAAAAAGGAGAAACCTATAATTCTACTCTTTGCTGTGTGGCCAATGATACTACATCTTTATAATAAAAAGAGTTCTTCTAATATAATACAAATGGCTCCTACAGAAGTAAAAAGGGCAAAATTTGAAACATATTGTTTATCTCTAAGAAAGTAAGAGAATCTTTATAGAGGGGGGGAAAGAAAATGAGGTTTAAACTACAGTTAGACCAGTTATGACCTGTAAGGCAGAACCCAGGGGTAATTGGGAAGAAAGTGCCAAAATCAAAAGCTTAGAGTTCTGAGACTAGCCAGAAGGAAATAAGAAGTCAGTCTTTCCAGAGGCTCTAAACCTGGGTCTGTGGGTTCTCCAAGCATTCATGACAGAAGTCAAAATATTCATGGACTTGGTGTCATTGTTCAGTCACTGTCATGTCTAATTGTTTGTGACCTTATGTACTGCAGCATACCAGGCTTCCCTGTCTTTCACTATCTCCTGGATTTTGCTCAGACTCATGTCCATTGAGTCAGTGATGCCATCCAACCATTTCATCTTTTGTTGCACCTTTCTCCTCCTGCCCTCAATCTTTCCCAACATCAGGGTCTTTTCCAATGAGTAAATTCTTTTTATTATTTTTTTTTTAACCTTACAATATTATATTGGTTTTGCCATACATCAACATGAATCCACCACGGGTTGCATAGGTGGCCAAAGTATCAGATCTTCAACTCCAGCATCAGTCCTTCCATAAATATTCAGGGCTGATTTCCTTTAGAATTGACTGGTTTGATCCCCTTGCTGTCCAGGGGACTCTCAAGAGTCTTCTCCAGCCCCACAGTTCAAAAGCATCAATTCTTCAGCACTCAGCCTTCCTTATGGTCCAACTCTCACATCCGTAAGTGACTATTGGTAAAAACCATAGCTTTGACTATATGAACCATTGTTAGCAAAGTGATTCTGCTTTATAACATGCTATCTAGGTTTGTCATAACTTTTCTCCCAAGGAACAAGCACTTTTTAATTTCATGGCTGCAGTCACTGTCCACAGTAGTTTTTGGAGGCCAAGAAAATGAAATCTGTCACTGCTTCCACTTTTTCCCAATCTGTTTGCCATGAGGTGATGGAACTGGATGCCAATATAGTAGTTTTTTGAAGATTGAGTCTTCCCTGACTGTTCAGATTGTAAAGAATTCACCTACAATTCAAGATACCTGGGTTCAATCGCTAGGTCAGGAAGACCCCCTGGAGAAGGGAATGGTGACCCGCTCTAGTATTCTTGCTTATAGAATTCCATGGACAGAGGAACCTGGCAGACTACAATCTAAGGAATCACAAAGAGTCAGACACAGCTGAGTGGCTAACACTTTCTTGCTCGTGGGCTTGGATAGGGATAAAAATTATGTGTTTATTTCCATAAATTTCTCATTATGAGATTTCCTTTCATTATAAAATGTAAGGAACAAATCACAGTAATTTGAGCAATAACTATCTTTGTCTTTAATAGAAATCATAGATATTTCATATCACATTAGAGTACTACAGATCATTTGAAACAAGGTTTATGTTCATTATGACTGGTAACTGTTTATGGCAGTTAACTGGACAAAGCACTAGATTTCATTATTTAATGAATGAATAAAGAAGCATGTATATAAAAATGTTATATTTGTTTATGTATTTTGATAACTGTTGCTTCAGTCCATTCAGGCTGCTATAGTACAACACATAGACTGGGTGGCTTATAAACAACAGACTCTAACTTCTCACCGTTCTGGAAGCTGGGAAATACAAAAATAAGGCACCAGTAGTTTTGGTCTTTGGCAAGAACCTGCTTCCTGGTTCACAGATGGCCATCTTTGTGCTGTGTCCTCACATAGAAGAAAGAGGCAAAGAAGCTCCCTGGGGTCTCTTTAACAAGAACATTAATACAATGCAAAGACGTACAGGAAAACAATAAGATGGGGAAAACTAGAGATCTCTTCAAGAAAATTGGATATATCAAGGAAATATTTCTTTCAAGGAAGGGTACAATAAAAGACAGAAATGAAAAGGATATAACTGAAACAGAGGATATTAAGAAGAGGTGGTAAGAATACATAGAAGGCTATACAAAAAATGCCTTAATGAACCAGATAACCATGATGGTGTGGTCATTCACCTTGAGCCAGAAATCTTGGAGTGTGAAGTCAAGTGGACCTTAAGAAACATTACTACAAACACAGTTAGTGGAGGTGATGGAATTCCAGTTGAGTTATTTCAAATCCTTAAAGATAATGCTGTTAAAGTGCTGCACTCAATGTGTCAGCAAATTTGGAAAACTCAGCAATGGCCACAGGACTAGAAAAGATCAGTTTTCATTCCAATTGAAAACAGGTGCAATGCCAAAGAATGTTCAAACTAACATAGAATTGCATTCATTTCACATGCTAGTAAGGCTATGATCAAAATCCTTCAAGCAATATGTGAACCAAGAACTTCCAGATGTATAAGCTGAAATTAGAAAAGGCAGAGGAAGTGTTCTGGTTCAAGCTGGAGGAGTAGAGAATGTCTACTCATTTCCTCTTGTAAGAACACCAAAATCACAATTAGTTCTTAAGCAACCATTGACAGGAGGACACTGGAACCTACCAAAAAAAGATAGCCATGTCCAAAGACAAAGAAGAAGCCTCAGCAAGATGGTAGGAGGGGCACAATCACAATAAAATGAAATCTCATTTCGACCAGGTGGGTGACCCACAAACTGTAGAAAATAATACCGAAGAAGTTCTCCACTGTTGTGAAGGTTCTGAACCCCAGGTCAGGCTTCCCAGCCTGGGGATCTGACAAAAGCACTAGGAATCCCCAGGGAATCTGACCTTGAAGGCCAGTAGGATTTGATCACAGGACTTCCACAGGAGTAGGGAAAACAGAGACTCCAGGCTTGGAGGGCACAATAATAAAAACAAAACATTTGTGTGCCCCAAGACTCAGAGAAAAGGAGCAGTAACCCTACAGAAGACTGATCCCAAAGTACCTGCTAGTGTTGGAGGGTCTCCTGTAGAAGCATGGATCGACAAGGGCTCACCACAGGAAGAGGGGAACAGGCAGCTGCAGTCTGGGAAGGTCCCTCTTGGCTTGGGCCCTAGGAGGTCACCATTAACTCTACAATCAAGCGCATAGACTCAAGGCCAAAAATCTACCAAGAAGGGAACTCAACCCTATCCATCAGCAGATAATTGGATTAGAGCTTTACTGAGTAAGTCCCTGCCCACCAGAGCAAGACCTGGTTATTCCCACCACCAGTTTCTTCCATCAGGAAGCTTTCACAAGCTTCTTAGCCTCCTCCATCAGAGAGAAGAGAAAAGAAGTAAGAAGAACCACAGTCCCACAGGAACTAAAATGAAAACCACATTACAGAAAGTTAATCAGCACGTAAAAAGCAGAAACTTGTGTCCCAGAGGAAAGGACAAGATAAAACCCCAGAAAAACAACTAAATGAAGTGGAGATAGGCAACACTCCAGAAAAAAAGAATTCAAAATAGTGATAGTGAAGATGATTCAGGATCCTGGGGAATGAATAGAGGCAAAGAATGAGAAAATGCTAGAAATGCTTACCAAAGACCTAGAAGAACTAAAGAACAGAGATGAATAATACACTATAAGGAATCCATAGCAGAATAACTGAGGCAGAAGAATGGATAAATGATCTGGAGGACAGAATGGTGGAAATTACTGCTGCAGAACAGAATAGAGAAAAAAGAATGAAAAGAAAGGAAGACAGCCTAAGACCCTCTGGGACAACATTAAATGCACAAACATCCACATTATAGGGACCCCAAGAGGAGGAGTAGAGAGAGAAAAGACTCAGGAAAATATTTGAAGAGATATAGCTGAAAACTTCCCTAACCTGGGAAGGGAAATAGTCAACCAAGTCTAGGAAGCACAGAGAGTCCTAGCCAGGATAAACCCAAGGAGGAACACACCAAGATTAGCAACCAAACTTACAAAAATTAAAGACAGAGATAAAATATTAGAAACAACAAGGGAAAAAATGTCAAATAACATATAATGGAACTCCCATCAGGATATCAGCTATTTCTCAATAAAAACTCTACAAACCAGAATGGAATAGCATGATATATTTAAATTTATGAAAGAGAAGAACCTACAATCAAGAATACTCTACCCAGCAAGACTCTTCTTCAGATTTGATGGAGAAAGCAAAAGCTTTCCAGACAAGCAAAAGTTCGGAGAATTGAGCACCACCAAACCAGCTTTACAAGAAAAGCTAAAAGAACTTCTCTAGACAGGAAACAAGAGAAGGAAAAGACATACCTATAGAAAATAAACCCAAAACAATTAGGAAAATGGTAATAGGATCACACATATCCATAATCACCTTAAATGTAAATGAATTAAATACACCAACAAAAAAAAACATAGACTGGCTGTGCAGATGAAAACTGTGCCTGTACGCATTTCCACTTACCACATCACTCTGCTTTACCCACAAAATTTTATGTAATTATTTTATATTGTTAGGTTATGTTCCCATTATGGCCTGCAATTGTAATTATCTTTTATTTCTTGTCTGGCTATTGATTATGAAAACTCATGAATATCTCTCACTACTGTGTTTTTTTTTTTTCCTTCTGTTCTTAATTGATTTTTTTGTTTGTTTGTTTTGCTTTACAATACTGTA
>SJXQ01012115.1:12914-48867 GCA_006408695.1 Aepyceros melampus
GAGGGATTGGGGGCAGGAGGAGAAAGGGACGACCGAGGATGAGATGGCTGGATGGCATCACAGATTCAATGGACGTGAGTCTGAGTGAACTCCGGGAGTTGGTGATGGACAGGGAGGCCTGGCGTACTGCGATTCATGGGGTCGCAAAGAGTCGGACACGACTGTGCGACTGAACTGAACTGAACTGTAGTTCTAGAGGTCATAAATCCCCAGAGAACACCAAGAACATGGGTCTTATGGACTAAAATCAGAATGCTGGCAGAGATGGTTCCTCTGGAGGCTCCTGTGGAGAATCTCTTCCTTGTCTCTGGAGCTGCATAAGCTTGACTGCATTCTTCAGTGTGTGGCCATGTCATCTCAATCTCTGCTTCCTAGGGTCAAGTCTCCTCCTGGGTCCCTCCTGTAAGGACACTTAGGATTATGTTGCGCTCACCTCTTGTAATCCTTAACTGGGCCACGCCTGCAAAATGTAAAAGCTGACTCTGAAACTTATTTGGAGATGCAAGGAACCCAGGATAACCAAAACAATCTTGAAAAAGAACCAGGTTGGAGGATGCATATCTCCGTTTCAGAAGTACAGAGCTTCAATATTCAGGATGGTGTAGTACTGTCATAGACATGTAGATCAATTGAATAAAAATAAGATTCCATAAATAAATCTGTACATTAATAGAAACTGAATTTCATCAAAGAGGTCATGACCATTCACTGGGAAAAGAAGTCTGTTTAACAAAGGATGGGAATATATGGATGTACACATGCAATAGGATAAAATTGGACCCTTTATTTCATGTGATATTAAAAAATTACCACAAAATAGATAAAAAAATAAATGCAAGAGCTAAAACTGTTAGGTGCAAATTTTTGTGATTTTGGGCTGGGCAATGTTTTCTTAGATATGACATGAAAAGCACAAGCAACCACAGAAAAAATTGATAAATTGGACTTCATCNATTCATTTCAATGTATAGCAAAACGAATACAGTATTGTAAAGCAAAACAAACTAAAAAATAAAAATTAATTAAAAAAAATAAAAGCAAACATCTCACCTGATAATTTTATGATTTATTTGCCAAGAAGTATATGAAGACATATATATGGATCATGACCGATAGAGTCTATCTCTCTGCTAAGATACATATACATGTTTGTAAACATAAATATTATACCAATGAAAGTTCTTCCAATATGTATATACAGCAATATATTTTAATATAAATACATATAATGTGTAACACACACAAACACACATGCTCATACCTATTTGCATACATAAAAAGCACTTACAGTAACTTCCCAAAACAAAGGCACCACCGAGGAAAAAAAATTAGAGTTGGTCTTTGGCTTTCTGACTTCCTCTTTGGCAAGCACAAATAGACTGGAATATTACTAAAGGTTGTATCCATCACCATAACATTTTCATTTGAAATTGGTTGTGTGTAGTCCAGTTTCAGTATTATGGAAAAAAGTCACCAAATCTTTTAAAACCTAATTTTTCCAATAAAGTAGTCTGTCAAAACAAAAAACATTAAAACATGAAACATTTTGATTTTTAGTAACGTCAAGTGCTTATAAGTATGCAATCAAATATGAAGAATAAAAATTTAATATTTTAGAGGTTTTATTCTACATCCTAACACATATAAGATAGTGCTTCTAAATAAATATCATATATGCAGTGTTTTTAATATGAGTAATCTCATTTAACCATCATCAGTTTACTTGCAGCTTATTTTATATTGGTCTAGTTATTTCTCAAATGTAAGTTGTAAACTTTTATTTGAGAAATAAGATTTTATAGTTCCTTGTATGCATATTTTAAATATTTTTATTTTATTTCTTTGGTCATTCAGTTTGTTTAAAATTTCAGAATGTATGTAAGTTTACTTGTAAAACTATTCCCATTTTTTGAACTACAACTGCATTCCTTCTTTAAGAAAAGACTTGGAGGAAAATAAAGCTCTATTATTAAATGTGTACCATTGGAGTAATGCTCTTTTTACCATTTTTGGTAAGATTTCTAATACTTTTGTAATATCTTCCAATGAATAGTTCACAAAAAGGAATTCTGAAATATTGTGGGGGAATAGAACATTGATGATGTTTTTCTTTCACTAAGTCATATCTGACTCTGCAAAAACTCCTCTGTACTCGGCTGTCTCCAGAGTTTGCTCAGATTCATATATATTAATGGATTTGGTGATGTTATTTAATCATCTCATCCTGTGCAGATAATACATTTTGCCTTCTCCTTTTGCCTTCAATCTTTCCCACTATCAGGGTCTTTTCCAATGACGTGACTCTTCCACAACAGGTGGCCAAATATTGGCCCTTCATCATCAGTCCTTCAAATAAATATTCAGGGTTGATTTCCTTTAGGGTTGATTGGTTTGATCTCCTTGCACCCCAAAGGACTCTTAAGTCTTCTGCAGCACCACAATTCAAAAGCATCAATTCTTCAGTGCTCAGCTTTCTTTATGGTCAAACTCTCACGTCCATACATGACTACTAGAGAAACCATAGCTTTGACTATATGAAAATTTGTCCTCAATGTGATGTCTCTGCTTTTTAATATGCTGAATAGGTTTGCCATAGCTTTACTTCCAAAGAGCAGTTGTCTTTTAATTTTATGGCTGCAGTCACCATCTGCAGTGATTTGGAGCCCAAGAAAAGAAAATCTGTCACTGCTTCTACTTTTTCCCCTTCAATTTACCATGAAGGGATGGCATCAGACACTGTGATCTTAGTGTTTTGAATGTTGAGTTTCAAGCCAACTTTTTCATTGTCCTTTTTTCACCCTCATCAAGAGTCTTTCTAGTCCCTCGTCCCTTTCTGCCATTAGAATGGTATTATCTGCATATCTGAGGTTTTGATATTTCTCTTGGCAATCTTGATTCCAGTTTGTAATTCAATATGGCTGCAGTCACCATCTGCAGTGATTTGGAGCCCAAGAAAAGAAAATCTGTCACTGCTTCTACTTTTTCCCCTTCAATTTACCATGAAGGGATGGCATCAGACACTGTGATCTTAGTGTTTTGAATGTTGAGTTTCAAGCCAACTTTTTCATTGTCCTTTTTTCACCCTCATCAAGAGTCTTTCTAGTCCCTCGTCCCTTTCTGCCATTAGAATGGTATTATCTGCATATCTGAGGTTTTGATATTTCTCTTGGCAATCTTGATTCCAGTTTGTAATTCATCCAGCCTTACATCTTGCATGATGTACTCTGCATAGAAGTTAGATAAGCAATGTGACAACATACAGCCTTGTCATACTCCTTTCCCAATTTTGAATCAGTCCATTATTCCTTGTCTTGTTTGAACTGTTGCTTCTTGACCCACATACAGGTTTCTCAGGAGATAGGTAAGGAGGTCTGGTATTTCCATCTCTAAGGATTTTCCACACTTTGTTGTGGTGAACACAGTCAAAGGCTTTCATGTGAAGCAGAAATAGATGTTTTCCTGGAATGCCCTAGCTTTCTCCACAACCCAACAAATGTTGGCAATTTGACCTCTGGTTCCTCTGCCTCTTTAAAACCCATCTTGCCCACCTGGACGCTCTTGATTCATATACTGCGAAGCCTATCTAGAAGGATTTTGAGCATAACATTGTTAGTGTGTGAAATGAGCACCAGTTGTATGGTAACTTGAACATATTAAATAGAACATTCAGTTCAGTTCAGTTCAGTCGCTCAGTCATGTCCAACTCTTTGCGAGCCCATGAATTGCAGAACACCAGACCTCCCTGTCCATCAGCAACTCCCGGAGTTCACCCAAACTCATGTCCATCGAGTTGGTGATGTCATCCAGCCATCTCATCCTCTGTCGTCCCCTTCTACTCCTGCCCGCAATCCCTCCCAGCATTACATAGCATTTATTATTATAGCTATATGAAGTGACTAAAATTTTACGAAGACTTTAAAATCATATAACCCATCTGCTTTAACAATGAGAATATTGAGAACAATAGGTTCCTGTTTTCGACTCAAGTTAATTGGCTAGTGAAAGGTTGTTGTTTAATCATGAAGCCATGATTTTTGGCCACCGGAGGAGAAGAATTCAATCTGAGGCCAGAGACGAGGCTTGATCGCTCAGAGTTTTTGTATAATAAAGTTTTATTAAAGTATAAAGGAGATAGAGAAAGCTTCTGACATATGCATCAGAAGGGGACAGAAAGAGTACCCCCTTGTTAGTGTTAGCAATGAAGTTATATACTCTCCAATGAATCCGAAGAATGTCTGGAGGTTGTAAAGACCTCACCAGACCTACTCCCATAATTTATATTTTAAGATAACAGAATTAGCCAGAAGGTTTAATCCAGAGACTGTCCTCAGACAGAATACATTATTGTTATATAATCCTAAGGAATGTAGAGAAGGAAAAAAAGCTTGTCCTTTCTTCCTCCTTGAGAATTCCAGACCCCTCTCTCCTTGGGGACCCCTAGACTACTTATCAACCTGCCTAGGAAATGACTCTCTCACTAGTAATTGACAAGATGTAAACCCAGTTTTCTAGGCCAGTATTTACATAAACTATTTGTGCTCCTGTTCAGTTCAGTTCAGTTCAGTCACTCAGTCGTGTCCGACTCTTTGCGACCCTATGAATCTCACCACACCAGGCCTCCCTGTCCATCACCAACTCACAGAGTTCACTCAGACTCACGTCCATCGAGTCTGTGATGCCATCCAGCCATCTCATCCTCTGTCGTCCCCTTCTCCTCCTGCCCCAAATCCCTCCCAGCATCAGAGTCTTTTCCAATGAGTCAACTCTTCACATGAAGTGGCCAAAGTACTGGAGTTTCAGCTTTAGCATCATTCCTTCCAAAGAAATCTCAGGGTTGATCTCCCTCAGAATGGACTGGTTGGATCTCCTTGCAGTCCAAGGGACTCTCAAGACTCTTCTCCAACACCGCAGTTCAAAAGCATCAATTCTTTGGCCCTCAGCTTTCTTCACAGTCCAACTCTCACATCCATACATGACCACAGGAAAAACCATAGCCTTGACTAGATGGACCTTAATCAGCAAAGTAACATCTCTGCTTTGAATATGCTATCTAGGTTGGTCATAACTTACATATTACTAATTGCTAAGTTATGTTTTTTAAAAGAGCCTATAAAAGTGGAAGCAACATAAGTGTATTCAATGCTAGGACAATTAAAAATGATGCTGTGACAGAAATAATGTAAATTTGAACTTTAAAAAGATAGTTACATAAGGAACAATGAATGAGAAGTGGCATGCTGGTCAACAGGGTACAGTCTTAAAGCAGCCATTTGACCATTAACATATTTAAGTAACTCTAAAGTCCAAAATCACTGCAGATGGTGACTGCAGCCATGAAATTAAAAGACACTTACTCCTTGGAAGGAAAGTTATGACCAACCTAGATAGCATATTCAGAAGCAGAGACATTACTTTGCCAACAAAGGTCCGTCTAGTCAAGGCTATAGTTTTTCCAGTGGTCATGGATGAATGTAAGAGTTGTACTGTGAATAAAGCCGGGCGCCAAAGAATTAATGCTTTTAAACTGTGGTGTTGGAGAAGACTCTTGAGAGTCCCTTGGACTGCAAGGAGATCCTACCAGTCCATTCTAAAGGAGATCAGTCCTGGGTGTTCTTTGTAAGGATTGATGCTAAAGCTGAAACTCCAGTACTTTGGCCACCTCATGTGAAGAGTTGACTCATGGGAAAAGACCCTGATGCTGGGAGAGATTGGGGGCAGGAGGAGAAGGGGACGACTGAGGATGAGATGGCTGGATGGCATCACTAACTCGATGGACATGAGTCTTAGTGAACTCTGGGAGTTGGTGATGGACAGAGAGGCCTGGCATGCTGTGATTCATGGGGTTGCAAAGAGTCGTACACGACTGAGTGACTGAACTGAACTGAAAGTACGATTAAGATTTCAACTAAAATTACACATATACACACATATTTTGGAATGATACACAAATATAGAAATATAAACTTAAAACACATACACCCATATATACATTGCATTTGTACACAGCATTTGTAAAACAATCACACCCAATCTCTAAAATATACTTACCTTTGGCCTTAGAAATAAGCTATACTGGAGAAAGAATATAAATTTTTTGTTGTAGACAGCACCTGCATTTAAAAGCTAAGCAGACCTAAATATTCTTTCTTTTGTTAACAATGTCCTGGTTCACTTTAGGGAAATACCATATTCTGTTAGTTGAAATCTTTGATGGGAAAGTTGATCAAGGGAACAATCACTCACCAGTTAAGAGGTAAGAAAATAAACTTAAGGTAGATTTAATGCACTCTCCTGGATGTTTATTCTTAAACAGAGACCCTAAGAATGAGAATACTCAGTGATGACTTATCACCACAATGGAATCCTGAAGAGGTTTGTTCCTAGATAATGACATCTCTGGTGCTGCTGACTTTTCTGAAGATTAGAATTTCAACTTCCAATTCTGTGAGCTTCCAAAATCTTATACAACTTTTTCATTTGGTTATTGGTTGTTTTTATTATTACTACAGTCATTGTTAGCATTTTCTTAAATTAGCCATGGACACATCACTTTCTTAGCTTCCTTACTAGCAAAACAAAACGCACACACACACACACACACAAACACAAATGTAAAAAACAACTGCATGTTTTTCAGTCAGGTCTAGGGGAAGTTTGAGATTTGGAGAAGGGCTCAGTGGTAAACAGAGTAGATCTTCTGTTCATGTTACTGAGTAATGAAAGATTCTCATTTCAATACAAAAGTGATGCTATGTTTTATCTGGGATATTAGTGCCAAAAGGGAAAAGTAAATGGCAACCCACTCCAGTACTCTTGCCTGAACAATCCCATGAACGGAGGAGCCTGCTAAGCTACAGTCCATGGGGCTGAGCAGAGTTGGACACGACTGAGTGACTTAGAAGCAGCGGCAGCAGTGCCATTTCATATTATCAACATGAACTGTCATTCAAAATGCCTTACTTTATAAATAATGTAGCACTTCTTCATATACTTGTTAACTCTATATAGACCTTTGGAGAGACATCTGTTTAGGTCCCTTGCACATTAAAAAAAAAAATTAACTATAGACTTGTGTGAGTTTTTTATGAATATTGGATATTAACCTCTTATCAAACAGATAGTTTGGAAATGTTTTTGTACTGTAGGTTGCCTTTTCATTTTCATTTTGGTGATGATTTGATTTGCTGTGCAGAAGTGTTTTTAGTTTGATATAGCCTCATTTGTCTCTTTTTACTTTTGTTACTTTTGCTATTGTTATCATAGCCAAAAAAAAAAAAAAAAAATCATTGCCAAAGACAACACAAAGGAACTTTCCATCATGTTTTTTAATTGGAGTTTTTAGGGTTTCAGGGTTTACATTAAAATCTTTAATGTACACTGAGTTGTCTTTTGTGTATGGTACAAGATACGGGTATAGTTACTTCATTTGTATATGCATATCCAGTTTCTCCAATACCATTTATTGAAAACTAATCTTTTCCTATTGTGTATTCTTGATACCTTGTAAAAATTAGTATACTGTATATACTTGAGATTATTTTGGCTATCTATTCTGTTCCATTTTCATATATGTCTGTTTTTATGCCAGTACTACGCTGCTTTGCTTATTATAACTGTAAATCTAAAAAATATTCACAACCTAGTTGAGAGTTATGTCTTATTCAGTGGAAATTTTCAGGACTTTAGCCCAGGAGGCAGCATGTCAAATAACCTGAAAGAACCACTCTGAAGAACTGAGAGGAGGAGTCAGGTTATATAGAAATTTTGCAACAAAGAACAGGTAGTCTGAATACCAAATGATTTTTATTAATTCAAGAACACCAGATATTCCAAGTCAGAGAATTTAGTGCTTTTCTGTGTATGGAAAGATGCAAGAGTCTGGGTTCATTGAAATCATTCCTTTCATATGCATGTCACCTATCTGGGACTAGTATCCTGTTTTCATGGATCCCGGTAGCAAGACCATCTCCAAGAAAAAGAAATGCAAAAAAGCAAAATGGCTGTCTGAGGAGACCTTACAAATAGATGTGAAAAGAAGAGAAGCCAAACAGCAAAGGAGAAAAGGAAAGATATAAGCATCTGAATGCAGAGTTCCAAAGAATAGCAAGGAAAGATAAGAAAGCCTTCCTCAGTGATCAGCGCAAAGACATAGAGGGAAACAATACAATGGGAAAGACTAGAGATCTCTTCAAGAAAATTAGAAATACCAAGGGAACATTTCATGCAAAGATGGGCTCAGTAAAGGACAGAAATGGTATGGACCTAACAGAAGCAGAAAATATTAAGAGGTGGCATGAATACACAGAAGAACTGTACAAAAAAGACCATCACCCAGAAATCACGACAGTGTGATCACTCACCTACAGCCAGACATCCTGGAATGTGAAGTCAAGTGGACCTTAGGAAGCATCACTATGAACAAAGCCAGTGGAGGTGATGGTTTCCAGTTGAGCTATTTCAAATCCTGGAAGATGATGCTGTGAAAGTGCTGCACTCAATATACCAGCAAATTTGGAAAACTCAGCAGTGGCCACAGAACTGGAAAAGGTCAGTTTTCATTCCAATCCCTAGGAAAGACAATGGCAAAGAATACTCAAACTACCACAAAACTGCACTCATCTCACACACTAACAAATTAATCCTCAAAATTCTCCAAGACAGGCTTCAATGATACATGAACTGTGAAATTCCAGATGTTCAAGCTGCTTTTAGAAAAGGCAGAGGAGCCAAAGATCAAATTGCCAATATCCACTGGATCATCAAAAAAGCAACAGCATTCCATAAAATCATCTATATCTGCTTTCTTGACTATGCCAAAGCATTTGACTGTGTGGATCACAATAAGCTGTGGGAAATTCTGAAAGAGATGGGAATACAAGACCACCTGACCTGACTCTTGAGAAGTCTGTACGCAGGTCAGGAAGCAACAATTAGAACTGGACTTGAAACAACAGACTGGTTCCAAATAGGAAAAGGAGTATGTCAAGGCTGTGTATTGTCACCCTGCTTATTTAACCTATATGCAGAGTACATCATGAGAAACGCTGGACTGGATGAAGCGCAAGTTGAAATCAAGATTGCTGGGAGAAATTTCAATAACCTCAGATATGCAGAAGACACCACCCTTACAGCAGAAAGCGAAGAACTAAAGAGCCTCTTGATGAAAGTGAGAGAGGAGAGTGAAAAAGTTGGCTTAAAGCTCAACATTCAGAAAACAAAGATCATGGCATCTGGTCCCATCACTTCATGACAAATAGATGGAGAAACAGTGGTAACAGTGGCAGACTTTATTTTGGGGGGCTCTAAAATCGCTGCAGATGGTGACTAGCCATGAAATTAAAAGACGCTTACTCTTTGGAGGAAAGTTATGACCAACCTAGACAGCATATTAAAAAGCAGAAACATTACTTTGTCAACAAAGGCCTGTCTAGTCAAGGCTATGGCTTTTCCAATAGTATGTATGGATGTGAGAGTTGGACTATAAAGAAAGCTGAGCACTGAAGAATTGATGCTTTTGAACTGTGGTGTTGGAGAAGACTCTTGAGAGTTCCTTGGACTGAAAAGAGATCCAACCAGTCCGTTTTAAAGGAAATCAGTCCTGGATGTACATTGGAAGGACTGATGTTGAAGCTGAAACTTCAGTACTTTGGCTACCTGCTGTAAAGAGCTGACTTATTTGAAAAGACCCTGATGCTGGGAAAGATTGAGGGCAGGAGGAGAGGGGGACGACAGAGGATGAGATGGTTGGATGGCATCACTGACTCAATGGGCATGCATTTGGGTAAACTCCAGGAGTTGGTGATTGACAAGGAAGCCTGGCGCGCTGCAGTTCATAGAGTCGCAAAGAGTCAGACTGACTGAGCTACTGAACTGAACTGAACTGATCCTATTTTCATACCCTGAGCTTCCTTTTCTCAGAGCTCACTGTAGGGAGTGGCTGTAGTCTGATGGCTGCTAGATGGTAGATATTCTTGTGCTCCCTTAGGGCTCTTCAGTTCACATTGGAGGGCTGCAACCACTCATATCTGTGACATCTTTGTTTACTGATATGGCAGGAAATATTCCAAATATTCCAGAATATTCCATTTTCTCATAACTTTTAAGATAATTTCAAATCAGGACATGTAATTTCTTCAGCTTTGTTTTTCTTTTTCAAGATTGCCTTGGCTACCTAGGATCTGTTGTTTCCTTTGGATTTCAGAATTATTTTTTCTCTCTCTAATAAAAATTGCATTGTAATTTTGATAGGGACTGCATTGAATCTGTATATTGCTTTACATAGTTTGGACTTCTTCACATTATTGATTTTTCCAATCCATTAACACAGGATATCTTTCCATTTATTGTGCTCCATTTCTTTCATCAGTATTTTATTAATTTAGTATAAATATTGCTCGCTTATGTGTCACAGGGATTCCCTGATAGCTCAGTTGGTAAAAAATCTGCCTGCAATGCAGGAGAACCCAGTTTGATCCCTAGTCGAGAAGATCCACTGGGGAAGGAATAGGCTACCCACTCCAGTATTCTTGGGCTTCCTTTGTGGCTCAGCTGGTAAAGAATTGCCTGCAATGTGGGAGGCCTAGGTTCGATCCCTGGATTGGGAAGATCCCCTGGAGAAGGGAAAGGCTACAGTATTCTGGCCTGGAGAATTCCATGGACTGTATAGTCCATGGGGTTGCAAAGAGTCGGACACAACTGAGTGACTTTCGCTTTATGTGTCACAGACAAATCATCTGGGGAAATTAGAGAGTAAGGAAATACAAACATAAATATCCAAATTTGTGGTAGGTAGCTAAAGAACTGTTAGAGGAAATTTTATAAAATTAAATTATCATATTAGAAATTAAGAAAGGTCTCAAAATCATATTCAAACTTTCATATCAAAAAACTAGAAAGAAGTCCAAAGAAAATTCAAAGAATGCAAAGCAGAAGAAATAATATAGGATTATAATTCGATAAAATTAAAAGAAAACAAAAAATAAAGAAAAATTACACAAAATCAGTACTTTTCAAAGAATAAAACAAATCTTTACAAAGAGTGACCAAGAAGACCCAAATTACTGATACCAATGAAAGAAAGGATATCAAGGATATCAGTACTGATATCATAAACATTAAGATAACAAAAAAGGAATACTACAAAAAAAGTCTATAACTCTGCAATTTAGACTAAATCTACAAAGTAAATTAACTCACAGTTTACTTAAAAAGAAATAGATAATGTGATTTGTCTATATATCCTTTAAAGATTGAATCTGCAATTTGAAAACTTCAGAAAACTTGATGCTCAGTTTATTTTACTAACAAATTATTCTAAACATCAAGGAAAAAACTATGCTAATTTTACAAAAGAGAAAAGAAAACACAATAGAATACTTGCAATTTCACTTTGCAAGGCTGGCTTATCCTGTTAGGAAAATGAGAAAGACATTAGAAGGAAAGAAAATCATAGTTCAATATAGAAGCAAAAATCCTTAATGAAATGTTAAATCACATTCACTGGTATTTAACAAATGTTAATTCATTCTCATCAATTGATTTTTATCCCAGAAATGTAAGATCAGTACTGTTGAGTTAAAAATAATGTACAACATGAGAGTTGTGAGTTAAGGTTTATTTGGGGCAATATGAAGACTGCAGCACCTCACATAGCTCTGAGAGACTTTTCCAAAGAGGTAGAAGGGAAAGAACAATATATATGTGATTATATTTATGAAAGGGAGCTCATGCAAGCAAGCACATATTTTTTGTAGAAAGATCAGCTGGTATCCTGAAGCTTCTGCTAGTTATAAGAAACAATTGTCACCATGAAAGATTTTAGTGCTTCTCTAGATATGAGGATACACAAGATTTGGGCTCATAAAATCAGCTCCTGTGAATATCTATCTAAAGACCTGTCCTGCCAGTTTCCTGAAGCACAGAGTGCCTCATTTCTGCTTTCCATCATGAACTCTTCCATGGGGTGTTGGAAGTCAGCAGGTGCAGTGGTACATGATTTAATCCTTGTAGGCATAAATGGCAAGAATCCACAGCAAGTGTGTTTGTGGTTGACAGGACACTATTTGAATATCAATATAATTCAGGATACTAACAGAGATGGAAAAATTATATGTTCATCCTAACAGATGCAGAAAAACAATTTGGCTTAACACATCACCGTTTCATGATAAAAATTCTCTGCAAACTTAAAATAGAAAGAAACTTCCTTAATTTGATAAAGGGCATGTACCAAAAAGAAAAAAAAAAAAATTCAATGGTGAAAGACTGAATGCTTTCTCCTAAGAGCAAGAAGTGGCAAGAATTTCTACCCTCTATTCAACATAATTCTGGAAGCCCCAGTCAGGGCATTCAGGCATGGGAAGAAAAAGCAACACAGACTGAGAATAAAGGAGTAACAGTTTCTCCCTCTGTTTCTAGCCACCATTTATCTAAGAAGCAAATGTTATGAGATCTAAAAAATTTTCCATAAAACAAATAAATGTATTCAGTCAGATCAAAGGATATAAAGTCAATTATGGTAAAAAAAAACAAACTGTATTTCAAATTTAGCAATGAATAAATGGAAATCAAAATTTTAAGAGTATCAATAACAACAAAATTTAATTTCTTAGTTCTAAATATAAGAAAATATATTCAATATTCATCTGCTGAATACTATAAAACACTGATGGAAGAATTCAAAGACCTAATTAAACTGAGAGATATATATATAAACAGGTGAGAAGACAATATTGTTAAAATGTCAGTTCTTTCTAAATTGGTTTACAGAATTAACCTAATCTCAGGCAAAATCTCATTAGAATATTTAGTCCCCAATAAGCTAAATTTAGACTTGTATGTGGAAAAAATAATTAATTATAACAGTCAAAGCAAACCTGATAAGAAAGAACAAGGTTGATAGACTCATAAAACCTTGTTCCAAGACTACTGAGAAGCTAGAGTAATCAATATAGGGTAGTATTGGTGGAAGGCTGGACTCACAGATCAAGGGAAGAGAAAGGAGTCAGTTCAAAAACAAACCAATACAAATACATCCAATTTACTTTTTTTTTTAATTAATTTTTATTTTTTAGTTTGTTTTGCTTTACAATACTGTATTCGTTTTGTTACACATTGACATGAATTAGCCATGAGTGTACATGAACTCCCAGTCCCGACCCCCACCTCCACCCTCCCGCCCCACACCCTCTCTCTGGATTATCCCTGTGCATCAGTCCCTAGCATCCTGCATCCTGCATCAAACCTGGACTGGCAATTCGTTTCGCTTATGATATCACACATGTTACATTGCCACTCTGCCAACCCATCCCACCCTCTCCCTCTCCCACAGAGTCCAAAAGGCCATTCTATACAACTGTGTCTCTTTTCCTGTCTTGCGTACAGGTTTATCATTACCATCATTCTAAATTCCATATATATGTGTAAGTATACTGTATTGATGTTTTTTTTCTGGCTTACTTCACTCTGTATAATCGGCTCCAGCGTCATCCACCTCATTAAAACTGATTCAAATGTATTCTTTTTTAATAGCTGAGTAATACTCCATTGTGTATATGTACCACAGCTTTCTTATCCATTCATCTGCTGATGGACATCTAGGTTGTTTCCATGTCCTGGCTATTATAAACAGTGCCGCAATGAACATTGGGGTACACGTGTCTCTTTCAATTCTGGTTTCCTCAGTGTGTATGCCCAGCAGTGGGATCGCTGGATCTCTATTGATATTTAGATTGCTTCCATATCTTGACTTTGTAAGTAATGCTGCAGTAACAGGGATGCATATATCTTTTCATATTAGTGTTTTTGTTTTCTTTGGAAATAGAAGTGAAATTGCTAGATTGCTTAGTATCAAAGGGTTTTAATCTGGATTCTGCTTCTTCCTCTTCATATGACAGCATGTGACTCTCAGCCCCCAGAAGCCAACTCCCCAACCCCTGCTCTTGCCCAGGATGGAAGGCTTGCTGCCCTCACATTTGCAGCACCCAGAGCGGCTACTGCTAAGTCACTTCAGTCGTGTCCAACTCTGTGCGACCCCATAGATGGCAGCCCACCAGGCTCCCCTGTCCCTGGGATTCTCCAGGCAAGAATACTGGAGTGGGTTGCCATTTCCTTCTCAGTACGGCTCAATATAGCTGTACACATTAGACTAAAAACACATTAGGCTAATGTGGAGGTACACATTAGGCTGAAAGGTACACATTAGGCTAAAAGGTACACATTAGGCTAAAAACAAAAAGGTGTAGACGGAATCTTTGTTTTACTGGACAAACGTACCTTCAGAATGACCTAAAATGCCTGGGATTTTCACACTCCTTAGGATTCCATGCCAAGGAATGCCAGCACTGAAAGATTCCCACCCTGGTCTCCAGCCCACTTCCTCTCACCACCCCACCTTCCCCTTCACTGACACACCAGTTTTCAAGTCCAAGCTCCCCCATTCCACCTGTTCTGCAAACGGCTTGTGGTACTTGAGCAAGAAATTTCAGGATTGTTGATATCCAGGAAGGATGAGAGGAAGGTATGCAGGCTCCAAGTGGGCATGTCTCCCTGGTGTCACACTCTACTCTCCCTGTGGGGGTTGGCAGAGCCAGCAGAGGGGAGGTCCTATTGGAAGGGGAAGCTAACTAATTTGAAACCACTTTCGGTAGTCTGAGAAAAATTTTGCTGATAAATACTGACTTGTACTCTCTTTTTTTCAACGTGCTCTTACTTTCCACAGGTTTCTGCTTCTTCATCCATCGTTTCTTCTATTCCCTGCTCTGCTGCACATCTTTTGCTAGGGCAACCAAATCTAGTCTTTGTTCTTAACAGTAGCTGGTAGTGGGGGCACTTGGATAGAGGTACAGGGGCTGGTCAGTGGACTTCCGTTCACTAGGATGTTATCAAGCCCCAAAGACAGAGAATGCAGGAGTCAAGGCTCCCTCTTGTCGGCCCCTTCTTTGAACATCCTGTACCCTTTATTTGTAAGACTTAGTTATTCTGTACAGGTATTTGGAAGAAGATCTCTTTTAGGACTCCATTCAAAAAAGTTTCTCTTTCAGTGAGAACTTCCCAAACTATAAATTGCAACCACACCCTGCCCTTCCTGTCCTGTTCTGTTTTCTCACTAGTATTTAACATCACTTGACATACTGTGTCGTTTCTGTCTGCCTTCTCCATCAGAATGTAAGCTCTATAAAGGTAGGAATTTTTGTGTTAATTCCAGTGTTAAATGTCACACACAAAATGCTGGGGTAAGGTACTGGGGAGGGTGAATGAGGCAGATCTAACTCTAATTCTGCTCCATGAGCATGGGTTCATTTGCCTGCCAGTGGTAAATAGCCAGCCAGTTTTCTTTCTTTTATTTTTTTATACAGTCTCCTGGGAAATTAAAATAAATGACCTTGATGAGAAGGATGTTAATAAATTCCAGTCCAATGGCTATAAGTGTCCAACATGCTTTGCTGTGATGGGAAGAAAGTGTACCTCCGATCTCAAGTGGTGCCAAGCAGATAAACTGCAATGTGTTGAATTTTCTGGCATCATAAACACAGGTACTTTTCTAGGTACTTTTCCTTCTGGAGAAGGAAATGGAAACCCACTCCAGTATTCTTGCCTGGAGAATCCCATGGACAGAGGAGCCTGGTAGGCCACAGTCCATGGGGTCGCGAAGAGTCAGACAAACTTCACTTTCACTTTCTAGGATGCAATGTAGACACAGCAGGTGGCACTTAAACAAGTGGCAGTCTCTCACAAGCTTATGGGGCATAGGCCCTAACGGTGGATTTGAGAAGAAATAAGCTTTTGTTCAAATCTCTTAGAAATAAGGATATTCACAGTGGCTTGATTCTGAAAATATATCTAATTAGTTTTCTCACATTCATTTGTTCATATATGAATTTTTGCATGCTCTTATTAACAGACTTTCTGATATCTTTGAGGAAGTTATTTCAGCATATTGGGTGACCTTTCAACCTCTGCAAACTTTGGTTAGTTTTTTTAAACATGGGGGTAGTTTATGTTGCTTCTAACCCTGTTTGTTTGTTTGTTTTAACTTTGAAAGTAAAAACTTTGGAGAAAGTCAGTGATTAAACTTAAACTTTCCTCAAAGATATCATAAAAGCATAATTTACTGTGCTTAATTTGGGAAGATCCTACATAAAATTCTGAGTCAACTGAAGACACAAATTAGAAATTCATTATGAATAGTAGCATAGTGTGGGTCTTCCCCAGTGGCTCAGCAGTAAAGAGTCCGCCTGCAGTGCAAGAGGTGCAGGAGGCATGAGTTCAGTCCCTGGGTTGGGAAGATCCCCTGGAGGAGGGCATGACCACCCACTCCAGTATTCTTGCCTGGAGAATCCCATGGACAGAGGAGCCTGGCATGCTACAGCCCGTAGGGTCACAAAGAGTCAGACACAACTGAAGCGACTTGGCACACATGCACACAGTATAGTGTAGTGTGAAGAGCAGTGGGCAGAGTACCGTGAGGGTTGTTTTCATAGCTCTTCTTCCTCCTCCTGCTAGTTCTGGGGAGCTCAGCCTTGAATTCTTCATTAATGAGATAATCACAGGGGCTAGTCATTTTGGCTGGTCTCTGGGATTCTTACATTTCTACTTTCTATATTTGCATAACAGTGATTCTTTGCTTTAACATAGCAGTCACTGGAAATGGCATCCAGAGGAGGTGAGATGAAATCACCAGCACTGCCATGTGAAAGGATGCATCTGAAGACACTTTGAAAGGCAGGGAATACAATCAAAGTGATAGCCTTTTTTTTTTGGCTGATATTGACATTTTTAAAAAGATAAAGAATAGGAGATTGGATTTATGTCCTTAAAATCAGAAAGGGTTTATACCTAACCGAAACACAGAAACATCGAATCTTTATAGATCAGAAGCATGCAAGATGCTACTAACAAAGTCATTTGAGGACCAATAAAAGGAAGAGATTCTTATTATTATCTGCATAAAATGTCTATAAAAACATAATGCTAGATCCCCAAGTAATAATAGGAATTGGAAAAAAGCTTATTTAAAGAGGTTCTTAAAGTTCCATGAGGGTTCCAATATGTGATTGAGATGGGTTGTGAGGGAATTTGAGGGTTTGAAGGCCCTGTGGTTGGAGAATACCAGCCCTGTTAGAGAGAGTCATATTTAATGACTCACACTCAAATTGTGTGGCCTGGTTTCTATTTTACTCCAGCCCAGTCAGGGGTGGTAAAAAGGGGATTATAAAGAAGGATGAGAGTGGAAGTCTCATTTATGGTTTCTTGCAGGACTTAAAGACATGGCTATTGAAGTGAAAAGATGCATACAAGCAGATCTGTGCAAAGAGACGGTAACTTATATGAGTTTTCCAATTGCTAACCAGAGTAAAAACTGCAGACCAGCCATCAGCAGAGGGACCAGGATCAGACCCCTACCTCCCATCATCTTTATTCTCTTCCTGGAGAAGCTGCTTTATTGAGCTCCTGCAGGGGCCCAGCCATCTCCATTTATAAATTAAACAGGTCCTTTTTTGGTTTATGAATTCTTTCATGTCTATTAAATTTTCTATAGGTGTGTTCAGTTGTCCATTTATTTACTATTCATCAAGGTTTATTTGTGTATCCACCCTCAGGCAATCAGTGTTGGCTCCCTTCTTTTAAGAAGAACCCAGGGCATTTTGAGAATAAGGATATGCACACGTTAAATGTTTAAAAAGCAATGCGAAAAGCAAGAACGAAGTGGTACCCCTGCTCAGGTAGCCAAAGCTGATTGCTCTAGACACAAGGTAGATAGAAGTGGGAGAGTATGAATTTGATTGGGGAAAGGTTAAGAATTTACACTGTGGTGTTGGAGAAGACTCTTGAGAGTCCCTTGGACTGCAAGGAGATCCAACCAATCCATCCTAAAGGAGATCAGTCCTGCGTGTTCATTGAAAGGACTGATGCTGAAGCTGAAACTCCAATACTTTGGCCACCTCATGCAAAGAGCTGACTCATTGGAAAAGACTCTGATGCTGAGAGGGATTGCAGGCAGGAGGAGAAGGGGACGACAGAGGAGGAGATGGCTGGATGGCATCACCAACTCGATGGACGTGAGTTAGGGTAAACTCCAGGAGTTGGTGATGGACAGGGAGGCCTGGTGTGCTGCAGTTCATGGGGTCGCAAAGAGTAGGACATGACCGAGCGACTGAACTGAACTGAACTGAACTGAAGAATTTACATGAACTTTGAGGAGATCTGTACTATTTGGCACCAGGCATAGTGTGCATTAGGGCACAAAGAGAGATGGGAAAGTGGGCAGAGGCTGCAGTGCAGCAGCTAAGACTAATAGTAGGGAAAGTGGAGAAGAAGGGGTCAGTAAATACACGGACCTGTCTAGAAGCCTCTCTCTGCGTGACAGGAGGTACCACCAATTGGTGAACACAGTGAACTGAGCACAGGCCTCCTCCCTGCAGGTTGGAAAGCAGTTCCCTGCAGTCTGCTAGAGATACCATCTCAAGACTGAGATCTCCGTGGTTCTCACTCCTGATTGCTCTTAGAATTACCTGGCAGTTTCAAATTACAAAGCTCACTTGGGCCATCATTTGCAAATATTTTTTCCTAGTCCTTAGGTTGTCTTTTTGTTTTCTTTATGGTGTCCTTTGCTGTCCAAAAGCTTGTAAGTTTGACTAGGTCCCACTTGTTTATTTTTGCTTTTATCTTTTTTTTTTTTTTTCCTTGGGAGATTAACCTGAGAAAACAAACAAGAGACAGATGTTTTTCTTATTGCTTTATTCCACTGGAAGTGTTTTTGCTCAAGTTTTCCAAAGCAGCCTCTATGAAAAGTGTCACAACTCTAATAAAAATAAATTTTAAAATAGTTTTTAAATAAAAATTAAGTTAAAAAATTAAGGATAAAATAAAAATTAATTTAAAAATAATAAATTTTTAAAATAAAATAGTAAATAAGAAAAGGAAAAAAGAAAATAACATAAAAGAAAAAAAGAAAAGGGTCACAGATAGATTTAAAAGTCATTGAGTGTGCAGTGTTGCAAATAATCATCAGTTTATGGAGCCATTAAATAGAATATAGTGAATTTAATAATCTTGTGTTGTTTGCCAGCTCTTGTTAAATGAATCATAGAATTTTACAATTATCGTTGTTTACTCCACTTCAAGATTTCTTTGGAAAAAAAGGAATACTTACCAAGTGTTTAATCATTAAGGACCAGGAAGGTCGTTTACATTTTCCCATTGATATTACACTGCACAAGCATGAGATTTTTTTTTTATTGAAGTACAGTTGATTTACAAGTGACTCAGTTATATACAGACTTCCCTGGTGGCTCAGATGGTAAAGCATCTGCCTACAATGAGGGAGACCTGGGTTCAATCCCTGGGTCAGGAAGATCCTCTGGAGAAGGAAATGGCAACCCACTCCAGTACTCTTGCCTGGAAAATCCCACAGATGGAAGAGCCCGGTAGGCCACAGTCTGTGGGGTCACAAAGAGTCAGACACGACTAAGCAACTTCACCTTCACCTTCAGTTATATACATTCTTTTTCATGTTTTTTCTATGATGGTTTATCACAGGATATTCAATATAGTTCCCTATGCTATACAGTAGGACCTTGTTGTTTATCCATTCTATATATAACAGTTGCTATCTGCCAACTCAAACTCCCACTCCATCCCTTCTGCACTCCCTTGGCAACTGCAAGTCTATTCTCTGTTTGTCTGTTTCATAGATAAGTTCACTTGTGTTATACTTTAGATTCCACATGTATGTGATGTCATGTGGTGTTAGGTTTTCTCTTTCTGACTTACCTAACTTGCTATAATAATCTCTAGTTCCAGCCATGTTGCTGCAAATGGCATTATTTCATTATTTTTTATGAGTAATATTCCATTGTATATATGTACCCATCTTTAGGCTTCCCAGGTGGCTCAGCAGTAAAGAATCCGCCTGCATTGCAGGAGCCGCAGGAGATGTAGGTTCAGTCCCTGGGTCACAAAGATCCCCTGGAGGAGGACAGAACAACCCATTCCAGTGTTCTTGCCTGGAGAATCCCATTAACAGAGGAGCCTAGTGGCTACAGTCCATAGGGTTTCAAAGAGTCGGACTTGACTGAAGTGACTTAGCAAGCACACACCACATCTTTATCCATTCATCTGTTGATGGACATGTAGGTTGTTTCCATGGTTGGGCTATTGTGAATAGTGCTGCTGTAAACAGAGGAGTGAATGTATGTTTTTGAATTGTAGTTTTGTAGGGTTGTATGCCCAGGAGTGGGACCGCTGGATCATATGGCAACTCTATTTTCAGTTTCCTGAGGAATCTCCATACTGCTTTCCATAGTGGCTGCATAACTTACATTCTTACTAACAGTATAGGAGACTTCCCTTTTCTCCATATCCTTTCCAGCATTTGTTATTCATAGACTTTTTAATTATGGCCATTCTGACCAGCGTGAGAACATAGTTTTGATTTGCATTTCTCTAATAATTAACAATGTTGAACACTTTTTCATGTCTCTGTTGGCCATCTGTGTCTTCTTTGGAGAAATGTCTGTTTTAGTTCTTCCCATTTTTTGATTGGATTGTTTGATTTTCTGTTGTTCGGTTATATGAGCTATTTGTATATTTTGTAAATTAAGCCCTTGTCAGTCATACCATTTGTAAGTATTTCCTCCTGGTCTGAAGGTTGTCCTTTTGTTTTGTTATAGACAGAGTATGTTTTTCCTATGTTCTCTTCCAGGAGTTTTATGGTGTCATGTCTTATATTTAAGTCTTTGAGCCATTTTGAGTTTATTCTTGTGTGTGGTATGATGATGTGTTCTAACTTCATTGAGGCTGTCAAACTTCCCCAACACCACTTGCTAAAGAGACTTTCCCATTGCCCCTTTTGTCAAAGATAAATTAATCAGAGGTGTGGGTTTATTTCTGGCTCTCCATTTTGTTCCATTGATCCATCTGTTTTTGTGCCAGTACCACAACTGTTTTGATTACGGTAGCTTGGTAGTATTGTCTGGTGTCTGGGAGGGCAATGCCTCCTACTTTGTTCTTTTTTCTCAGAATTGCTGCAGTTCTGAATTTTATGGTTTCATGTAAATTTTAGGATTATTTGTTCTAGTTCTGTGAAAAATGTCATGGGTCATTTGATAGGAATTGCATTAAACTTGTAGATTGCTTTGGGTAGTATGGCTATTTTAAACAATATTAATTCTTCCAATCCAAGAGCATGGAATGTCTCTCCATTTCTTTGAATCACCTTCGGTTTCTTTTATTAATGTTTTATAATTCTCGACATGTAAGTCTTTTATATCCTTAATCAGCTTTATTCCTAAGCATTTCTTTGTGAGACATAATTTTACATTCCCTTTCTGATTTTTCCTTGTTTGTGTAAATAAATGCAGATTTCTGTGTTGATCTTGTGTCCTGCTACCTTGTTGAATTTGTTTGTCAATTCTAGTGGTTTTTGTGTAGAGTCTTTAGAGTTTTCTCTATGTAGGATCATGTCATCAGTATATAGTGACAACTTTACCCCTTCCCTTTCAATTTGGATACCTTTACTTATTTTTCTTATCTGATCATTTCCAATACCATGTTGAATATAAGTATTGTGAGTGAGCACTTTGCCTTGATCCAGATTTTAGTAAGAAGATGTTCAGCTTTTCACCATTGAGTATTATATTGGCTATAGGTTTGTCATAAGTAGCTTTTATTATGTTCAGTTATGTTCCCTCTATACTCACTTTCATGAGAGTTTTTATAATGAATGGATATTGAATTTTATAAAATGTTTTTTCCGAATCTGTTGAGATGCTCATGTACTTTTGTCTTTTCTTTTGATGATGTGTTGTATCACATTCATTGGTTTGTGTACATTGAACCATCCTTGTAAACTTGGGATGTATCAAACTTGGTTGTGGTATATGATCTTTTTTGTGTGTTTCCAGATCTGGTTTCTAATATTTTGTTGAGAATCTATATTCAGAGATATTAGCCTATAATTTTCTTTCTTGGTGGTATGTTTTTCTGGTTTTAGTATCAGGATGATGGTGGCTTCATTTGTCTTTGGAAGTGTTCACACCTCTTCAGTCTTTTGGAAGAGCTTGAGAAGGATCAGTACAAGTTCTTTGTATGCATGAGCTAAATTTTAATCTCCAATAAAAAGAAAAGCTAATTTGTGATATTTCTAGATAGACATAAGATTTTATGTTGAAAATGAAATCTTTTTTTTTTTTAACTTTGTTTTATTTTACATTACTGTATTGGTTTTGCCATACATTGACATGAATCCGTCTCGGGTGTACATGAGTTCCCAATCCTGAAACCCTCGCCACCTCCCACCCCATATCAACTCTCTGGATCATCTCCGTGCATCAGTCCCAAGCATCCTGTTTCCTGTATCAGACATAGACTGGCAATTCACTTCTTATGTGATAGTATACATGTTTCAGTGCCATTCTCCCAAATCATCCCACCCTCTCCCTCTCCCTCAAAGTCCAAAAGTCTGTTCTATACATCTGTGTCTCTTTTGCTGTCTTGCATACAGGGTTATCATTACCATCTTTCTAAATTCCATATATATGTGTTAGTATACTGTATTGGTGTTTTTCTTTCTGGCTTACTTCACTCTGTATAATCGGCTCCAGTTTCATCCATCTCATTAGAACTAATTCAATTTGAGCATTACTTTACTAGCATGTGAGATGAGTGCAATTGTTTGGTAGTTGGAGCATTCTTTGGCATTGCCTTTCACTATCTTTTTATTTTATTTTATATTATTTTTTCATTTTTATTTTTACTTTATTTTACTTTACATAACTGTAATGGTTTTGCCATACATTGACATAAATCCGCCATGGGTGTACATGAGTTCCCAATCCTGAACCACCCCTCCCACCCCATATCATCTCTCTGGATCATCCCCGTGCACCAGCCCCAAGCATCCTATATCCTCTATCAAACCTAGACTGGCGATTCATTTCTTACATGATAGTATACATGTTTCAGTGCCATTTTCCCAAATCCTCCCACCCTCTCCCTTTCCCACAGAGTCCAAAAGTCCGTTCTATACATCTGTGTCTCTTTTGCTGTCTCACATACAGGATTATCATTACCATCTTTCTAAATTCCATATATATGTGTTAGTATACTATATTGGTGTTTTTCTTTCTGGCTTACTTCACTCTGTATAATAGGCTCCAGTTTCATCCATCTCATTAGAACTGATTCAAATGCATTCTTTTTAATGGCTGAGTAATACTCCATTGTGTATATGTACCACAGCTTTCTTATCCATTCATCTGCTGATAGACATCTAGGTTGTTTCCATGTCCTGGCTATTATAAACAGTGCTGCAGTGAACATTGGGGTACATGTATCTCTTTCAGTTCTGGTTTCCTCGGTGTGTATGCCCAGCAGTGGGATTGCTGGGTCATATGGCAGTTCTATTTGCAATTTTTAAAGGAATCTCCACACTATGGAGAGCCACTAAGGTTCTCCATAGTGGCTGTACTAGTTTGCATTCCCACCAACAGTGTAAGAGGGTTCCCTTTTCTCCACACCCTCTCCAGCATTTATTGCTTGCAGACTTTTGGATCACAGCCATTCTGACTGGTGTGAAATGGTACCTCATTGTGGTCTTGATTTGCATTTCTCTGATAATGAGTGATGTTGAGTATCTTTTCATGTGTTTATTAGCCATCCATATGTCTCCTTTGGAGAAATGTCTATTTGGTTCTTTGGCCCATTTTTTGATTGGGTCGTTTATTTTTCTGGAATTGAGCTGCATAAGTTGCTTGTATATTTTTGAGATTAGTTGTTTGTCAGTTGCTTCATCTTTTATTATTTTTTCCCATTCAGAAGGCTGTCTTTTCACCTTGCTTATAGTTTCCTTTGTTGTGCAGAAGCTTTTAATTTTAATTAGATCCCATTTGTTTATTTTTGCTTTTATTTCCAGTATTCTGGGAGGTGGATCATAGAGGATCCTGCTGTGATTTATGTCAGAGAGTGTTTTGCCTATGTTCTCTTCTATGTAGGAACTTTTATATGCAATAGTGATTAACCTTTCTTGTCAGTGTTTTCATCATTCAGCATCTAAATATCACAATCACTTCTATGCAGGGCAAAGGGCAGGTAGACTTGGCTTATTTGGCCTCTGTGCCCTTTTATTGCCATGATATTTAGTCTAATAAACAGCTAGTCTCTTGATACATATCTAGAGAATTCCACGTAACTCTAGAAAGAGAAGAAAAAATGAATAAAAAAAAATCACAAGTGTTTGTTTTAAGCCTTTGCATGTTTCATGGATCTAGTTATTCTAGAAGGCAAGAGAACACTGTGCATTTAAGTAATTGAGATGGATTCTAATCATGTCTCAGGTGGTATTTTTTGAACCAGACAGACTTTACCTTGACATTTTTCTCCCATCTTTATCATGGATTGATGAAACAAAGGAAACTATATTTATATTTGTTCTTTGTGTTTCATCTTTCCTCCAAAGGATCATTAGTTTACAAACATTGACCTCAAGTTGAACCCAAGCTCTAAGTCTACACTCTCTAAGTAATCATTTACATATGGGAGGAACAACTAAATTATTTTATTAAGCTTATAAACACTTTATCAATAGAGGCAGAAATTGTCTCTTTCTTAATTTTGACCCCTTACTATTACTATCTCATATGCCCTTTATACAGAATTATACAACAGCCAAATCACATCCTCAAGAGTCAGGGCATCACGCAGCATTCTTTGGGGCCCTGGAACATCATTTTTTCTCCTCTACCAATAAAAGTACAAAAGGTGCAGGTTACCTCCTAGACCACTGGACAAATGCTTAAGTCTTTCTGGATTAGACCTGCCATGTTTTCTGGCACATGTGGATTTGGCCCTGCTAGTTCTGCCTATGACTGGGAATGTCTCTGGAAGGACTTTGTCAGATGAATGGCATTTCCCACTATGCGCTGAACTGTGTGCTCCCATGGATAATAAAAGTAAATCCAACCGACAGGACTGCATTTCAGAGAAGGGTGGCAGAGGGACGTGTAACCAATCAAAAATATCTAAAGCACCAAATTCCATTGCAGAGGAGACATCTTGCATATCCTTGGTTCTGTTTCCATGGTAGTAAGGGTTGCTTAGGATATTCAAAGGCAATTTAAATGCATTTAGGCCACAGCTTACAAGAGGATCATCTTAGGAAAATCAAAAGTGAGTAAACATTAACTGCTAGTAAAAATAAGCAGTATGAAAAACACACTCATCTTGCTTTTTTATTTAGTAAAAAATAAAAAAACATTTTCAACATCTGGAAACTTATGTTTGCTTCTAACTTGGGTTTAGGATGACTCATTTCAGACAGTACCACAATTGCCATATGCTGGAATACAGAAATTTGAGGCTGCTTATTTTTAAAATTTAATTTTTAAGCACAGAACTATTAACTTCCATTACCATTTGCCCCAGGGCCAGCCTCAGGAGTGCACAGACCAGATACAGGAAGTATCTCCTGTACTGGAAATACAATTCCTCACTGATGTGTCAGTGTTGGAGCTTCATTTCTTTAAGCTCTGATAACTTCTTAGCCTTTCACAGTCTCTGTAGAATTCAAAGGTCTTTCCGAGAAGAAGCTTAGACTGGCACCTTCAAACATTACCAGTTGTCATCTGCTAACAACCTAGATAGCATATTAAAAAGCAGAGACATTACTTTGCCAACAACGGTCCATCTAGTCAAGGCAATGGTTTTTCCTGTGGTCATGTATGGATGTGAGAGTTGGACTGTGAAGAAAGCTGAGCACCAAAGAATTGATGCTTTTGAACTGTGGTGTTGGAGAAGACTCTTGAGGGTCCCTTGGACTGCAAGGAGATCCAACCAGTTCATTGAGATGAAGATCAGTCCTGGGTGTTCTTTGGAAGGAATGATGCTAAAGCTAAATCTCCAGTACTTTGGCCGTCTCATGCGAAGAGTTGACTCATTGGAAAAGACTCTGATGCTGGGAGGGATTGGGGGCAGGAAGAGAAGGGGACCACAGAGGATGAGATGGCTGGATAGCATCACCAACTCGATGGACGTGAGTCTGAGTGAACTCCGGGAGTTGGTGATGGACAGGGTGGCCTGGTGTGCCGCAATTCATGGAGTCACAAAGAGTCAGACATGACTGAGCAACTGAACTGAACTGAACACCGTGGTAGGAAGCTGGAAGGGGGGCTCAAGATGAACATAGAAAAAGGAAGAAGGGATTGAAAGAAGGACATGCAGTTGTAGAGACAAAAAGTCTATTTCTGAATTTTTCTTGTAGGGAATTGCCTGATTGTAATAATGGAACCAAAGCCTCATGTTGCCTTATTTATTTTATAATTTTGTCTAACAAATATTTTCATAGCACTTGCTAGATGTAAGACACTGTTCTATGCAATTTACAAACATTTGCTCATTTATTTCTCATAACCACTTTAGGAAATAGGCATTTTTATGACCTCAGTTAAGGAAGCTGGAAGGGGGGCTCAAGATGAACATAGAAAAAGGAAGAAGGGATTGAAAGAAGGACATGCAGTTGTAGAGACAAAAAGTCTATTTCTGAATTTTTCTTGTAGGGAATTGCCTGATTGTAATAATGGAACCAAAGCCTCATGTTGCCTTATTTATTTTATAATTTTGTCTAACAAATATTTTCATAGCACTTGCTAGATGTAAGACACTGTTCTATGCAATTTACAAACATTTGCTCATTTATTTCTCATAACCACTTTAGGAAATAGGCATTTTTATGACCTCAGTTGGAGAGATGAGGAAACAGGCACACATAGGCTGAGGTGAGGTTAAAAAAGGTCTTCCAGAGGCAGGAAGTGACAGACCTGAGCTTCTGGATCCAGGTCCAGATCTGGCTCCAGAATCCCTGCTCTTGATTGTTCTGCTTTGCTCATATACAAACTATGAATGGTTTCAGCTTGGTGGTAAGGGATGCAGACGAGGAGTGAGGTCAGGTTAATGGTGACAGCTAACTCCCAGAACTCTGTTCCCAGGTGGAGGAAATATAATAATGTTCATAATAATGTCTACAGAGGACTCGGGAGATCTAAGTCCTGGAATTTAATTCCTTCCTCTGTTTTGGGTAACCTTTTGAGAGCAACTCACTGCCTCTGTATTCATCTGTGAATGGAGATTTTGACGTTGATCAGATAAGAATTTTAATTTTCATATAAAAGAGAGGGTGAACCCTCCCCAGGGGGCAGTTGGGCATTAGCATGAGGACCTGTGAAGGAAATTTCACTTTTCATTCCTTTGAAAGCAGAGAATAGTGGAATATGGGACTCAGAGTATTTTGTGGAATCTGAAACTCCTCTCTGTGCCTGGGCATCATGGGAATTTTCTTGGCCTGTGCTGTAAAGGTAGCATGATCCTCTCTCTGAAGGATGTGGGTTATTCACATTTCCAACAGTACAATTGCTTCATTATGCCCACACCCACATTTTTCTGTTTACAGCCAAAGAAAAGGCCCATTGTTGATGCCAAATTAGCACCTGAAAACAAATGCATCATAATTCGCCTACAACGTCTTAGACCCTTCTGAGGAAGAGTCTTTATTTGAAACTGAAAAGCAATTTTCAGTCATCCCTTATTTAAGAAAATGGTGTTAAAATCTTTCCAGGGTATTAAAATACCTAGATCTTTAAAGGTATTCAAGCTTTAAAAATATTGCAAATAATACTCCTCTACCCTCAAAATTATGTTTTCCTTTAATAATGTTATGTGTTTTTGCACATTAGTAGTTTATCCACAGAAGCCTGGGTTTCTAGCCTTTGAGAGCTATAGAGGACTGAAGTAGTTGTCAGCCACCTTTCAGAGAGCATTGAATTCCAAAGCCTTGGTGAAGAGTGGTTTTGGTCCCTCAGGGGGCAGTTCCTTGGCTGTGAACAGAAAGCTGGTGCTCGGATGCTGTTACTGGCATCTAGTGGGCTAAGGCCAGACATGCTGCTAAATGTGAGCATTTCCCTGAACAGGTGAGAAATGCCCTGAGCAGCTCCCCTACAGAAAGAATTGTATGGCCCAAATGTTGATCGTGTTAGGATGGAGAAAGCCTGCAAGAAAGATGTTCAAAACATTATTCCTAGGACTTTTTACATAAGCCCTTCATTCTATGCTGCTTGCCTTACAAACCTCCTTTATACATAAACAGTCAGTCCATCTTGGAGCTTACCAGCTCATAAGGGTGCCCACGGGCCTCTCTGTTCACAGAGGATCAGAGAAGCTCTATTTCAGGGCTTCAGGTTCCAAACCAGATTAAAAACAGTTCTGTAAGCTAGTCCAAGAATCTAACCTTCATTTATAACTTAGAAAATGTATTTGTTAAGTCCTAGTCTTGGAATGAACTTTTAGAAGGTACCTGTTTGAAAACTGGGTGCTGCCTCGATGGCATTCCTTGGTTCAGATCTTGGGAAAATAGAGGTGTTGCATTGTTCAGCTTCAGGCCGTTTAGCTCCTGGAACTACTAGGAATGAATCTCTACTAGTAAGATCTCTGTCTGAAGATGAAGAATCATGGGTGGGGTAAGATGGTGGGCTTTGGAACCAATGTCATCACTTTTGGATATGTGGTCTTCCTGGCTTGAATCGTCAGGATACTCATCTGGCATCTGAAGGTACCAGTTTTTACAGACTTGCTTTTTTCCCCCCCTTTAATGTTTATTTGGCTGCGCTGGGTCTTAGTTGTGGCATGTGAACTCTTAGTTGAGGCATGTGGGATCTAGTTTTCTAACCAGGGATGGAACCTAGGCCCGCTGCATCGGGAAGATGGAGTCTTAGCCACTGGACCCCCAGGGAAGTCCCTTTACAGACTTGCTAGAATAGGAAATGATTTATCCAAACCATGTGCTCAAATATCTGGCGCATAGTAGATGTCCATTTAATGCTAATTCTCTTCTCCCCACCTGTTTTTCTTAGGGAAAACTCTTCCCTTCCTCTCCTCACTCATAAAAAAAATGAGACATCCATCCTTTTGGAAGCATTCAGAAGGGAGTTTCCACTCTTTCTTATCTGTTAACATCTTCTCCAAGGGAAGCGAAAAGATGCATTTGATTGGCGAGATCTGAGGAAAGGATGTATAACAGGGTCCCGTGAGTCCACATAGAGCTTTTGTGCAAATGAGACAAAGGTCCCACTCTGGATGGACACAGCCCTCTAAACAAAGGGCTCACCAAGCAGATGGCATCTTTATTCAACACAGATTCAAGCTAGCGTGCCCAGCTTAGCAAGCAGAGTGTGAGCTGGATTTCAGCATCACTGCCTTCCTCAGCTGGCACCAACAACTTGCAGTAACACATGCATTCTCAGTTTTAGAACTGGCCTCCCTGCAAAAAGCATACATTTCCCTCTGCCCTGGATTCTATGGGAAAGCACACCTGGGTCAAGGCCGATGGACAAGCTTCCAGAAGCAGACTCCCTCTACTCTGCATGTAAAAGACACGAGGCAGATACCACTTCCCCTGTGGGATGCTGTCTGCTCTTGTCTGACTTCCAGGGTCTAGAAATCTAAACTTGGGGGAGAAATAGAAAGCCTGATCCTGGCTTGTGGGTTCCTATGACATTCTCCATCTGACTCCTAACTCTGTTGCTCCATAAGGGAAAGAGGTACCATTCTGGCAGCTCCAAGAACATATTCATTAATCCTTACCTCTATTCATTTATTAGGAGAAGGGGACGACAGAGGATGAGATGGCTGGATGGCATCACCGACTCAATGGACATGAGTTTGAGTAGACTCCGGGAGTTGGTGGTAGACAGGATGGCCTGGCGTGCTGTGATTCATGGGGTTGCAAAGAGTCATACACAACTGAGCAACTAAACTGAACTGAGGAACACTCTAAATCAAGAAGGTGATGACTCTGATGCTGCTTAGTAAAAGAAGTATGGTAACATAGGACTGATGGTGAAGATGAAGCTCCAATACTTTCACCACCTGATGCAAAGAACTGACTACTTAGAAAATGCCCTTATGCTGGGCAAGATTGAAGGCAGGAAGACAAGGGGCGACAGAGGATGAGATGGTTGGATCATGTCACCAACTCAATGGACATGAGTTTGAGCAAGCTCTAAGAACTGATGATGGACAAGTAAGCCTGGCATGCTGCAGTCCATAGGATCACAAAGAGTCTGACACAGCTGAGCAACTGGACTGAACTGAATGTAGAATCAAGACTATTAGGTAATAACCTGAAAAAAATGATAATCAAAAACCAGCATCTGAATATATTGAAGACAAAAACTTATGGATTGCTTTTACCAATAAGATTGGAATTCATATCTAAGCCACATTATTTATTATTTGGTGGCTATGTTAATAGAGATATACATCCTGTAGGTCTCCAGGCATTTCCCTTAATAAAAATAGTGCAAGCTCTCATCAAACTCCATAGGAAATCCAACTCTGGATTTCCCTCTCCACATATTTCCAGGAATCTTTATGGAATTTATTCAACATTTCATAAACACAAGAAGGCTGTAGCTTGTCTTCTCCACCACTGGTCTTCCTGAATACATCTATTAAGAGATTCTCTGTCAATCATGTCTTGACATCATACACCAGCCATCCCAGACTGCCATCATTCCTTCTGTATCACTTTACCCAAATTTAGACACAGATCTCTCCCTAAACTTCAATCAGTCCAGATTTCAAGTAAGATTTGATTGAGAAGTTTAATAAAACTTCCCTACACTTCAAGATAAAAGGAGGAAATTGAACCTAAGGAAAGAAAATTGGAATTAAGTTATGATCAGAATTCACAAGTCAAGACACTTCCTTAATATCTTACTTCTGAACCCCTGGTTTATTAAACCCTATAGGGATCACTACAGACAAATCTGGGGCTATGACTCAATGAGCCTCCTCACCCTGAAGTCTAGACCTTCAACCACACTGAGGCCCTCACAGAAGAAAATTGTTTTCAAAAAGTAGATTGTTTATAGATGCAACACAAACACCTCCTTTTTATGTCTTCATTTTCTTGAAATTGCCAATACCTCTAGTTTAATTAGCAAAATGGAAAACTCCATTAAGCTGTTTTCCCTAAAATAAAGGAATTCTGCCCTCAAAGGTGAACTCAGCTACCTCTCTGCTCTCATTATTATTATTTTTAAAGGGGGCAAGGAAGTTCAGTCTCAGCTAGAGCAGACGTTACAGCACTATGAAATTTATTTCTTAATTCTTGTTTTCAAACATCAGAACTCAATGTATCAGATATGTGGCAATGGAGGACAGGGACTCCTGAGATGGGAAATAAATGAGATATAGGCAACAAAACAATGGCAGCCGCTTACTACCTGGAAAAACTTCCGGGTTGCAATGCCGACAGAGGGGACACAAGTAGATGCCCCTGGTTTCCCTGAATTAGAAAACATAACTGAGAGCTCAGGAATTCCAGGTGACCAGAGTTCACAAGGCAGAGGGCCAGTCCCACTCTAGACACCTTATTTTGGAACATAAGCTTCTGTGTAAACATCCAAGCATCTACTTCCGGTTTTATCCCTGTGGAAATTTTACCCTCAAAATTACCTTTTAGGCAAGCCAAACTACTTGCAGTTCTCTGAGCATTACTTTTTCTCTGTCTTCCCAGTGAAAAATTTTCACACTGCCCACTGCTAGATACTTTGTGTTCGCAAGTGAGGATTTACTCAATGGCCAAATCTTGACTCAAACAATAATACTTCAAAGAAGTCTCCTCTAATATCCTACATCATCTACTCCTAAAATGCAAAATACCATTCCTCTGAACTCTACTATAGCTGTGGTACACTAGGTACTGTTTCCCCGCAAAACATCAAAGTCCAAATTCCAAGTGCCCAGGTGATCCCAATATAATCATGAGAGTCTGGAAAAATCCCATGGATGGAGGAGCCTGGTAGGCTGCAGTCCATGGGGTCTCAAAGAGTCGGACAAGGCTGAGTGACTTCACTTTCGCTTTTCACTTTCATAGACTGGAGGACATGGCACCCCGCTCCAGTGTTCTTGCCTGGAGAATCCCAGGGACGACGGAGCCTGGTGGGCTGCCGTCTATGGGGTCACACAGAGTCGGACACGACTAACGCGACTTAGCAGCGGTAGGGTGGTCAGAGTCAGAAAAAGTAATGCAATGATAGAAGCAGGAAGACAGAGCGTGAAGCTGGAAGATGCCGTGCTGCTGGCTTTAAAGATGAAGGGTAGAGCTACAAGCAAAGGAATGCAGGCAGACTGTAGAAGCTAGAAAAGTCAAGGAAAGGACTCTCCCATTGATCTGCAGAAAGAATGCACTCTGTCAGTGTTTTGATTTTAGGACTTTAATATGGATTTTAGAACCAGAAGAGAACAAATTTGTGTTGTGTTAGGTCACTGAGTTTGTGTTTTTTCAGCAGTAATAGGAAACAGATAAAATAGCCTATGGTCACTTCTCTTACAATGTCTAGAACGCATTATTAGTGCATATCTTGTTTATATGCATGTCTTTTCTAATGAAATATAAACTTTCTAAAAAATTTTATTGAAATATAGTTCATTTACAGTGTTGTATTAATATCTGCTGTATACCAAAGTGATTTATTTATACATACATGTTATTTTTCATATTATTTACATTATGGTTTATCACAGGATATTGAATATAATTCCAGTAGGACCCTGTTGTTTATCCATCCTATATATAATAATTTGCATCTGCTAATCCCAAACTCCAATCCTCCCTTCCCTTGTGACCTTTACCCCTGGCAACTTCAAATCTGTTCTCAAGTCTGTGAGACTGTTTCTGTTTTGTAGATATGTTCATTTGTGTCATATTTTAGATTCCACATAAGAGTGAATTTTAGGGTATTTGTCATTCTCCTTCTGACTCACTTTTCTCAGTCTGATAATCTCTAGGTCCACCCACGTTGCTGAAATGGCACTGTTTCATTTTTCATGACTGAGTAGTATCCCAAAGCATGTATAAGTGTGTGTGCATATATATAAAGAGAGAGAGAGTCACATCTTCATTATCCATTCATCTATTGATGGGAAGTTGGGTTGTTTCCATATCTTCATTACTGTAAATAGTGCTGCTATGAATATAAGGGTTCATGTATCTTTTCTAATTATACTTTTGTCTGGTATAGACTCAGAGGTTAAAGCATCTGCCTGCAATGCGGGAGACCTGGGTTTGATTCCTGGGTCGGGAAAATCCTTGGAGAAGGAAATGACAACCCACTCCAGTATTCTTGCCCGGAGAATCCCATGGACAGAGGAGCCTAGTGGTCTACAGTCCATGGGGTTGCAAAGAGTCGGACATGACTGAACGACTTCACTTCACTTCATAGATTCAGCAGTGAGATTGCTGGATCATATGGCAACTCTTAGATTTTTGAGGAACTTTCATACCATTTTCCCTAGTGGCTGCACCAATTTACAGTCCCACCAACAGTGTAAGAGGTTTCCCTTCTCTCCACATCCTCTCTAGCATTTGTTATTTATAGACATTTTAATGATAGTCATTCTGATTTGTGTGAAGTGGTACTTCATTGTAGTTTTGATTTGCATTTTTCTAATGTTAGTGATGTTGAGCATCTTTTCATGTGCCTATTGGCCATCTGTATGTCTGTTTAGTTTTTCTGTTCATTTTTCAATTGGATTTTTTAAATTATTGAATTGTATAAGCTGTTTCTATATTTTGGAAATTAAGCCTTTGTCTATCATATCATTTGCAAGCATTTTCTCCCAGTGCAAAGATTGTCTTTTCATCTTGTTTATGGTTTCCCTTGTTGTACAAAAACTTCTAGTCTGGTTAGGTCCCATTTCTTTATTTTTACTTTTATTTCTATTGCCTTGGGAGACTGACCTAAGAACACATCAGTACTGTTTATGTCAGAGAATGTTTGCCTATGTTTTCTTCTGGGAGTTTTATGGTGTCGTATCTTAAATTTAAGTCTTTAAGCCATTTTTAGTTTATTTTTGCTTGATGTAAGGATGTGTTCTGTGTTCTAAGTACATTGATTTACATGTGGCTGTCCAAATTCCCAACACCAACTGCTGAAGAGACTGTCTTTTCCCCATTGTAAGATGTAAAATGAGTTTTTGGACTATCATTCCAGGGCAGCCCTAAATGAAGAAATGTTATAGAATCACAGAAAGAAGTATTTTTGAAAAATGTTTTTTAATCTATAGAAAACAGATGTGTATTAGTCATTCAGTAATGTCTGACTTTTGTGCAACCCCATGGACTGTAGCCTACCAGGCCCCTCTGTCCACGGAATTCTCCAGGCAAGAGTACAGGAGTGGGGTGCCATTCCCTTCTCCAGGATATCTTTCCAACCCAGGGACTGAACCCAGGTCTCCTGCATTACAGGCAGATTCTTTACTATCTGAGTCACCAGGGAAGCTAATGAGAGGTGAACAGGAAGGAAACAGGTGAGAGGCTGTAAATCCATGCTGATCCCAGCCTGAGCAAATACTTCATGTCTGAGAAAAGAAATCTAAGTACTGGATTGTGAGCTGAACTGGGCAGCCTCCTACTGCTGTCTGTCTGTAGATGGATACTTTTCTCACACATCATTACTACCCAAGCCTAGCCATCACTCCCTGTCTGTGAGCCATACACCCTGTCACTGTGGTAGCTACCACCAGTGACCTATTAGTCAGTCAGTTCTACTGCTCAGTCATGTCCGACTTTTTGTGACCCCATGAACTGCAGCATGCTAGGCTTCCCTGTCCATCACCAACTCCCAGAGCTTGCTTAAACTCATGTCCATCGACTCAGGGATGCCATTCAACCATCTCTTTCTCTGTTGTCTCCTTCTCCTCTGCCTTCAATCTTTTCCAGCATCAGGGTCTTTTCCAATGAGTCGGTTCTTTGCATCAGGTAGCGAAAGTATTGGAGCTTCAGCTTCAGCATCAGTCCTTCCAATGAATATTCAGGACTGACTTCCTTTAGGACTGACTGGTTGGATCTCCTTGCAGTCCAAGGGACTCTCAAGAGTCTTCAAAAAACATCAGTTCTTTCTTTGGCACTCAGCTTTCTTTCTCACATCCATACATGACTACTGGAAAAACCATAGCTTTAACTAAACAGAACTTTGTTGGCAAAGTAATGCCTTTGCTTTTTAATATGCTGTCTAGGTTGGTCATAGCTTTTAGGAGAAACAATGGAAACAGTGACAGATTTTATTTTCCTGGGCTGCAAAATCACTGCAGATGGTGACTGCAGCCATGAAAATAAAAGACACATGCTCATTGAAAGAAATGCTATGACCATTTGTCTGGCATCAGAGAGGAGAGAAAAGGCTGATGCTAAACAAGAAATGCTAAGAGAGAGAAATCATTGAGGTTGTTTGCCTGTGACCATCAGCAAATGAGAATTTGTTCCCCTTCCAGGGTATTACTTTGGAATATAGTAGCTCTGTAGTGTCACTGCCAAGTTAGGAGAGTGTGAGACCCCTACATTTTTCTAGCTTCAACACAATGGAGTATCATTCAGCCATTAAAAAGAGTACATTTCAATCAGTTCTAACGAGGTGGATGAAACTGGAGCCGATTATACAGAATGAAGTAAGTCAGAAAGAAAAACATCAATACAGTATACTAATGCATATATATATATATATATATATATATAGATAGATATGAAGCATTTTTATGTTCTTATATTGGTAAAACAACAGGTTTGAGAAAGAGAAGATGGATGTCTCTGATATATTGGTATTACTTGAGTGACAAGCTTTTTAGGTTTTGAAGGATTGTTTGAAACAGTAGTATTGGTAGACTCTGCAATAAGATGATTTCTGGTTGGGTTCCAGTTTCCTAGTTGTTTGATCCCGGGCAAGTTGATTCACATGCAAATGATAGAAAATATTGAGTTGGCCAAAGAGTTTGTTTGGATTTTTCCACAAGACATTATGAACTTTTTGGCCAACTCAGTACAAAATGTATAGAATTCCTTTGGGTTTTTAATGAGAGTGAACTATTAAGCACAGTGCCTGGTTCATAGTTAAGCAGTTGTTGT
>SJXQ01012115.1:48935-109952 GCA_006408695.1 Aepyceros melampus
AAAAAAAATCACTAAGGAAGTTGAAGTTGTAAATTAAAAAAATCAGATTTAAATTTTATTTAGCTCACCACTCCCTTTATCAAAGGCGTTAGCAGAGATGACTTTCCAGTCAACTCAGTTTGGATCTGTAAGTGCATTTTCTATGGAAATATAATCTTTACAGTCAGGTTCAAGATATGATAACAAGATTCTAGCCACAATGTCTGTAATGGGTTGAATATATCTTTACTGGTTGATCTATGAATCTCACCATCATTTAAAACATTTTGACGGTACATGGCTTTGGGTCTCACACAGACTACTTAAATATCATAGTGCATCTAGCTCAAACAGAGTCTTAATGTCTAAGTAACTAAACACACATCATGCCAAGTAAACAACTTTGGAAAAAGCATATGTTTTTCATTCATCAGAGGCTCAAAATTTGAGCAGAATAAAATTTAAATCTGATTTTTTTATTTACAACTTCAACTTCCCTAGTGATTTTTTGAAGCCAGATTTTTTTGAAGCCAGAAAAATATAGGGGGTTTCATACTCTGCTTTCTTGGCAGTGACACTAAAGAGGCACCATATTACAAAGTAGACCCTGAAAGGGGAACAAAGTCTCATTTGCTGATGGTCACAGGCAAACAACGTCACCGATTTCTCTTAGCATCTCGTTTAACATCAACCTTTTCTCTCCTCTCTGATGCCAGACAAACTAAATGATCAGGGCTACCACTTGCTATTGAACATCCAAAGAGATTAAATTTCAAATATTCACAAGAGATTGATATTGCTGGAAGAAAAACTGGAAGCCAATAAATTGCTATATTGAGTTTATGGCTCCATATGTAATGTCATCTGAAAGAGTATGTGACAGTTTGCAAAACAAGCAGGCTCCAGGCAGCATAAGCATTTGGCTCAGGCATTTTAACAAGAATGCCAAAACTGGGTTCTTGCATCTGCAGTGCCTCCAACCCTCTCATGCTTCTGTCACTATTTGGGTGTCTCTCTTATTGTGTTCTAGCTAGCGAACTCACGCAAGGTGACCCAGCTTAATAGACTCATTCAGCAGTTCATGGCTCAAGAAAACCCCAAATGAAATTACATGACATTTGGAGTAAACATTACAGATTCACTTAGGTAAAATAAATCAGTCTGATATTTCAAGACTCCCAGTAGTTCTAATTCAATGGGAAAAAGAAAACAGAAGGAGCCTGCCATTTCTGTTTCTCATCAGATTATGTACAGGTAGTTGGCATGAGTCACAGAGAAAGGCAATGGCACCCCACTCGAGTACTCTTGCCTGGAAAATTCCATGGAGAGAGGAGCCTGGTAGGCTGCAGTCCATGGAGTCGCGAAGAGTTGGACACGACTGAATGACTTCACTTTCACTTTTAACTTTCATGCATTGGAGAAGGAAATGGCAACCCACTCCAGTGTTCTTGCCTGGAGAATCCCAGGGACAGGGAAGCCTGGTCGGCTGCCGTCTATGGGGTCGCACAGGGTCAGACACGACTGAAGCAACTTAGCAGCAACAGTTGGCATGAGTCAAGTCATTCCCTTTTTTAAGAAGCTGTTAATCATCAAAAAGAGAGAGAGAGATGGTAGTATTTTGAGTACTTTTCCACAATAATTACGTTTTCATTTGTAATTTCAGAAACTAGTTTTTTTCTCTCCATCCTACAGGTGAAAATATTTTCCTAACTCTGAAAGATATTCATAGTGAAAAGCAAAACTTATGTTTTAGTGTCTTTTTTTCTTTTAATTTAATCCACTTATAGTATAGGTAATAGATCTGTTCTAGATACAGATATACTGTCAATAATTAAAGCAAACAAAAATATCATTCAGGCTGACTTCGCTTGGGATTTGTGCTAAAGTATTCTAGGCTTTTATGGTCATAGAGAAATCACTACACTGCTTATATGAATAGATTGTTAGTCACTGATCATATTAAATATATAATTTCCCAACTGTTCAGAATAGAGACAACTTCAGCAGGACAAAAACCCTTTTCTTTGTCAAGGATACTACCCCGCATAGAACAGTGTATGCATTGTCCTGATAGCCTGTCCAGGCCTTTTTCTCAGGCCTTGGGAAAGAAAGCTTTGGGCAGGATGTAGCAGAGAAGAGACCAGGAGCTGGAGAAAAACCACCCTTCTTCTTGAGGCTTTGTCTGTTTCTTCTTTTCCCTCTGTCACTTCAGTACCTAACTGACAGTAGGTAGCATTCCACTAAAAATGTTCTGACAAGACTGAGGTTAGTGGTAGCAACATAATTAATTCTACCCAAGGTTCTAAAGCCATACAGGGCAAAAAGGCAATTCAAATGTTTTCCTTTTCATCTTCATTAGTCATACCATCTCATCTTTCAGCATATTAATTCATCTCTTTAAATTATAAATAGCATATGCTTATTTTGATGTATTTAAGAAAAGGCACTGAACTAAGCAAAACTGATTTGTCCACTTTTTTTTTGGAAGGAATCTCTGTGTCCATTTAGACTTAATCGTTTCCTTTTCTCCATTCATATTCCTTCTTCCCTCCCTTCCTTCCTTCTTTTCGCAAACATACCCCAAAGGTATTTTTACTCTTACTTCCTATGCCTAACATTTAAATTCTTATTTTGACTGTGTCAAAATAGAAGTAGCATATAAATATTCTGAGAATTGGAGAGCTAATTAAATGTATGTCAAAGAAAATAATCTTGTAAAGAAGGAAAGTACCATATCCTTTATGGAGCTCTAGCTTCAAAATTGTTTTAGACATCTGTCTGATACTTTCAGCTCATAAATTGTTATTATAATACCAAAACAAGCCTGAATTAAATTAATTCTTACTGTTCTATGAATATCTTACTTTCAGAACTGAAACATACTTAATATTTTTGTTTATAGTAAGATTTTATATTTTTCATAATATCATTATTTTTAAAATATTAGTGCTTATGACATTCTAACCTATAGGGAAATTTAATCTCAACTAAATTTATGATAAAACTAGATTTTTGGAGAAATATATCTTCCTTTCATATTCTCTTACTCTGTGTCATCAATTGTATGGGACCTGTGGCTGCTGCTGCGCTGCTGCTAAGTCGCTTCAGTCGTGTTCGACTCTATGAGACCCCATAGACGGCAGCCCACCAGGCTCCCCCGTCCCTGGGATTCTCCAGACAAGAACACTAGAGTGAGTTGCCATGTCCTTCTCCAATTCATGAAAGTGAAAAGTGAAAGTGAAGTCGCTCAGTCGTGTCCGACTCTTAGCGACCCCATGGACTGCAGCCCATCAGGCTCCTCCACCCATCGGATTTTCCAGGCAAGAGTACCGGAGTGGGGTGCCTGTGGAGGCAAGCCCTAAATATTTTCTCAGCCCGTCTAGATAGCAATGTGAGAACTTCTTTTCATATATTCATATTCATATGTACTATACATACTTTCTGATATATTTATAATAAAACTGGATAAAGTTTCTAATTCTGCCTTCATTTCCCTCTAAATCTTGATTAATGGATATAACACTTGCACCCTAAAAAACATGAACTGAGTTATAACCTAGCAATATCACCTGCATTTTGTACACAGCAATGAAAAATGTCAGAATTCAGCTCTAGTGCTAAGTCTGCTGACCTGTTAGGTTAGCATTAAGACAGGTATTTTCCATCCCAAGGCCTGAGTCTCCTGATATATTAAATAAGAAAAATTTAAAAGCTAGTTTCTACATCTACTTTCAACTCACAAATTTTAAGCCTTTTCTTTGTTTTATTGTGTACTGTGGTTTCATTTTAAAATCAATGTTATTAAAGTATGAAGCAAAAGTTGCTCAATTGTGTCTGACTCTTTGCAACCCTGTGGACTATATGGTCCATGAAATTCTCCAGGCCAGAATACTGGAATGGGTACTTTCCCTTCCCCAAGGGATCTTCCCAACCCAGGGATTGAACCCAGGTCTCCCGCATTGCAGGCAGGTTCTTTCAGCTGAGCCACCAGGGAACACTTTACAAATACAAAAGTACTGATTTTAAAGTGTATCATTCATGAAATTTGACTGAATTTTGACTGATATATATATATATATCAGTTGACTGATTATATATATATATACACAACACATATATATATAGAAGAAGGCAATGGCACCCCACTCCAGTACTCTTGCCTGGGAAATCCCATGGACGGAGGAGCCTGGTGGGCTGAGTCCATGGGGTCACTAATAGTCGGACACGACTGAGCGACTTCACTTTCACTTTTCACTTTCATGCATTGGAGAAGGAAATGGCAACCCACTCCAGTATCTTGCCTGGAGAATCCCAGGGACGGGGGAGCCTGGTGGGAGTCTATGGGGTCGCACAGAGTCGGACACGACTGAAGCAACTTAGCAGCAGCAGCAGCATACGTGTGTGTGTGTGTGTGTGTGTGTGTGTGTGTATAAAACTAGCATTTCAAACAGAAGATCGTTCCAGCTTCTCAGAAAGTACCCTCAGGGCCTTTTCTGGTGACTACCGGCGGTTGCCGGCAATCACTCACTGATAGACCCTCTGACTGTTCTAGAAGAACATGCATATGTAGTCATTCAGGATGGCTTCTTTTGATTGAATTATACTCAGTATAATCTACTTAAGAAATGCACATATTCTTATGAGTAACAGCAGATTATTTCTTTTTATTGAGAAATTACATTCTTTTTTTGTGTGTTTACTATATTTTGTTTAACCAATCACCTTCTACTCTGAATATCTGTATTCAAGTTTTTGTGTGGACATATGTTTTCATTTCTCTTGGTCCTTTATGTAGGAACAGAATTGCTGGAACTCATTGTAATTCTAGGTTTAATCATTTGATAAACTCCTGGACTACTTTCCAAAGTGACTGCATCATATGATAGTTCCCAGTTTATGAGGGTTTTAATTTCTCTATCCCCTTGTCAAAATATGCTATTATCTGTCTTTTTTGAATTGGTATCTCATTGTGGTTTTGATTTGCGATCCTCTCATGTCTAATGATACTGATATATTCATGTACTTACTGTCATTTTTATATATTCTTTGGGAAAATATCTATTCATATTATTTGTCCATTTTTAGTTGTGTTATTTCTTTTTATTTTTGAGCTATATGAATTATCTACATCTTAACAGATATGTTATTTGCAAACTATTCTCCTATTCTGTGAGGTGTATTTCACTTTCTTGATGGTGTCCTTTGAGAACTTTTCATTTTGATGATGTTCAATTTATTTTTTATTTGTAAGTATGGGCTTTTGTTGCCATATCTAAGAAACCATTACATCATACAAGATTATGAATATTTATGCTTATATTTTATTATAAGACTCAGTGAGTTTTATCTCATATTTAGGTCTTTGATCCATTTTGAATTCATTTTGGTATATGGTGTGAGGTAGGGGCCCATTTAATTCTTTTGCCTATGGATGTGGAATTGTCCCAGCACCCTATATTGAAAATACCATTCATTCTCTGTTGAACTATCTTGGTATCCTTGTTAAAATCCTTTGATTGTAAGTGTGAGGATTTATTTTTGGACTCTCAATTCTGTTCCATAGCTCTATATGGCTTATGCTATACCATATTATCTTGATTGTTCCATCCTTGTAATAAGTTATTAACCTTATAATTTATGAATTTGCTAAATATATTTACCAGTTCTAATGATTTTGGTAGGGCTCTTTGGATTGTATATGTATAGATAGATAGAGATATAATGTCATCAACAAATAAACAGTTTTTCTTCCTCCTTTTAAACTGGATATTTTTAATTTATTTTCATTGCCTGGTTGGAATCCCCATTACAGTTTTAGTTAGACATAATAAGAATAAATACCCTTGTCTTATTCTCAAATTTACAGGAAGAAACATTCATTCTTTCACCATTAACTATAATGTTAAGCGTAAGAGTCTATAAATGTCCTTTTATAGTCTCTTCTTTATTTGCTAAAAACTTTTATCAAAAATTGATGTTAAATGTAATCAAAATAAGTCTATTTGTTTTAAACAAATATAATATTTTGCTTCCTGTGAACTAGACACTGCTCTAAAATGCTTTGCAAATAGTATCTCATTTAATCCTCTACCAATTCTAGTAACTTGATCAACCTTGGGATTTCTTTGGAAGGAATGATGCTAAAGCTGAAGCCCAGTATTTTGGCCACCTCATGTGAAGAGCTGACTCATTCGAAAAGACCCTGTTGCTGGGAGAGATTAGGGCCAGGAGGAGAAGGGAATGACCGAGGATGAGATGGCTGGATGGAATCACGGACTTAATGGACGTGAGTCTGAGTGAACTCCAGGAGTTGGTGATGGACAGGGAGGCCTGGCGTGCTGCGATTCACGGGGTCGCAGAGTCGGACGTGAATGAGTGACTGAACTGAACTAGTATTGAACAAATAATGAACTATTATTGTCCCCGTTCACAGATAAAGAAACAGGCATAGAGAGTTTAAGTAACTTGCCCAAAATGACATGGCTAATAAATAGCAAATGTGGGATTTGAACTAACAGAATTTGTCTCCAGAACCTGTAGTGGTAACCATTATATCATGCTGCTCATTTTCCAAGTGTTCCTTGCAAATGGCACAGCCTAAATAAGCACAGCCAAGACTAGTTTTCTCTAACAATGAGTAAGCTGTTGTGTAAACTGTGCACGAATTGCCAACCACTCAATACATTAAACAAGATAGTGCATGGATAGAGATAAAACAGGTGATAAAGATTCTAATATATTTCAATAAAGTCATTTGACAATCTGTTGTCCTCATGCTTACTTAGCACAATTCCAAGTACTAAGTCTTGTAATATACTTCTCCATTCTTACTGAAACATACGGGCTATATTCCAAAATTTCAGAAACTATTTTCTCAGAGAAACAGTTTAAATGAATAAATGATTATATTCCTCAAAAAATGCACATACACACAAAGTCTCTGTAACTCATGGTGATTGATGTCTTAGTGATACATTCAAGATTCGCCTTCTAATCAACCTACTTGACATTAAAGTTCATCTCCTCCTCTGGCAAACTGGATACTCTTGGACAAATTATTTAGCTTTCTGTCCTACTTGTTTCTTCATCTATACAATTGGGATAACAGCACTACCTATTGTAAGAGCATTAACGTGAATGCTGGATGGTAAATTGCATATGCGGTACCTGAAACATGCTTAGTATGCTCAATTAGTGTCAATTTTACTTTCACTCATAAATTGTACTAACTCAGTGAAACCTATCATAATTTCTTACACTGTTTCTATAGGAAAATCAATTCTGAATTCCAAATTGGGACACCAGGACCACATTTAAAGCAAAACAGAGGAAATGTCATTGGCGAATGTTTGGGGCCAAAGTAGAAGCTCTGTGTTATCATGCTGATTTTATTGCTCAGTATAATCTTGAGATAGTATTTGTAAATCATTTATTATTGAAACTCCTACAATGGAAATGTTAAAAAATATTCACAAGAGGTTCCCATTGAGTTACAATATACTCTGAATTCTCTACTGGTAATATCTTGTATCTATATATTCTTGAAATTGAGCTCTATCAGTTTGATATGATTCATGAATGCATTCCGTGTTTGTACTATAAAACCAAGAGGGAAATAATGCCTTCACTTGAAAAACGAATCCTTAGAGATCTGGCTTCATTATGGGATATTCTTCTCACTCACATTTTTTTTGTTGTTTTATTTATATTTCAGTTTCTAGCAGCTACAAAACTGTATTCAAAATATCCAAAGTGTTAAATCTTCTACAAAGACCAGCTGTCTGCCCAACTGCAAGTTTTTAAAATTAAGCCTTCAAGATTGGAGGGCCAAAAAGGAAAGAAAGAAAAAATAGAGGCTAGAATAGGTCGATTGAGTATATATGAAAGTCAAAGCCTTAGTTTCTATTATGAGAAAACGGCTAAATAGATCAAAATCTTACAACATATGAAATCTAAAAATGCTTCCATATGTTATTTTTTCTCTAATGAGAGTGATGGACAAACCAAGAATGTCAACAACTTCATATGTTAGTCCAGCTATACTTTTCCAAATAAATCCCAAATTATGAGCTAACAAATGTTATTCCTGCCCAAATGATAATTTTTACCATAAAAATGTCATGAGGAATAGAGTGAAATTTTTATAGCGGAAAAATTTGGAGCAACGAACTGGGGATACGATTGATTCTCGTTCAGTTAGCTGGGATAAATATTAAATCTTAGTAATCAGTTTCCTAATAGAAATCTCATTTCAACCTTAATTATATCTATTCTCTTGGTGCCATGACTATAAAAATTCAAGGAGAAAAATATTTAAGAATAAGTTGTCATTCATGAAAGAGTTTCAGTCCCTTTGGAATGGATCATGATTCACTGTGACCAGCACAATTATTTCTTGCTAGCAGAAGGATCACTTTACTGGATGAAATACCTTAGGCTTCTCTCCAGCTCATCTACACCTTATTAAGAAAATCCTAAATACATTTTTTTTCCTTTTTGCCTGCTCTTACTATGGTAACTAATAATACTGATACACTAAAGCATAGTGTCTTGAGTTTGCTATAAACTCTTCCTTTAGAAAATAGTAACATTTTAGGAAACACATTTAAGAAGGGTGGCTTTGTGTATAAATAAAGAAATACATTTGTTTTGGCTCAAAATATGTATATGTGATATATCTGTGTGTATGTATGTGTATAGGATGTGTGTGTATATATGTATACACACACACACACACACACACACACACACACACATATATATATATATATAGAGAGAGAGAGAGACTTTCCTGGTGGCTTATATGATAAAGAGTCTGCCTGTAGGCAGTGTGGAAGACCTGGGTTCAATTCTTGGGTCAGGAAGATCCCCTGGAGAAGGAAATGGCAACCCACTCCAGCATTCTTGCCTGGAGAAACCCATGGACAGAGGAGCCTGCTAGGCTTCAGTTCATGGGGTTGCAGAGTCAGACATGACTGAGCAACTAACCCTGGAAAAGAGACAGAGAAACTGATTTTGTAAACAAACATTTTGGCATATGATTAAATATTCAAATGCTTTATGGTCATTTCCAAACAACAAATTCCAAATGTGGGGAAGAGAGTTACTTGCTGTCATAAACTCAGTGAGGAAGGTTTTTGGTGGGGGTTACCCACTTTCAGAGGAGAGTGATCTTATTCAGATGTGGCCCTGCTATTACTGACATCTGCTAAAAGAGCTGGTCACTCTCAGCTGAAAGAACCAAGCATGTGTTAATCATGAATGCTCTTGCTGACTTTGGGCAGTGGAAATATTTTAGTTTATATATGACCTGTATCACTTGAATGCCTAGCAACTTCAATTATTTCTCCTCTCTGCCCTCTATTCAGCTCAGCTTCCTCACCAGAAGGGTCTTGCTTTATGGATACCCAATCCCACACAATCAAGTCAGTAAGTCCTGCTGATGCCTCTGACTCAGGGAGGTAAACAAGCAAGTTATGTTTATCCTGGCTCCTCAACTCCCGAATGAAGCACCTAAAAGCAAGCAATACTCTTTCTTGCAGACTCTTTGAAGTGTTATCTGAAATGTCTCCCTCCATGACAGGAGTAATGATTGGCATGGAAGAGTGAATGCGAGAAATTCCCTTTTGCCAAATCGGTTAAGGTGAGGAGAAACAAAGGAATTAAAACTATTCAAAGGACAAGAACCTCCATCCTGCCATATGTACAGTCAGAACCTAACCACTCACCTTGGTGGCTCAGTTGGTAAAGAATCTGCTTTCAATGCAGGAGACTCAAGTTCAATCCCTGGGTCAGGAAGACCCCTTGGAAAAAGAAATTGCAACACACTACTGTATTCTTGCCTGGAGAATTCCATAAACAGAGAAGCCTGGCAGGCTACAGTCCACGGGGTTGCAAAGAGTTGGACACAACTGAGCGACTAAACCACCAACAACTCACCAATAGTCAATGGAAACAGAGCAAGCAGAAGTTGTTCAGAGCAATCCTTTATGGTAGGAAATAATATTTCCAACATTTTTTTTCTCTCAATGAAGCTTAAGAATATGTTCCAAACTACCCACCATAATTTTGTTTTGGTTGGCTATTGTAAATCTAATGTTTCTTGTGGACTAAATGGTCAGAATCTCCAAAATAAATACAAAAGACATTGTTAAATATCATCAATTGTGAACTTTTCATCAGAGTGGGAAATTATTTTAAAAGAAACTATGCATGAATAGTGTGGAAGGTGAAAGTGTTAGCATTCAGTCATGTCTAACTCTGCATGGACTATGGCCCACCAGGCTCCTCTGTTCATGGAATTCTCTAGGCAAGAATACTAGAGCTGCCATTCCCTCCTCCGGGGGAGCTTCCCAATCCAGGGATCGAATCTGGGTCTCCTACATTGCAGGCAGATTCTTTACCATCTGAGCCACCAGGGAAGTCCCTTATAAATAGCAGAGAGAACACTATATAAATATATACAATTTATACCTGATTTGAAGACATTTAATTGCATAATAAAAATGACCATCTCTTCAATAATTCTTACTTCCTATACTATATAACAAACTCACTCTCTCTCTGCATATCAACATTATCCTATATCCAAGTATATATATATATACACACACACACACATATGCATATGTATATATATATATACATATGCACACTCTCTTTTTTGAATAATTATATTCTCTAATCTTTTTCCTATTGACTTTGCTAATTACACATAACCCTCATATGATTGACCAATATTTTGAAGGTATGGCAAGTGTCTCATACAATGCTTTAGGGATTCAGGACAGCTTCCTATCAGAAGCCATTAAAAATAGTTTTCATCTATAAATTTCCCTTGAGTTTACTTAGTAAGTGCTAGGTCTCTCTGATATGCAACATCTCCTGGGCAGAATCTATTTGCTTTTCTAATTTTCATATTTTTGCCAGGTTTCTAACCAAGGAAAAAAAAAATTCTAGGCACGGATAATGTTATCTCTCCACTTCAAGACCTTTAAATAATACAAAATTAATTGCAATCTTTCTTTCTCAATGAAGCATAAAGACTTTCTAAAGAAAGAAGTTGTTGCTTGCTAAGTTAACTATACATTTTGAACATAAAAGCCTTTTTTTTTTTTAACTACCAAGATCATACTTGATACAAAGAAAAATTTGCTGGTTTTTGAAAACTGTTTTTAAAGCTAGTTTAACTATAGGACTTCATTGAGGGTTCCTCTATCCTGGGATTTTCCAGGCAAGAGTACTGGAATGGGTTGCCATTTCCTCTCCAGGGGATCTACCTGACCCAGGGATGGAACCCAGGTCTCCCACATTGTAGGCAGACACTTTTACCATCTGAGCTACCAGGGAAGTCCATTTAGGGTTTAGACTTAGAGAAGACAATGAGGAAAGATGCTTAGATGGTACAAATAAGCTAAAGAATAATAGAAAAAGATCTAGCAATCAGTGAGTCACTTTTTAATTAAAAATAAAAATTCATGAGATCCTGTGCAAGCAGCTAATATTTGTTCATAAAACCATCTCAATGAAAGTTGAATGCAGAATATTAAACTATTAGACTACTTATAAGATAGAGCAAAGCAGTTCATTTAATTCCTTAATAAATGGAAATAGAAAAATATACTCTGAAAGGGAATAATATGCAGCCAATGTCTTACAAAAGATACATTGGCCACTGAGATGCAGGATGATTTATATTAGGGTAATAGGCTTTTTGTTTGTAGATCTTACATTTGTAAAGATATGATTTCTTACTTTTTGCCCACTAAATTCCCCCCAGACTTCAAGCCCAGCTAGTCTTCCTTATTACCTTGAATATAGATCATTTCCTTTAATTCCACAGGCATTAACCTAATGCAAATATTTTCACCTCATACCTGAATTCTGATTGTGGACTTTTAACTGACCTGTTGTTTTTTTTTTTTCTTTTTTTTTGCTCCATCTACCTTTTTCTACCTACTCCTTCCAGAGTAAAACCTTTATAGCAATGCATTTTCCCTTTTATCAAACCTTTTCATATTTCTCTGAATCCTACAAAGTAAGTCAAGGAAATGTGGCTTAGTGCTAAAGGTCCTCACTGAACTGGTCTCAGCCAACCATGCCTCTTTCTTCTCTACGCTGTGGCAGAGCTGAGCTGCCTGTCAAGACCTGCCCACACCCTGCGTTCCTAGCCTGCCTATTCACTCTGTAATTCCCTTAGCATGGAAGGCTCCTTTAATCTCCTTCTACCTATCTTCGTTCTATTCATATTTTGCAGCCTTCTCAAATTAGATGTCATCTCCACAGCTATATTTTTTCATATTTTTGCAGTTGAAAATTATTTCCATCTTTTAATCCACAAGCCTTGCTCTGGCATAAGTGAAATTTATCAAGTGTAACTGACCAAGGGCTTAAAGTTTGCCTAACCCTGACACTTTTCATGCTTTATGTCCTCTACTGCTTCTAGATATCCAAAGTATCAAGCCCAAGGCTGTCACATAGCAGTAACACACTGAATCATTGTTGAACGAATGGTACATGCAAAATCTTAGTGGTAACGTAATAATGCTGGGAGGGATTGGGAGCAGGAGGAGAAGGGGACAACAGAGGATGAGATGGCTGGATGGCATCATGGACTCAATGGACATGAGTCTGAGTGAACTCCAGGAGTTGGTGATGGACAGGAAGGCCTGGCGTGCTGCGATTCATGGGGTCACAAAGAGTCGGACACGACTACGCGACTGAACTGAACTGAACTGAACGTAATAATGAACCATGTGCCCTGTAATCATAGCTGGTGAACTTACAAGTTAATTACCAAAAAGTATACTACCTATCCTCCACTTGCTACTTTTTGAGAAATCTAACAAATTTATGCATATCAAGTGCTTACCACACAATTCCTAGTAATAGTAAATGCCCAAAATGTTACTGTTGTTATAAGCATTAATAATTATATTAGTAGTACTTGTAACAGTATTGTTGTGTGTAAAGGCCTATGTCTGTCTTAATCTACTTTGCATGTGCTCCTCCTCAGTGAATTTAAAATGTGTTTAAACAAAAACAGAGTAAAGAGAAAAATATTGAGTGTTACATATCACAATTAGCACTCAAATTAAGCATAGAAATTAAAAGTCCATTTTTCAGTTCAAAAGTGAGTTCACTTTTTCCCACCTTTCCTAAAGTGAGATGTCATGTCTCACAAATCTGTAGCAATCTGGTGACTAAAAGTGAAAAGTCATCACCGCCCTGTGAAATCTCCACACTTCTTATTCTCCCACCTCTAAGACAGAGCTTTGTCCTTGTCTTTGTTTTCTTGTTTCAAATTTCCCAGAGCAAGAATTTTCCTCACCAACATTATCGTCACTCTTTGGCAGATAGATGGGTTGTACACAAAGTTCAAAGTTTTATGATTAAGAATTCTACAGTTTCTGAAAAGAGAAAGATTTTTCTCTGAAAGTTAACGGCTGTAAACTGTAGGAGGGGGAGCTGGGGAGACAAAGATGCCAACACTCCAGGAACAGACTATAATTAGAGGCAAGCAAGCTAACGGACAATGATGAATCAGCTTTGCTCTCATACCATCCTGAATGGGAGAAATTAAGAGGGACTAGGAAAGTGACAGCTTTCTGGGCTAAAGTTAGGAAGGGCATGATCTTCCCTGTTTGAATACAGCTTGGATTGTCCACGGATTATTGTAAAATGTTACATTATTAATACTTCAGTTAGTTCATGTTTTCTAATGCTCTGATCAGCTCACTTTCCAAAGAAGAAATAGATTGCCCTATGAAAAATCTGGATAGACTAAAGCCACTTCAGAAGTATGTAACTGCTTAACAATAAGCAAAACCTTCAGTCAAGGATGTTAATAACACAAGGAATTTGCATCTAAAAATTCTATCTAAAAAATATTGGTTGATAGAGAATGGGTAATATTGACCTAGATCAGCTTTAGTTGCCCTTAAATGTTTATTTTCGCTATGATTAATCTTATAGCTTTGAAAAATGATACTGTCTTAATCAGATGAGTGGGCAACTAGGTACGGGGGGCATTTCATTCAAGGACTACAGATAACTATGAGTAATCATAACAACCTGTGAACCAAAGAACACAATTTAAATGACAATATCACATATCCATTTGAGGAAAGATTGTTTGAATACTATTTGTGTGGTGCATTGGAGAAATTAGGAAGCATATTTTATTGTCTAAAAATGCTAAATAAAGTTGCATCATTTCTAGCATTACAATCAGCTTCTTAGTGAACAATCTCCAAACTGCAGTTCATAGTCTAGGAGTACAAAGATGAATCTATCATTAGGATAATTTACCCAACTGAAAGGTTTCAGATGTGACCATCTGGAGCCAAACTATATTCTCAGTTGGAAATCCAGTTTCTCTTTCTTATTGAAAACACTTCTCTGTCTTCAAGAAAAGCAGGTTGTTTCATGTAATGGGTTCAAGGTTAAATTTTCAATGAAAACAAATTAGAAATTTTTCTGAGAAGAATTTAACCTTTTATTTGAAAGAGGCAATTATGAAACAATTTCCCAAAGATACTGAAAAGCTAATATTGTTCTCTTCTGTTCTTTTTCTTTAAAAAAAAAAAAAAAAAACTAAAAGGATATCTGTACACCTATACACACATTTACCAACAAAAGTATAGGTTACAGACTGAGGAATAGTAAGCCAGATCAAATACAGTGGTGAGATGGCAGAAGGTAAAGAACAACTTTTCTAAATTTTATGTAAGGCAACTTCATCCTAAATATAAAGTAGCTGTAGAAAACAAAATGCTTTGGGAAATCAAGATTGAGTTAGCCTTATGAATTTGTCATGTGATCTTAGAAATTCATACAACTACTGGATATTAATCAACAAAGCACCAAATCAGGAGGTAGAAGACAATTAAGAAACTTGTGTTTTTAGGCATTTGTATGGGAAAGCATGCATCAGGTGTTACAAACAGCCCACTCCATGTTAAACATTTTTTCTACCCTCAAGGCATTTATAACCTAATGAAAGGGAATAACATGTTCAAAACTAACATTAATATAAGCAAAATGAAACAAATACATAAATAAGTTGTGAAACTTTATTTTAAATATAACAATGCTAAAGAGTTTTAATCATCAGACTGGAATTTCTTTTTAAGTTTGATCATATCAAGAGTTAAAGAGAATGAGAGAAAATATATTTGTGCAACAAGAACTATATGAAAAACAGTTCCTTATAGCTACTCCAAAGAGAAAATTGGCAGATTCTATTAAAATTTTTAGAATACACACTTTTTGTGATCCAGAAATTATACATTTTGGTTTGTCTTCTAAAGCAACATTTATCCATGGGCTTAAGGCAACATGAACAGAGATTTCATTGCAGTATTCTCTTTAAACAAAACTAAAAATAAAACCAGCTTTATGGCAGATGCAATTTATCCCACCAGGAGTAGCAATCAACTGTTAAACTTTGCTAGTACAGACTTATTTTATTTTGCCTCTTGCGTAACCCTTTGGACAATAGTTGGGATAATATTAAGTGAAGCTCTCTTGTTCAAACTCTCTTTTGATCTTTACTTTTGAGCAGAGTGACAAGAACTCAAGAAAAATAAATTGGGACTCATTGGCTCTCAAGTATCCTTTCTGATAAGACAAATGTTCCCGCTGCCTCAACTCTTAGAGATGTACAAACTCTGCTCTTTTTGGATTTGGAAATTTGCCAATAAACTATTAGACTAAATTGTCATGTTTCAAATGTTGCCCAAATAGGATAGCAATCTTAGATGAAATATGTCAGATATAAGACTGATATGGGAAAAAAACAATAGTTTTTCTGTATACCAGCAAGATAAAATGTATATGGATCCCATTCTTAAAGAAACTGACAAAATTGCCTATGATTAAAACAATTATATGAAAAAATTAGAAAAGTTAAAATTATAAAAATTAAACACAAGACATAAACTACCGCTTAATTAACCAGAATGTCACACTGTATTTTTTTTTTTACTGGAGAGACAAAATATGTTTAAAAGCCCTTTATAAAAGAATGAATAATACTAAGGTAATTCCACTTAAAGTTTCACTGAAGTTTAACAAGTTAAGCTTATTTTAAACATATGTGTGGGAAATGTGTGATAGGAGAGCTAAAAATCTTTATAAAAGGACAATTTCAGGGTAAATGAAATGCAGGATATCGATACATGCAAAATTCATGAAATTTTAAGGTTTTTTTTGTAAAATGTCTAAATATACTAAAGGAAAACAATGAAAAGTCAACAAGCATACTCATCTATTCAGAGAAGTTAATTTTATTTTACCTGCAGCACTGCAACTTAGTGAAGTAAAGAATTTCATTAAAGGCTTGGAAAAATCTGGAGAAAACAAAACCACATTCTTTTATAAACCTTGCCCCCCAATAAACTGCAGGTATCTTAGAGTAGCAGAATATAAATTAAAAACAATACATTTTTAAAAAATAGACAGCATTTTTATGATCTTGATTAGAAGGCATCTTTGTACATAAGACCAAAAAAGCAAACAAGTAAACAATAAAAACAAAACCTACCCAGAAATCATAACATTTTTCTATGTAAAAACTTTAAAATTATTTCAAACAAAGCATGTATCATAAACAAAGTAAAGAAAGACAAATCTTTAAATACAAGATAGAAACACTGTGGAGGAGATGGACTGCCAAGCTAAGTAGAGTAAATTTCCATCTGTGAGCAACCAGAAAGCATAAAACCATTTGATACGAAGACTGGAGTGATCAAAGATGCCTTTTAACAACAGAATTTGTTCAGCCATATAAAGGATGAATTAGAGTCATGGTAGCAGGCCAGGTGGAAGGAGAATGCTGTGTACACAGCTGTTCAGTTTGGAATCAAAAAGATCAGTTATGAAGTAGTAACAAGGCAAGACACAGCAAGGGCCACTGTGATGACTATGGGAAGGTGAGAATCATACATGAGAATTGTAAGACAGGTCCAAGAACTAATATTTCTTGAATATGTGTGTTTATTAAAGATTTTAATTTGCCCAAGGGGACACAAAAATATATTACTAAGTTTGATCTCTCCAATGCCAATCCTATGTTTTGTCTCTCTCTATATATATATTTCAAGTGAAGTGAAGTGAAGTGAAGTGGAAGTTTTAGTCATTCAGCTGTGTCTGACTATTTGCAGCCCCATGGACTGTAGTTTTCCAGGCTCCTCTGTTCATGGATTCCTCCTAGCAAAAATACTGGAGTGGGTGGCTATTTCCAACTCCAGGGGATCTTCCCAACCCAAGGAACAAACTCAGGTCTCCTGCATTGCAGGCAGATTCTTTACCGATGGAGCTACCAAGGAAGCTCAAAATACCTCATAAATAACCTACCCTTAAGCTAGGTGTGATGATCCATGATGGTCCAATCAAAAATCAGTTCAGTTCAGTCGTGTCCAACTCTTTGCCACTCCATGGACTGCAGTACACCAGGCCTCCCTGTCCGTCACCAACTCCCGGACTTCACTCAGACTCATGTCCATTGTGTTAGTGATGCCATCCAACTATCTCATCCTCTGTCGTCCCCTTCTCCTCCCTCCTTCAATCTTTCCCAGAATCAGAATCTTTTCAAATGAGTCAGTTCTTCACATAAGGGGGTCAAAGTATTGGAGTTTCAGTTTCGGCATCAGTCATTCCAATGAATATTCAGGATTCATTTAATTTAGGATGGACTGGTTGGATCTCCTTGCTGTCCAAGGGACTCTCAAGAATCTTCTCCAAGATTACAGTTCAAAATCATCAATTATTCAGTGTTCAGCTTTCTTTATAGTCCAACTCTCACATCCATACATGACTGCTGGAAAAACCATAGCTTTGATAAGATAGACCTTTGTTGGCAAAGTAATGTCTCTGCTTTTTAATATGCTGTCTCAGTTGATAATAGCTTTTCTTCCAAGGAGCAAGCATCTTTTAAATTCATGGCTTCAGTCATCATCTGCAGTGATTTTGGAGCCCAAGAAAATAAAGTCTGACACTTTCCATTGTTTCCCCATGTATTTGCCGTGAATTGATGACACCACATGACATGATCTTAGTTTTCTGAATGTTCAGTTTTAAGCCAGCTTTTTCATTCTCCTCTTTCTCTTTCATCAAGAGGCTGTTTAGTTCTTTAGTTTCTGCCATAAAGGTGGTATCATCTGCATATCTGAGGTTATTGATATTTCTTCCAGCAATCTTGATTCCAGCTGGTGCTTCATCCAGCCTGGCATTTCACATGTTTTCTGCATATAAGTTAAATAAACAGGGTGACAACATGCAACCTTGACATACTCCTTTCCCAATCTGGAACCAGTCTGTTGTTCCATATTCAGTTCTAACTGTTGCTTCTTGACCTGCATACAGATTTTTCAGGAGGCGGGTCAGGTGGTCTGGTATTCCCATCTCTTTCAGAATTTCCACAGTTTTTTGTGATCCACACAGCCAAAGGATTTAGCATAGTAAATGAAGCAGAATTAGATGTTTTTTCTGGAACTCTTTGCTTTTTTGATGATCCAACGGATGTTAGCAATTTAATCTCTGGTTCCCCTGCCTTTTCTAAATCCAACTTGAAAATCAAAAAATATCAGGGTTGAAACATAAGACAGAAGTATCTGTAAGTGGGGTAAGTGCAGGAAGGGGTTAACTCAGCAGGCTGAGTTTTTCAAACTCAATGCCTTTCCCCCCAAATCAAAAAAAAAAAAAAAGAGGACTTGTATTCATGATTGGCCCTTCACCAACTTCTAAGAAATGACCTTGGAATATTCTGACCAATACAAGTATTTTTATTTTTTTAATGTCTGAAGTCTTGGGCCATGAATTAGCAGTTTAATCAGATAGTTTATGCTAACCATGTGATGTATGATGAGGACTTACTTTTACTCTGAGGGGCTGGAGTCTGAGTACCTGATGTTAGAAACAGCACTGTTGGATGAAGGAAACCAGTCCCCAGACAACTCCACTGGGAGGGAACATATGGAAGACTACGCCTTGTTTTTCCTCTGCCTTTTCCCTTTGCTGATTTTACACTGTAACCTTTTGGTATAATAAACTTTAACCATGAGTATAACATCTTTGCTGATTCCTGTGAGTCTTCTCAGCAAATTTTGGAGACTATGGGTACTCTTAGGGAAGCCTGACACACAGCAGTTGCTCTAGGAAGGACTACTCTCTGATACATATGAATAATTTTTCTTCTAGGATGGCTAGTGAAGGAATCTGAGAAAGACAAAAACAAGAGTACAATGTTTTAGAAAACAGGGAGGATGGAAAGAAGAAAGGAGGGAAAGGAGGTGGGGTGCGGAGAAGGAAGGAAGAAAAGAAGAAAAGGAGATTTCAAAGTAAATAAAGAATGAAATTAGAGCTTCCCAGGTGGTCAAGTGGTTAAGAATCTGCCTGCCAGTGCAGGGCACATGGGTGAGATCTCTGGTCAGCAAGATCCACGTGCCCTGGAGCAGTTAAGCCTGTGTGCCACAGCTACTGAGCCCAGGCACAAGACCCGGTGCTCTGCAACGAGAGAAGCCACTGCAATGAGAAGCCCGCCCCACAACCAAAGAGTAGCCCTCGCTTGCCTGAACTAGAGAAAAGCCTGCACGCAGCAATAAAGACAGCATAGGCAAAAATAAATTGATTTTTAAAAACGAATGAAATATAAAAAACCAGTGATAACTTCATGAAGAAAGCAGTCAGTACAATGAAGAAACCTAATTATAAAAGGGTTCAAGAGTCAGCAGGACATGAGGAAACAGGCTTTACATGTAGACTACTCAAGCAACCTGGTGGGATAAAGGAAAAAGATCAGAGTTTGACTCAGTCATAGAGGTAAGTTTTATTTGCTTTTAATAGAATGCTAATAAGACATATAAATTCAATCACAAGACCTGGATTCAATTTCTGCTCTGCCATTTATTTTCTCTGTGACTAATACTTGTCACACAATTTCTCTGGACCCCCATTATCTCATCTGTAATCAAAGGGGCTAATCCTACTATATTTGCTTTCTAATACGGTTATTGTGAAGGTCAAATGATAAGTTCTTTTGTGAAAATGTTTGGGAGACACCTAAAACACTCAACAATTTTAATTATTATTTTTACCTACATTTTATGTGTATACAAAAATATAAATAGGCAAATGTTAAAAAGAACCTAAACCACCTTATTCTCTCTGGTTTTAGTTAATGGATATACAATGAGTGCTTGAAGTAACGTACAAAAAAAGTATCAGTATGGAGTATAGTTCTTTACTATTGCTTATAAATTACAGATAGCATATTGAAAAGCAGAGATACTACTTTACGAACAAAGGTTCATCTAGTCTAGGCTATGGTTTTTCCTGTGGTCATGTATGGATGTGAGAGTTGGACTGTGAAGAGGGCTGAGCACCAAAGAATTGATGCTTTTGAACTGTGGTGTTGGAGGAGACTCTTGAGAGTCCCTTGGACTGCAAGGAGATCCAACCATCCATTCTGAAGGAGATCAGCCCTGGGATTTCTTTGGAAGGAGTGATGCTGAAGCTGAAACTCCAGTACTTTGGCCACCTCATGTGAAGAGTTGACTCGTTGGAAAAGACTCTGATGCTGGGAGTGATTCGGGGCAGGAGGAGAAGGGGACAACCGAGGATGAGATGGCTGGATGGCATCACTGACTTGATGGACATGAGTCTGAGTGAACTCCAGGAGATGGTGATGGACAGGGAGGCCTGGCGTGCTGTGATTCATGGGATTGCGGAGAGTCGGACACAACTGAGTGACTGAACTGAACTGAACTACTAGAGTTACTGAAGAAGCATCAAGTTGTTGAAGTTTTCCATCTCTCACTATTATATTAATAGACAGGAAATGATTACAATTTAGACTGGAAATGATCCTCAAATTTCATCCTTCTTTGTGTGGGGAGCTATTATTTAACCATCTAGTAAGAACACTATATACCAGATAAGAAGATTAATTCTAGATCATTATTGTGTAAGAAATTGAAAAGATTGTAATTTGATTTGCCTTCTTGATCAATGTATTATTCAATAAAATTTGAACCACAATTAAAAATAATTGTTTTGTGAAATATTCAAATATTACCATAAGTTTAAGTACAATTTTTCCTGAAAACAAAGCAGTTAAACTAGCTTATAGTTGAGTGTTATTTTTTAAAGACTACTTCTCTTCTCCTAACTGTGATATATGCCATTTCTGAAATGCTATGATCCCATCAATATGAACTTTATTGCCTCCTGAACTACAGAAGAGAATATAGGGATCGACAGAATGGGGATTATAGGAATCTGGATCCACTGTGTGAACTAAAGGAGAAAAAACAGTCTCAACACTCAAAAGTTGGTTATTCAGAAGCAGCTTCATAAAACAAGTTGGCTGATTTCAAACTGACCTTATTTAAGGAAAGCCACTAACACTTCTTGGAAAAGGGAATGGCTACCCTTGATTAAAATTAAAATTAAGTGATGCCTGCTCCTTGGAAGAAAACCTATACCAACATAAACAGCATATTAAAAAGCAGAGACATTACTTTGCCAACAAAGGTCCATCTAGTCAAAGCTATGGTTTTTCCAGTAGTCATGTATGGATGGGAGAGTTGGACTATAAAGAAAGCTAAGCACTGAAGAATTGATGCTTTTGAACTGTGGTGTTGGAGAAGACTCTTGAGAGTCACTTGGACTGCAAGGAGATCAAACCAGTCAATCCTAAAGGAATATTCATTGGAAGGACTGATGCTGAAGCTGAAGCTCCAATGCTTTGGCCACCAGATTCGAAGGACTGTTTCATGGGGAAAGACCCTGAAGCTGGGAAAGATTGACGGCAGGAGGAAAAGGGGACAACAGAGGATAAGATGGTTGGATGGCATCACCAACTCAATGGATATGAGTTTGAGCATTCTCTAGGAGTTGGAGATGGACAATGAGGCCCGGCGCACTGCAGTCCATGGGGTGGCAAAGAGTCAGACATGACTGAGTGACTGAACTTAACTGAATCCACTGCAGTACTCTTGCCTGGAGAATTCCATGGACAGAGGAGCTTGGTGGGCTACAGTCCTTGGGGTTGCAAAGAGTCTGACATGACTAATTAACTAAGCATGCATGCCTCTTTAGGTAGCAGTGTAACAACAAAAATGTCATGCTCCTGAAATATCTCAAATTTGCCATGATATTTCTAATATTTCTAATAAAAAATAGAGTGATAGAGTGAACCTGCCAAGATGTACATGGAGAAAAATTAGTAAACAAGATAATGTGCAGAGACCCACAGGAAGCACTATGTCATAAATCATGCTGCTATGTTCTTTCTCTGCACATTTTCATACAGTCTGAAAGTGAAGGAGACCTCCAGAATACCCGAATAGAGGTTTTTCCAAGTAAGACATACAGATGGCCAAAAGACACATGAAAGATGCCCACCATCACTAATCAGGATAATGCAGATGAAAACCTTAATGAAACATCAGCACACACCCATCAGAATGGCCATCATCAAAAACACCACAAATAAAAAATGGGATGACGATGTAGAGAAAAGGAAACCCTCATACACTGTTAGTGGGAATGTGAGTTGATAGAGTCGCTATCAAGAACAATATGGAACATGCTAAAAAGACAACTACTTGACAATTCCACTCCTAGGCATATGTATTAATAAAAGGAAAATGCTAATTTGAAAAGATGAATGCACCCCAGTGTTCATAGAAGAATTATTTATAGTAGCCAAGATACAGAGCAACCTGTGTCCATCAACAAATAAGTGAACAAAGAAGATGTGGTATATATACATATATATATATACAATGGAATATTACTGAACCATAAAAAAGAAAAACATTGCCATTTGCAATAATACGGATGTACCTAGAGGGCACTATGCTTAGTGAAATGTCAGACAGAAAGATAAATACTATACATCATCACTTACATGTGGAATCTAAAAAAAAAAAAAATGAATGTAACAAAACAGACTCATAAATAGAGAATAAATGCTTACCAATGTGTAAGGGAAGAGTGGAAGGGCAAGGCATGGTTAGGGAATTAAAACATATAGACTACTATATATAAAACAAATAAGCTACAAGGATATACAGTACAAGGAATATAGTCAATATTTGTTCATAACTCTAAAAAGAGTATAATCTATAAAGTATTGAATCATCTTACTATACATGTAAAACTATCACAATACTATAAATCAGTTCAACTCAGTTTAGTCTCTCAGTCATGTACAATTCTTCGTGACCCCATGAACTGCAGCATACCAGGCCACCCTGTCCATCACCAACTCCTGGAGTTTACTCAAACTCTTGTCCATTGAGTCCGTGATACCATGCAAACATCTCATCCTCTGTTGTCCCCTTCTCCTCCCACCTTCAATCTTTCCCAGCATCAGAGTCTTTTCAAATGAGTCAGCTCTTCACATCAGGTGGCCAACGTATTGGAGTTTCAGCTTCAGCATCAGTCCTTCCAATGAATATTCAGGACTCATTTCCTTTAGGATGGATTGGTTGGATCTCCTTACAGTCCAAGGGACTTTAAAAATCTTCTCCAACATCACAGTTCAAAAACATCAATTCGTTGACACTCAGCTTTCTTTATTGGAGAAGGAAATGGTAACCCACTCCAGCACCCTTGCCTGGAAAATCCCATGGATGGAAGAGCCTGATAGTCTGCAGTCCATGGGGTTGCTAAGAGTCCGACATGACTGAGCAACTTCACTTTCAATTTTCACTTTCCTCTTTTATCCACTGGAGAAGGAAATGGCAACCCATCCTAGTGTTCTTGCCTGAAGCATCCCAGGGACAGAGGAGCCTGGTGGGCTGCTGTCTCTGGGGTCACACAGAGTTGGACACGACTGAAGTGACTTAGGAGCAGCAGCAGCAGCTTTCTTTATAGTCCAGGTCTCACACTCATACATGACTACTGGAAAAACCATAGATTTGACCAGATGGACCTTAGTTGGCAAAGTAATGTCTCTGCTTTTTAACATGCTGTCGAGGTTGGTCACAACTTTTCTTCCAAGGAGCAAACATCTTTTAGTTTCATGGCCACAGACACCAAGTGTCTGAAGTGATTTTGGAGCTCCCCCCTCCCCAAATAGAATCTGTCACTGTTTCCACTGTTTTCCCATCTTTTGCCATAAAGTGATGACACCAGATGCCATGATCTTAGGTTTCTAAATGTTGAGTTTTAAACCAACTTTTTCACTCTCCTCTTTCACTTTCATCAAGAAGCTCTTTAATTCTTCTTTACTTTCTGCCATAAGGGTGGTGTCATCTGCATATCTGAGGTTATTGATATTTCTCTCAGAAATCTTTATTCCAGCTTGTGCTTCATCCAATGCATCATTTCTCATGATGTACTTTGCATATAAGTTATATAAACAGGGTGACAATATACAGTCTTGATGTACTCCTTTCCTGATCTGGAACCCATCTGTTGTTCCATGTCCAGTTCTAACTGTTGCTTCCTGACCTGCATACAGATTTCTCAGAAGGCAGGTAAGATGGTCTGGTATTCCCATATCTTTCAGAATTTTCCACAGTTTGTTGTGATCCAACAGTCAGATGCTTTGGTGCAGTCAATAAAGCCGAAATGGATGTTTTTCTGGAACTCTCTTGCTTTTTCGATGATCCAACAGATATTGGCAATTTTATCTCTGGTTCTTCTGCCTTTTCTAAATCAAGCTTGAGTATCTGGAGGTTCACAGTTCACATACTGTTGAAGCCCGGCTTGGAGAATTTTGAGCATTACTTTTCTAGTGTGTGAGATGAGTGCAATTGTGCGGTAGTTTGAGCATTCTTTGGCATTGCTTTTCTTTGGGATTGGAATGAAAACTGACCTTTTCTAGTCCTGTGGCCCCTGCTGAGTTTTCCAAATTTCCTGGCATTATAAATCTACTATACTTTAATTAAAAAAAAAAAAAAGTTGAGTACCTCTCTAAGGGATCAGTATTAGAGACAAAGCCATAGTATCAGAAAGCAGTGCTGCCAACATCTCTGGTTTCAAGAACAAATTATACCTCTAGAGTAAATGCATATTCAAAACATTTATTTTGCTTCTCCCTCATACCTGCAACAAATGGTTTCTCTGTGAGGAAATTATTACTGAGAGCATTTTAAAATCTCTTAGATCCTAAGAGATGTGTTGTGTAAAATATCTGAATAGGGCACCCATCTTTTTAAAATATATGGACATTGGCTTACTTAACATTAACAACCAATTGTTCAAAACTAGTATGCAGGTTAATTTTTGCTAGAGCTTAAGTGTCTGGTTCACAGATTTGTCCTTCAGAATCATGTGGTGATTCACTTTAGAAATTGCTTTTATTTATAAGAAAAAGACTAAATATAGTCAGGCAGCCAGAAATAATTGATTGTTTTAATAAAATTTCAAGTGTATATTCATGGTATCTTCCCACAGAAAGACAGAATTAGTCAATTCAAACTGAATCTTCGTCCAGTGATCCTTTAGGAAAGTGGAGTCTCAAAAAACTAGACTCCAAAATTCTGTTGGAATTTTGTCATAAACCAAATGCAGACTATAAATTAAACACAAGCCATCTGCCAATAGTATTTTACACTTTTAGATAACTGCTAGCATGTTGAATGAATAATTATTACACTGATAACAAGCAACGAGTGCTTTCTTGCAATTTTAAAACTCATGCATCTAATTTAAAGCTATCACTTCCTTCCTCCCTCCTTCCCTTCCTCTGACTCAACCCTTCCTTCCTAGCTTCCTTGCTTTCAAACAGGAATATAGAAGTATATCAACAAAGAATATTTTCTGTAAGAAAGAAATAGGAGATTACCAATAAAATTGCTAATTGATACCAGCTAATCTACTGGTGAGGTTAAGTAACTATTGAGTAATTGGTATTTTGGTTTCATATTAGGCCAAACAGATGGGAGGGTTTGTCAACTAAACACATATTTTGATTACCTTTTAAAGGCAAGACTTTATTTAAATTTTATTTGTAGAATAGTCTCCATGATTGCAGTCAACTAATGTCTAAACCATGCTTTCAAAACTATAGGGTACTTATTTATTTCTGACAAAATACTCAATAAATCTCTAAATATTGCCTCTCAGTTTATGAATATCTCTATGTTCTTGTCAAAACAAAACCTAAATTACTGTGTGCATAAGGAGGAGAATAGCAACAGGAGTACACAGAGATGATTGGATTTAGAAATCTGTAATTATTTTCTTGCTTCCCCCCTCTTCCCTAACCAGAATATGCTAAAAAGTATATTGTTTGTTTTTTTATTTTCCAATTAAGTTAGAAGATCTTTCTGCTCCTCAGAACCACTGCTTTCTATAAGATATGAAAATGATATGCCTAATCATGTTATTCAAGCACTGGGAAGAGTATTACTGATGAAGTCTAATGTTAAAAGCCAATAATCCCAGTATATCTTGGACAGAATTATGCCCAATTATCACTGACTTCAGGAAATCCTTGGTATTCTTTTCTTCTTAACTGTACTGCCATTAGTGCCTAAAATGAGGGAACTATAAAATTCTTTTGGTCACAACTGATATAATGAAGTGTTTCAGCAAATGTGGGGAGGATCACTAGATTCCCTCCAAAATCTGCGTGACCTTTCTTACTAATTAAGTTGTTGCCCAGGAGCCACTGGCCAGACACAGGTTACATTTCCCAGCTGACCTTGCAGCTAGGCATAGCCACGTGACTAGTTTTCAACGTGGGAATGGTGCAGAATTAGTTCCTACCACTTCTAGGCTGAAACATTTAAAAGGTGGTTGTGCCTCCTTAGCATATTTCCCTCTCTTTGCCTGGAATGTTCATGAGAAGAGGGACCTTGAAAGACGACCCACTGAAGATGGCAAAGCCACTCTCAGCCTGGGCCTCTGAATGACTCAGGAGAGCATTGCCACCTGTCACATCACAATAGATGATCACAGGAAAGAGAAATAAACGTTAGGTCACTGAATGATTCAAGTCTTTTCGTTACAGCAACTAGCCCTGTATCCATGAAAACCTCAAGAAAGTGGATCGTTTACAAGAAACCATCAACAGTGACAATACAAAATGCTGGTGACGATGTGGAATCACAGGGATTCTTGTTCAGTGCTGGTGGGAATGCAAACTTGTGCAGCTACTTTGGAAGACCTTTTGGCGGTTTCTAACAAAACTAAATATATTCTTATCCTATGGTGCAGCAATAGCTCTTTTTTTCTATTTACCCAAAATGAGTGAAACTTAGATCCACACAAAAAGCTGCACATGAATGTTTATAGCAGCCTTATTCATAAATGTCAAAACTTAGACACCCTAAGATGTCTAAGATACCCTTCAATATTTCTACAAACAAACTGTGGTATATCTATAGAATACAATATTATCCAGTGATAAAAAGAAGTGAGCTAGCATGCTATAAGAAGACATAGAAGAACTTTAAATGCATGTCAGTAAGTGAAAGAAACCACTATGACAAGGCTACATACTGCAGATTCTAACAATATAACATTTTGGAAAAAGCAAAACCACAGAGACAGTAAAAAGATCAGTGATTGCCAGGGGTTATAAGGAAGGAAGGGTTGAATATGTAGACCACAGGGAAAGTTTAGGCCAGTGAAATTGGCCTGTATGATACTTATGTTAGATACATATCATTATACATTGTCAAATGGGCTTCCCTTGTGGCTCAGCTGGAAAATAATCCACCTGCAATGTGGGAGACCTGAGTTCAATACCTGGGTTGGAAAGATCCCCTGGAGAAGGGAAAGTCTATCCACTCCAGTATTCTGGCCTGGAGAATTTCATGGACGGTATAGTCCATGCAGAGTCAGACATTACTGAGAGACTTCCACTTTACTTTACTTTACTTTATTTTATACATTCAAAAGCCAGAAAATATTCAATGCAAACAAGTACTTAAACTTTAGTTAGTAGTAATGGAACAATATTAGCTCCTTATTTTTACCAAATGTAGGTTATTAATACAAGACATAAAGATAATGGGGAAAATGTGGGAGAGAGGAATGATTAAAGAACATATGGGGGAATTCCCTGAAGATCCAAGGTTAAAACTTTGTGCTTTTATTGCCATAGGCCCAGGTTCAGTCCCTGGTCAGATAATTAAAATCCCCAAAGCTAGGCTATATGGTCCAAAAAGAAAAGAAAAGAAAAAAATATATATAGATATATGGAAACTCTTTGTACTCTTTGTTCAGTTTTTCCATAAACCTAAAACTGCTCTAAAATATCTTATTAATTTAAAAATCTGTGCTTTTTTCATCATTAATACATTTGTACTCACACATACACACACATGTATACAAAACAGGACTTGCTGAGGAAATGAGGAAAAACATACAAAGGAAACAAATTGACATTTTAAAAAGTGACGAAACTGGAACAGGGAAACATAAAAAGAGAGGAGTTGAAGTATCAGTGAGAGAACAGTGAGAGTACGGAACACATTTATGCTTAGGCACAAGAGAAGATTTAGAGCAAAGTGTTCATGGCTTTCAGCTCATCCTCGCTGTTTACTGTCTGCTCATTTGCCAGTGAGAAACTCAAAAGTGCTCCTAGATCTCCAAGACCACTAGATTCCTCACGAGGTTTTCAACCATAATCACTTAAGCCCTATACCTACAGCCTAAACTACACACAAAGCAATTTTACCAAAGCAGTATTTAAACAATATCATTTGACTGTTCATTTGTTGCTACAAGCACTTTCCCTTGTTTACATACTTTATATTTCTATTTTAAAGATAAAGAACTGCAGCTCACAGAGTCAAACAACTTGCCTAAAGTTATGCCTTGAGTTCAGAGCTTGCGTTTGAGCCCTAGTGACTCATCCAACATGCAAGCTTTCCTCCTAGATTCCCGGCATTCATCTGTTGCCAACAGTAACCACTGAGCTTCTGAGAAAGACCCTTGATTAGTAATGCAGTTTCTATTTTATATATAGAATCCCCTATTAACCCCAAGTTTAACCTGACCAACCCCTCTGTGGAGAAGCTGGAATCAAGATTGCTGGGAGAAGTATCAATAACCTCTGAGATGCTGATGACACCACCCTTATGGCAGAAAGTGAAGAGGAACTAAGGAACTTCTTGATGAAGTTGAAAGAGGAGAGTGAACAAGCTAGCTTAAAACTCAACATTCAAAAAACGAAGATCATATCATCTGGTCTCTCACTTCATGGCACATAGATGGGGAAAAATTGAAAGTGACAGACTTTATTTTTTTTGGCTCCAAAATCATTGTGGACAGTGACTGCAGCCATGAAATTAACAATTACTTGCTCCTTGGAAGAAAAGCTATGACCAACCTAGAGAGCATATTTAAAAGCAGAGACATCACTTTGCTGACAAAGGTCTGTATAGTCAAAGCTATGGTTTTTCCAGTAGTCATGTTTGGATATGAGTGTTGGACCACAAAGAAAGCTGAGGGCAAAAGAGTTGATGCTTTCCAACTCTGGTGTTGGAGAAAACTCTTGAGAGTCCCTTGGACAGCAAGGAGATCAAACCAGTCAATCCTAAAGAAAATCAACCCTGAATATTCATTAGAAGGACTAATGCTGAAGCTAAGTTCCAGTACTTTGGCCACTTGATGTGAAAGGACGACTCATGGAGAAGACCCTGATGCTGGGAATGACGGAAGGCAAAAGAGAAGAGGGCATCAGAGGTGAGATGTTTAGATAGCAACACTGACTCAATAGACATGAATTTGAGCAAGCTCCAGGAGATGGTGAAGGACAGGGCCAAAAGACCATTTGCTTAGATCCACAGCAATGAAGCCTGTGTGACTTCTTGTATTTGAATGACAAGATCATCAGAAGTAAGCAGAGCCTCTGAGTCAGCAACATCTGCTTAAATCAAGCCTTAATTAATAACTTATACAATTCTCTTTTGAAATCACTTCAATTGATGGTCCCTCCCACCCCACTAGACTATGTCACATGTTCCAGTATTTTTTACAGTCATCACTATGCTAGTTATTGTACCTGAATGTGAATACCTTGGAATCCATTGTAAGATATGATAGCCAAGAATCAGAAATCATCATTTTCCCAAACTATGGCTTTCTATGGGGTTAAATTGCAAGTCAAAGATTGTTTGAGCAACACTGAGGAAATCCTAATGAGGCTCTGAATAAAACATACATGCTTATGGAAGACAAGTGAGGCATGTTTATTTCTTGAAATTAACTAGTCAAAGAATAAAGTAAATTTTGTTAGCTTTCCCAGATTTTTAGATGCATATACAATCTATTGATTCCATGGGTTGTTTTAGGGCTATTTAAAGTCCTCGGGTTGGTTCTAGATGACTTATGTAGTTTGATTTTTGTTTTGAGGTTTGTAGTTTTCTGTTTGGTTAGTTTAAAACTTTTACAGATGGATTCTTATAGCTTTTGAAAAAATAATTACTCTACTTTTTTTTTAGATGATCAGAGAGCATGGAGCATACAGGGTTCCCCCTACTCTGGCCCGATGTGGCTCAGCAAAAATATTGCTTGAGAAGATTTCAAGACTTTTATAGGATAGATACAGTTTGCTGAAAACATTTTTCAGCAAAATAACTTAAGGAAATAAAAAATATCATGAATTCCCAAAATCATAGAAACTTAGTTATTTTGCTGCAGCCTTAGTGTCTCAAAAGACCCCAAGTCAATGGGGGGAAAAAAAAGCTGAGTAAAACATCCTGCAAGGGGGTTCAATAAAGGGTGTGTGTGTTCTAAGACACCTCAGTTGTGTCTGACTCTTTGCGATCCTGTGGACCACAGCCTGCCAGGCTGTTCTGTCTATGGAGTTCTTCAGACAAGAATACTAGAGTGGGTTGCCATGCCCTCTTACAGGGGATCTTCCTGATAAAGGATACCTAGATTGTGGTCAAGGATCTAACACCCGTAATTTGGGTTATTTTCAATGGATTCAATCACAAAAACAGTTTGATAACACTGAAGATTCATAGGAGTAAGTGTTATTGCTCCCTAAGTGCAGTGATCATATTCACTGATGGTATTAATTCAATCACTCTGAATGTGCACTGATTCACTTCAATATGTTAGCACTCTATGAGTTCCTAACCAGCAGTATCTATAGAGAATTAGACAATATGGGTACAGAATAATGTCCAGTAAACTAGTGTCTATTGGAATACAGAAGTACAGTCCTGGTTTAATGGGGAAAAAAAAAAAAAAACAGAATAAACAGCATCTGAAACTTCAGCAAATCACTTACCTGGTGTAAAATTTCTTCCAAGATAGAAGGGAAATCAAGGGAAAATCAACTTCAAAGTCGATGTTGTGTGTTCTGAGAGTCAGTTTCCCATGTGAGGCTGGAGAGTTCCACCCACACCAACAATCAATCCTCAGACACTAGCAGGATGTCTATTCTGTCCTACCTACCTAGAAATAGCATTAGATCCCAGAGGTTAAGGGCTCAGTCCTAACAAGACTCCCCCACGTACCACTTTAGACAAAGTTCTGAGCACTAGCTGTTAACCTGTGCTTGTAACCTACGGTCTATAGAATGGAAGTTCCAATGACCCTCTCCTACTCAAGATACCAATTCCAAGACTAAGTTTTTAACCTGTACTTCTGAGCAACTGGCTATAAATCAGAGGCTCTCAAGACCTTCTTCTCGAGTTTGCTTAATTTACTAGAGTACCTCACAGAATGCAGAGAAACATTTTACTAACTAGATTACCAACTTATTATAAAGGATAAAACCAGGAACAACCAGATGGAAGAGACACACAGGGTATGGCACAGGAAAAAATCTCAGAGCTCCCAAATTCACTCTCTACTCCTCACCCACCAACACAGAAGCTCTCCAAATTGTTCTTATGGGGTTTTACGAATCATTACAAAGATCATGATTGATTACATCCTTGGCCATTGGTTATTTCTTTGTCCTGAGGGTCGGGGAGTGTCCTCTCTCCCTCCCCAAAAGTCAGGGGGTGGGGCTGAAAGTTCCAACCCTCTATCACCTGGCTGACTCATTTGCAAACTGCTTCCATTCTTAGGTGCTTTCCCAAAGTGGCCTCTTTAACATAATAAAAGATACCTCAGTCACTCTCAACCCTTAGGAAATTACAGGGATTTTGTGAGTCATTGACTGTGCCTGCATGTGCCTGTGCATTCCTGTTGCTGAGTCCTGTAGGACTCTTTGCAACCCTATGGACTGTAGCCCGCCAGGCTCCTCTGTCCATGGAGAGCCTCCAGGCCAAGAATATGGGAGTGGGTTGCCATGCCCTCCTCCATCAGTGACTGTGAATGAAGAACAAATATATGAGAAATACATTTTGTTCATCTGAATGACCAAATAAATATTTCTACCTGGTAGTCCAGTGGATAAGACTGTGCTCCCAATGCAGGGACCTAGGTTCGATCCTTGGTCAGGGAACTAGATCCCACATACCACAACTAAGAGTTTGCATCTGGTACAGCCAAATAAATAAAATAAATATTTAAAAGAAATATTTCTTATAAATCATGATACTACAGATATATGATATATGCATATATTAGTCTACACTGGATCAAGAAAAGGTAACTGGAGCTAAGTTTTAAGTAACCATTATGCTGCTGATGATGTATCTGTTAGATTGTGTTTAGTTATCTGCTAGCCATGCCCAAAGGATCGGGCACAACTGAGCAACTGAACAAGCCATGTCCATTACACAAGAAAGTGAGCTCTTAGCTTTTGACCTGTATAGATAAATTACTTCCTTATTTCTCAGCACTCTCTTAAAGACACAGAGATTTAAAATCCAGAAATGGGAAGTTGGGGTTTTTGGTTTCATTTGTAGGCACAACTCATCACATGATTTCATCAATGAGCCAATTAACAATACTTCAGAGACAAAGGTCATTTAAGATAATACAGTAATATACGCCATAGAGAGCTGTGGCATATATTACACATGGAGAGCTGGACAATTAAAAAGGCTGAGCACCGAAGAATTGATGCCTTTCAACTGAGGTGCCTGGCATGCACCACAGAACAGGGAAGCCTGGTGTGCTGCAGTCCATGGAGTTGCAAAGAATCGGACACGACTGAGCAACTGAACAAGAACATAATATGCCATAGCGTCAAAGCAAGCTCAAGAGAAGCACCCTAGCCATAGGTCAGCTCACTTACTTTCTTACAGGAGTTACTTCATTCAAGCACTTCAGAACCCAAAGGGCACTCAGGATTATTGTTCATAAATGATAGTTCAGGAAACATGTGAAGGCCCTAAAAATATCTGAAAGGGCCGGTTGAAAAGTAAATGTCCACACTAAATAAAGGAAACACTTAAGTTCTCAGGGAAGAGTGCAAACTTATTTCTCATTTGAAAAATGAAAATTATTGATTTACATATGATTACTATTTCCAAGTTGAGTTCCAAAGTAATAAATATTATCTCATGATTTTTTTCCAGAATTTTCAGGTGAAGAATAAATTTTTTATCTATTCTTGTTCACACAGGCAAAGAGTGTGCATAATGTATAAACAATGGCTCTTTCTTTAGTATTTGTTGGTTTTCTGGTTTTGCTTATTAATCACCATCATTTCCACTCACAATCTGAAATGCCAACACCTTGAAGAATCATAATCAAGACATAATTTCTAGTTCAGTTCACAGATATTCTAAGGAAGTGCACTAAACATAATTTCTGAATAAACTGTAGGAAATGTCCACTGCAGCACTGCAGAAATAGCAAAGACCCATGTTGCTGATTCTTTGCTTCGCTGCCTTCAAGGCAAGTCATATACCAAAGTAATGAGCAGAAGACAGAAAATTTAATATTAATTTTGTGAGGCCCATTCAAACCTTTTTCCTCCCAAGAAAATGTTTCTGTGGTTTTACTTAAACTAATATCACCTCTTCGGAGAGATCACTCTTTGGGTTTGTGTTTGTGAAACTAGACTACCAAGGTTAAAAAAAATGTTGCAGTGTCTAACATGAACCTTAGCCTAGAGCAAAACAACAGCCTCTATTTGGTAAAGCTGAACTTCTTTTATGAAATGCGGCAGTTGATTTCTTTTTCAACAATTGATTTTTATTATATTCCACACTCAGGCCTCTAAGTGAATTTAAAGATTATCTGCAGTATGTGTTCTTAGAAGAAAAACGATTCACTTAAAAAGGTGGTTTTGGAACTGTTTCTGTAAATGTGTCTCACCATTTAATATTATCAGTAAAAAGAAATCCTTGGGCATTTGCAGCATTGATCAGAGCAAAAAAATGGATAATGTCAAAAGCGATTTTCATAGCAACATAAATATACTAATTGCAATAGGAAATATGAAGTTGGAATTAATTGTAATATTAGAACATAGAATAGCAAAGAGAATATTTTTCTCTTGTAATTGTGTTTGTGCTCTTGACTCTTCCATTCTTTGTCAATTGCTTCTTACATCACACTTAACTTCCCCGTTTTTATCCTTGTGTAGAACTTTCTTGTGTGTGAGCAGGAGGAATAGCTGTAATACTCTAAAAATATCCCATTTCCTACTCTAATATACCAATTTTACATCCTGCCTGCTACAGCTTAAGACCAGACAATGCCTTTAGTGAATTGTTTCTTTTCCAGAACTCACCATGGGCTATGCCAACACTTCAGAAAATAGCTCCAATACATTAGTGGGTCCTTAACTCTGAACTCAAAAAGCTTATTTCTAAACTGAAAATGACCTACCACCCTGGGGACTTGTGGTCCTTTATAGGATGCTGAAAGGTTGTCTAGGCTTATGCTGGAGCCTATGCAACTCTCTTACCTGTTACTCATTATTTTCTAGGAAAAAGGATTGAGAATAAAATTAGTTTAAAAAAATCCTATTATCAATTTAATAGTGTAAAAGTGTTATTATTCCTATCCTCTACCACCATCCAACATAGTGCCATTTCCTAAGTTACTAGAGTTCGTTAGCTGAAAAAAAGCAGCTCTGCTGGTATAAATTTTTTTTAGATAAGTTCACCTTTCTCAAAGAACAAATGAAAAGGGCAAAGCATGACAATTTCTCATTTTATAATGGGAAATTTATTCAAGACTCCCCCTCCCCATTTATCACTGAAGAGACATTACAATTAAATGCCTTCATTTGCACATAAGTAGACTACAAACTTTTTTTTTTAAACCCCTCAGGTATTTACAGTGTGTTTCTCTCTAGCTATTTTAAGTTTTATTTTTACTCTCTTCATCTATTAAGCAGTCTGACTCAGAACCTGGATTAGGAACAACAGTCAACAACAAAAGGGCTGTTGCAGAATGATTTTCACTGTTCTGCACAGGTAATCAAAGCCAAAATAAGAAAACAAGGTATAAAAGAAAATGCATGTATTTCTACTCTCTGATTATCAATATGCTAATTAATGGAATAATCACTTTTATGACAATGTGGACAGAAAATCAGAAACTAAAAATTATGGAAAAGTTTATTTCTAAACATTCTATTACATCTTTGGTAGAAAGTGACATAATTATTTTTCTTAAAACTGAAAAATCTTATCACCTAAATAGTTTAGAAGCCAAGGTACACACTCTTCATTACATTATATGCCTTCTCCTTTCATTTATTAATATATAGGTGTGGTTGGATTTGCTCTTGGAATTAAGAAGCAGTTGCCATGGTATTTTTCATCACGTTAATAAGCAGTATCTCTGTAGTTGCCTCTTAGAGGTCTAGAACAGAAATATACTTTATATTTTTTAGTATAAATATTTCAATTTTACCACTCAGTTTCCCAAGTTGGATTATGAATTACCAATCCTTATGTAACATTATAAAGATGTAGGCTGAGAATTTGAAAATGTGGGTTCTAATGCAGTCTCACTGACTTTGCAAAAGACTAATAACTACCCTGGGTTCTCATATTCTGCAAAGTTCTTTAAAAATATAAGTATTGTTATTACTATATCTTTATGTAGAAAGTGAAAGTATTGCATTAAATGATCTCTGATGATACTATTTGATAAATGATATTTATATGTCAAAAACTATGACTATTTACTCAAATATAAATAGTACTGATTTCTATTATTTCAATTAATTTCAAACATGAGCATGCACAAGAACAATTACTTATACAAATCACTAAAAGACAATATATTCCATATCACAGAGAATATGCTGAATATTAATATTCAGCATAGGTGCAGAATCTGACTTCAGTTTCTCCTTGACTTTAAGAAGATGAAGATCATTTACATAGGTCATTTGAAAGGTAATTTTTCCTAGATTTTCAATAAAAAGTCATGAGTTTTACTATTTGAACTCTAGGTCAACTCTCTAATAAGTTGAAAAATTAATTTTCAAAAAAATTCTTTAAATTCTTAAATTTATAAAGTTAAGGTTTTTATGTTGGGTTTTCCCTGTATTTCTTAATTAAATCTTTACCATTTGATTACTGCTTTACAAACTTTGGAAAACTATAAAATCCTTTTTAAAACAAACTCAAGTTATATAAAAGAATAGTAATGAGAAATGTGTGTGAAATACCATAAACCCCTAGGCAAACTTATGATCAAACATCCCTAGAAATGTTTCCAAAGTTCATGAATATATATGGAATCAGTGACAAAGTGAAGACAGAGGATTTTTGTAGAGAACGATCTTTCACGGTGCTTTTCCCGTATTCTCCCTCTACATGGAAGATTCAAGGGAGATGTACCTCACACACCTTCACATTAAGGTAAAGTAGGAAACCTTCAGGGGAATGATTTTGAGATCTTGGCCTTGTGAATTCTGAAATGTTGAGGGGTACAGGAATTAACCTCTGACCATCATTTATAAAAAACTAAAGCAGCTAAGAATTTGCATCTGACAAGATGTTTGAGAGTCCCTTGGACGCAAGGAGATCAAACCAGTCAATCTTAAATGAAATCAACCCTAAATACTCACTGGAAGGACTGATACTGAAGTTAAAGCCCCAATACTTTGGCCACCTGATACAAAAAGCTGATTTATTGGAAAAGATTCTGATGCTGGGGAAGATTGGAGGCAGGAGAAGAAGGGGACCACAGAAGGTGAGATCGTTGGATGACATCATGGACTAACAGACATGAGTTTGAGCAAACTCTGGGAGTTGGTGAAGGACAAAGAAACCTGGCATGCAGTAGTCCTTGGGGGTCCCAAAAAGTCAGACATGACTTGGCAACTGAAGAGTCAGACACAACTTCATGTCTGAACAACAGCTCGAACAAGAAGAGCAAGAGAACAAAACCAGAGCTAACTAGTGCCTGCAGAGACAGAGACAGAAGTACATGGTGCATGTTGGGATCAATCTTCTGTTGCATTGGTACTAATTCTGAGTTAGTTCAAGATGGGTACATGAGTTTCCCACGGAGGAGATGAGGCCATACAGCAGAAGACCTGAGCAGGAACAACCTAGGTGCTTATCACCAAATAATAAGACTTGAGTGAGTAAGTGAGTGAGTGAAGTCTCTCAGTCGTGTCTGACCCTTTGTGACCCTGTGGACTGTAGCCCACCAGGCTCCTCTGTCCATGGGATTCTCCAGGCAAGAATACTGGAGTGGGTTGCCATTTCCTGCTCCAGGGGAATCTTCCCAACCCAGGGATCGAACCCGGGTCTCCCGCATTGCAGGCAGATGCTTTAACCTCTGAGCTACCAGGGAAGCCCATAATAAGACTTAAATTAATGCAAAGATAACACAGGGAATAGAGCTAAGTACATTGTCAGCCAGCCAGTCAAGATTCCTGCGAAAAACCAAAGAAGCAGCTACAAGAATACCCCAAGAGAGAAAGATTCAAGTTTAATTTCCAAGACCAACTAAGAACTTCAGCTCTAATCTTTTTTGAAACCAAAATCAGTGGTTTCAGCAGTATCTTAAATTTTACATTCTAAAAATTGATGGAATCACTGTTTCCAACTTAAGGCAGTTTTAGGACCTAGCTGTCTGTTATCTAGAAGAGCATAAAAGTGTGGTTGTCCAGTAGCTAAGACTCCATGCTCCTAATGCAGTGGTCCCAGGTTTGATCCCTGGTCAGGGAAATAGACCCCACATGCCAAAGCTAAGAGTTCACATGCTGCAACTAAAGATCCCACAGATCATAACTAAGACCCAGCATAAATAAGTAAATAAATATTGTTTAAAATTATGAGATCAGCTAGCATTGCTTTCTGGAGCAAGGAAAGAAGATTTTCCCACTGAACCAAACTCAATGACATTGGGAGATAGAAATAAAATTGTATTTAATTATTCATTAACTGTGCTTGTCCAGGGACCTGCCTACTATCTCAGTCCAACTGCATACAGTATACTTCCAAAGAAACTCTTAATTTCACCAAAACTGATTTGAAAGCCATGCTGTGCACCATCACTATTGGAAACAACATTTTAAATATCCAAAGTTAATCAAATGGACTCTTACCTAGGGACTCAATATATAAAATATCACTGGCACAAGACTTTAAAATCAAGGTATACAATCAATAGTTAAATTTTCAATTAGAGACTCAAACAGAATTTCTAGATACTGTGAAAATTTGGAGTTGGAAAACTTCCTCCTAGCTTAGAAAGAGGGTATACGAGAGTAAATATGAATTTATGGGAAAATATGGTAAAAATATGAATTTGTGGGGAAAAGGATATACTATGCACAAATATAAGGGTAACAAGTAGACTTCAAAGTAGAAATAAAGCAAAATCAAAACAAGATCATTTAAGATATAGAGTAACTTGTAGGCTTTAACTAATGAAACCATCTTTCTTATTCACAACTGTGATATATTTAATTCCAATTTAAAAAGACTAGCAGACCTCCAAACTAGCAGTTAAGGGCATTTTGAGAAACATAAAACAATTTATATATATCTTCTATATATAGTACTTCCTTCAAACAAGTTCAGGTTTAGGAAAACTTTCTAAAATATTTAAAGAACACAATTAGGTAACCAATGGAAATCAGTGAGAAATGAAGATTTGTTAAACAGTGTTTAATTGTTGTGTGTTCGTTTCTCAGTCTTTGAGAAACGAACCTATGACTATAGGTGAACCCATGGACTATAGCCCAATAGGCTCCTCTGTCCATGGGATTCTCTAGGTAAGTATACTGAAGTGGGTTGCCATTCCTTCCTCTAGGGGATCTTCGTGACCCAGGGATTGAACCCAGGTTTCCTACATTAGAGGCAAAGTCTTTACCTTCTGAGCCACCAGGGAAGTGTTTAATTGCATATATATATATATATTTTTTTTCAATCCATGTTCCCCAAGCTTTAGTTATATAGATTGTCTGTAATTGTATTTATAATTTGAGAAAGTAAACCAGTGACACAATGAGTGGACTATGCACCTGATTTCACATTTCAAAAGAGATGACCAATATAGCTCAATTGAATTCAAACAATAAAGTTTTTGATGTTTTACAAAAACAACAAAGATGTTTCTTTGTGCAAAATAATGTGTTGCATATGAAATCAAATTATTGAGACTCATGGCAAACCACCTCAGCATTCTTGTCTTGAGAACCCCATGAATAGTATGAAAAGGCAAAAAGATGAAAGATGAACCACCGAAGTCAGGAGGTGTCCAATATGCTACTGGAGAAGAGTGGAGAAATAGCTCCAGAAAGAAGGAAAAGACTGAGCCAAAGCGGAAACAACACCCAGCTGTGGATATGTCTGATGGTGAAAGTAAAGTACGATGCTAAGAAGAACAATGTTGCATAGGAACTTGGAATAAAAAAAAAACAAAGACTTGGAATCAAAGCAAATTGGGAGTGATCAAACAGGAGATGGCAAGAGTAAACATCTACATTTTAGGAATCAGTGAACTAAATGGACAGGAATGGGCAAATTTAATTCAGATGACCATTATATCTACAACTGAAGGCAAGTATCCCTTAGAAGAAATGGAGTAGCCCTCATAGTCAATAGAAGATTCCAAAATGCAGTATTGGGTGCAATATCAAAAACAACAGAATGACCTCAGTTCATTTTCAAGGGAAACCATTCAAAATCACAGTAATCCAAGTCTATGCCCCAACCACTAATACTGAAGAAGCTGAAGTTGATTGGTTCTTTGAAGACCTACAAGACCTTCTTCAACTAGCAACAACAACAAAAAATGTCCTTTTCATCATAGGGGATTGGAATACAAAAATAGGAAGTCAAGAGATACCTGTAGTAATAGGCAAGTTTGACTTTGGAATACAAAATAAAACAGGGCAAAGGCTAACAGAGGTTTGCCAAGAGAATGCATAGGTCACAGCAAGCACTCTCTTCTAACAACAGAAGTGAGGACTCTACACATGGACATCACCAGACGGTCAATACTGAAATCAGATTGATTATAGTCTTTGCAGCCAAAGATGGAGAAGCTCTATACAGTCAGCAAAAACAAGACCAGGAGCTGACTCTGGTTCAGACCATGAACTCCTTATTGAAAAATTCAGAGTTAAATTGAAGAGAGTATGGAAAACCACTAGACCATTCAGGTATGACCTAAATCAAATCTCTTACGATTAACCAGTGGAAGTGACAAATAGATTCAAGGGATTTGATCTGATAAAGTGCCTGAATAACTATGGATAGAGGTTAATGACATTGTACAGGACGCAGTGACGAGATCATCCCCAAGAAACAGAAATGCAAAAAGGCAAAATGGTTGTCTGAGGCGGCCTTGCAAATAGCTGAGAAAAGAAGAGATGCTAAAGGCAAAGGAGGAAAGGAAAAATATATCCATTTGAATGCAGAGTTCCAAAGACTGCCAGGAGAACAAACCAGTTAATCCAAAAGGAAATCAACCCTAAATATTCACTAGAATAACTGATGCTGAAGCTGAAGCTCCAATCCTTTGGCCACTTGATGCAAAGAGCCTACTCATTGGAAAAGACCCTGATGCTGAGAAAGACTGAATACAGGAGAAGAAAGGGACAACAGAGGATGAGATGGTTGGATGACATCACTGATTCAATGACATGAGTTTGAGTAAACTCCAGGAGATTGTGAAGAACAAGGAAGGCTAGAATGCTGCAGTCCATGTGGTCGCAAAGAGTTAGACATGACTGACTGAATGAACAACAACAAATCTTTTCTATTTAAATGCAATTTTGAAACAAAGAAAAAGAGACAAAAGGAAAAAGAATCAAGAGAATAAAACCAAAAAATAAATCTCAGTCAAGTAATTTTGTGATTTACTAAAAAAGAAATCAATTGAAAACATGATTCGTCATTTAGGGCTTTGATTAACAAGATACAATTAAGAAGAGATTAAGTCTCAAAAGTCTACAATTATAGAAAGTAGAAGTGACCGTCGCTTAGTCATGTCCAACTCTGCAACCCTACGGACTGTAGCCCACCTGGCTCCTCTGTGCATGAAATTATCCAGGCAAGAATACTGGAGTGAGTAGCCATTCATTTCTCCAGGGTTCTTCCTGACCGAAGGCTCTAACCTGCATTGCAGGCAGATTCTGTACCATCTGAGCCACCAGGGAAGAAATGGAGGTCAGAGTTATACTGATTACTTATCTAGTGTCTAAGCTCAACAGAAATGAAGTCAAGACCAGAATCTGTTAAAATGTTAACAACTACAGAGATGTTACTTAAAACAGTTAACAAAATTAATTTAGCTAATTTACTAGATAAAACTGCTGCAAGAAACACACAGACACACACACATGTACGTGCACACACACACAGGTGTGCAAATACTTGCAGACACACACAGAGATGCACACACAAGAGAAAAGTGTCCTGAAATGATGGCTGTATTTGCTTAGGAATGGGACTTCATCAGTACTCAGATAACTCAGCCTCACTCAGCAGGAACCCTTAACTTCTCTGTTTAATCTTGCCTTGTATTTAATTCCATATTTTTTGAAGAAAGTAATATTAATGTAGTTGTAATTCATTTACACTTAGATGATAATCAAAATGTTGCTTTAAATATTCTGCTAGAAATGGAAGAAACTGACAAAATTATCTCTCTCCTTTTTCCCATTGTGACTGTGCTTTGAATCTCAAATGATATATACTTCAAGGTCTAAACTGAGCAGTAAGGCAGTTCAAGCAGTGCATCTATTTTCTAGGGCATTATTGCTGTTAAAGGATTTATTCTCTATTAGGTTAACTGAGGATAAAGTACCCTTTAAAAATGTTGAAACAGATGGAGACTATAGATTTCATGGCTTACTGAAGATGCTGCAATCTAGTTGGTAAATGACATGCATTTTAAATTGGTAAAATATTTGGGTACAATACCCAATGATGAGCTTGTGGCCCCTGTGGAGACACTGTAATATACTGTGCCACACTGAGTTGGTATTTGCAAATGATCTTTTTTCTCCCTTTTAAAATATGTTAATTTTGTAAACCCAAAGAGCCCTGAATCCAAACACTAAGTACATAAAAATAATGATTCTGTTTACAACTTTTAGTCATAAATTTCTAAATAAAATTCAAATGCATCTGTTTTCTAAAGGATATAAAGGTATTTCCATTATTTTATGCTTATTAAGTTGTAATAGCAAGCATCAAATGCTACAGGGAAGTAGCAGAGCTGACTGTGTTAAGCCATTAAAGTTATTATTGTTAGCAGAAAACATGTTTAAGACAAATTTTCTTGCCATAGACTTAATCCATCTTTCAGAATGTGTGAACTCTGAGGTCACAGACTGGTACCCTTAACACCAAATTAATTCTCAGACATGATATTTGTGGCCTCCATGGTGATAAAATGTTTTATTGGTTGCTGACATTTAAAAATTGGGAGATTTTGCACAAAAACTTTATATTTCTAAGATTTGTGAAAAACTGGGGATGTCTGGTAATATGTGGGTTTCCATTAAGTAATAAGACAATAAGCAGCAGAAGTTGAGCTGTGGTTCCTCTTTTATAAGGTAATTTACACTCTACTACACACAGTCACCACCATCCTCCATTTTCTTGCAGTTTTGAAGGTGCAAATTAGCTACTATTTATTACAAATGTTTGGTATTATCTCATTTACCTTAAAACCTTCCAAAATATTCATTTATTTTACTGCCTGTGTTGTGGGTTAGTCACTCAGTCATGTCCAGCTCTTTGTGACCAAATGGACTGTAGCCCACCAGGCTCCTCTGTCCATAGGATTTCCCAGGCAAGAATACTGAAGTGGGTTGCCATTTCCTTCTCCAGTGGATCTTCCCCACCCAGGGATCAAACCCAGGTCTCCAGCATCGCAGGCAGATTCTTTATGCCTGAGCCATCAGGGAAGCCTACTCCCTAATAAAGGGTACTTAAGACCTCTTTTATCTATTCAATCTCTTCCCATGAAATCCAAATGACCTTTTCTATATGGCCAGTTCATATTTCACTACTAAGTCAAAAAGTCTTTAATATTAGGTGACCTCAATTATCATATATCTTATAATATATATTTTCTTTCTCCCCTAATAAACTGTAAACACTAGAAGAAGAATTATGCCTTGTCAAGTATTTGATTTCCCAGCTTTCAAAGTATGTCCAAGATACAATGGATCCTTGATAAATATGTTGATAATATTGTTACTGGTGGTGCTGTTAATGTTACAGCTCAAATTCTGCTCCAGTCATCACCTCTAACAATTTCCCCAGAGTCTTGTGTACATGCGTGCTAAGTCACTTCAGTTGTGTCTGACTCTTTGTGACCCCATTGACTGTAGCCTGCCAGGCCCCTCTGTCCATGGGCTTCTCTAGGCAAGAATACTGGAGTGAGTAGTCATTTCCTTCTCCAGGGGATCTTCCTGACCCAGGGATCATACCTATGTTTCTTACATCTCCTGCATAGGCAGGTGGGTTCTTTACCACTAGCGCCACCTGGGAAGCCCCCCAGAGTCTTGAGGTGATATGAAAGTCAATATTATCTAGAAATATGTGGATTTTAGGAAATGGACAAAAGGGGTGGGATAATGCTCATTTGAGAATAAAATATATATATATATACTTACCCAATACAAAGCATTATACTGTTGAAAATAATGAGACTATTTCAAAAGTCTAAAATAAAACTGACATTCCATGATTTAGTCATTTATACATAAAATCTAATCACTAAATTTCCCATCATGTCATGTTCAGAGTTACTGGCACTGAACTCGTCCTTCACTCTAAAGAGCAACTCATAACATATATGAGGCAAATGTCTTAAGATGGGAAACAATAGGCAACAAAGGTTTGTGATACTTAAGATAAAGAAAAGATACAAAGTGGATTGTCATACACATTCTGGATCTCTGCCAGGGAGCACTTCTTGTCACACAGCAGGGAGGTAGAACTCAAACAGACCATCAATTTACTGAACTGAGAAGGCAGAAATCAGAGGTCATGATCTTGGTTCAGGGTAGGTGGTAAACCAACCAGGAGGTCATGGATTGAGAGATCAATAGAAGAGCTGAGATAATAAATTTCCCACAGATTTGTCTGATCAATAAGTTTCACATGAGTGTGGGAAAGTCAGGAAGCCCAACAAAAATGAAAGCCAGGGGAAACTTGAGAACTTGAAAACTTTCAGCATGCTCCTCATACATAGCAGACAGGAAAAACATTGCAGCCTTAAGATGTCTGAGCATGTATAACCTCTGCCCAAGTCAGTAGCTGAGCCCTCCATCACACAGATACAGGGGATATCTTTAGGAAGGCAGAGAAAGAATTGAGCAGAGATATCAGTGGTTATACACGGCTATAGGAAGATGAACTCTGCCATTTAAGTTGAGGCAAGTTAAGGAAACAAACAAAACCCCAAAACTTTGGGAAAATTTCAAAAAGAATCCAGAGTTGCTCCAACATACTATTGACGGTGTTGTTTTTCAATCAAAAATCAATAAATGTGACCTACAACCATACTCAAGAAACAAAATAGAAACAAAACAAAATAGAAAATGGTCTATCCTCTGCTCCTTCAGCTCAGCGAAACCATTTTGGATGTTCTGAAACTGCTGATCTAAATAAAGGACATGTTATCACTATGACATCAAATAGAGGTTATCAACAAAAAAATTTAAACTACACAAAGAATGACATGATAATTCAAGAGATTAAAAGTTAAAACCTGAAGGGAAGCTTTCACTAGATGGGCCCAAGGACAGATTTGAGACAGCAAAACTAAGAAACAGCAGACCCAAATAGAAGTCACCAAAACTATCCAGTCCCAAACTAATGAATCTTGAATGTAGCAAGAAAAATAATCACCACACATCACAGAGAGAACAACAATAATGATGGTCAATTTCTAATCAGAAACACTGTAGACAAAAAAGAAAACTATCACCTAAGAATTATGTATCAGATGAAACTATCCTTTAATGAAAGCGAAACATCGCTATAAATCTCTATATACATACACACACACACATACACACACATATACATACACCCATATATATGTTCTTGTGTATATATATTTTCTTTCATTGATGTGTTTTTATAATCATTTGACTGTTTAATGTCGAATTACAACTTTGTATTGTTGTGTTCATAATACAGATAATGGAGAAATTGTCATAAACCGTATTTTCAATAACTAATTCTTTTAATAAACAGTTTTTTCAGTAGATACAATATTTCAATAAATGGTACCGAAACAACAGATATTCAAGTGCAAAAGAACAAAATTAAACAGAATTCATTCTTAACTTCAGGACACAATCAAACATTTCCTGAAAATGGATCACAGATGCCTAATATAAAACTTGCAGAAGAAACATGGTAGAGAAATGTGTGACTTGGTTAGTAAACAAAAAGCAGGTATTATCTTGACAACAGAAATCTGAACCATTTATGCAGACCAAAAGAACTGGACAAAATGACTGGGAAATAAATCAATAAAGTAATATGTCACCAGATAAAAAAAGATAAGCAAGTGAAACCTAGATAAGTTTCTCTAAACTTTCTGAGATAATTATCTTTGTCACAGCCCTGTATTGCCCATATAGTCTAAAGCACTTATGGCATTAGCAAAATTTCTATTACCATAAGGTTTATTTTTGAAAGATTACTGGAAAAGATGATGGATTTGGCTCCAAAAGCAAAGCAAAATTTTGGCATTATTAAATATACCTATACTGTTTTACAACTGATGCTAAATGGTAATCTGAATAAAACATATTTGAATCATTATAAGACAGTATTAGTGTCTTTAATATGTAAAGAACTCAATAAAATCAATGAGAAAAAATAGCAACCCCAATAAAAACAAGAAAAATGATGATGCACAAATCCCCCATGGGGGGGAAAAAAGTTGTGCTTAGAAAAGATATTCATCTCTAGAGTAGATGAATATTATAATATATTATAATATATTTTATAATAATATATTATAATATAATTGCATGACATTTAGTTGATTAATAATTACATATATTGACATTATCCACCTTTTATTAAAGAATTGCATTTAAGTTGGTATTACGTTTGTCAGGATTCCGGCAGGAAAAACTGAGTAATCAAAGGGAGTTTAAATTAAGAGAACATTTATAAAAGGTATGAGCAAAGCTTTCAAACAGTAACAAAGAAAATCATCCCTACAGTGGGAATAGTGGAAGCAACTGCCACATCTAGGCTGGCAGGAGCAAGGGAAAAGAGCAGTTGCCAATATCCCCTGGAATGAGGGAGGCCTATTCGACTCAGGACAACTGGTAGGAGCTATGGCCTTTATCCTACAGCCACTAGCAACCCAGCAGGAAGACAGAGAAGGGAATAAATCCATGACCTCACTTTCCTCCTTCCTGCTGATCTCCAGCTGGTGCTTACTTTGCTTGAACTCAGCAAGAGGCCAGAGAGGAATGGAGATTTACAGGTTGACTCACAGGGCACAAAGTGTTGTGAAGCACAGTGGAGAGTAGGTACAGAGAAACAAACACCAGATAACCCGCCCAGATACACTCTTGCAAGGAGGTGTGTGTGTGTGGAGGGGGTGGGGGAGGAGCACTGCTGTAATTTTTAAAATCTTTCACAAGGTTACTTGATGATCTATTAAGAGCCTCAAAAATATCATTTATTTGGCCTAGTATATCTATTTCTAGAAATTTATCCTAAGGAAAGAATGTGCACAAAAATCTGCATAATTATGCTTATTATAGAATGATCATATAATTTGAAATAACTTTTCAACAAGAAGTGAAAAATTATATGACTGAATATAATTAAATATCATTCGTGTTCTATAGAAATTAACTAATGAGTTGGAAAACTGTTTATAAAAATTATTAAATTTAAGATGCAGAAAGCAAAGTTACCTAGAGGGAGTTGGGAAGATCCCTTGAAGAATAGAGCGGCAACCCACTCCAGCATTCTTGTCCAGAGGATCCCATGGACAGAGAAGCCTGGCAGGCTATGTTCCATAGGGTTGCAAACAGTCAGACATGACTGAAGTGAATGAGCACACAGGCATGCACATGTGAGTACCCTGTGGGCAGAAGCTTCGATTTACTACTATGTTTTCTTCTATAAATTTACTTCTATTTATTTTCAGCATCTAGAACAATGCCTGGCATATAGCATAAGCTATAGGCAAATATCAGAGAAGGCAATGGCGACCCACTCCAGTACTCTTGCCTGGAAAATCCTATGGGTGGAGGAGCCTGGTAGGCTGCAGTCCATGGCGTCGTGGAGAGTCGGACACAACTGAGCAACTTCACTTTCACACTTCACTTTCATGCATTGGAGAGGGACATGGCAACCCACTCCAGTGTTCTTGCCTGGAGAATTCCAGGGATGGAGGAGCCTGGTGGGCTGCCGTCTATGAGGTTGCACAGAGTCGGACACGACTGAAGCGACTTAGCAGCAGCAGCATAGGCAAATATATATACATCAGGCAAAATTACAGAACACATTTCAAAAAATTAACAGTGCCTCTTTGTGGATGGTAGATTTAAGGGTGGTGTTTGTTACTTTCAATCCCTGGGTTGGGAGGATCCCCTGGAGAAGGGAATAGCTACCCACTCCAGTATTCTGGCCTGGAGAACTCCATGGACTGTACAGTCCATGGGGTCACAAAGAATCGGACACGACTGAGCAACTTTCACTTCACTTCACTTGTTACTTTCACATTTAAATTTTCCTATTTTATGATATGGAAAAAAAAATCCTTTTTAAGTAAAGATCTTTTATAAGTTTTGAAGCATCATTATAGAAACCCTGTAAAAGCTTCTAGGATCCTTATCTCATTGAGGTCACTCCATCATCACTGAAAATCCCCAGCGAAGTTCAGCACAAAGATGAAAATCTCAGGGAAAAAAAAAGAAGAAAACCTGAAAATCCACTCCATCCTTACACCAGCATTGGAAGCAGCAGCAAGATTCTCACTTTTCCAGTAATTCTACTTTCACATTTTCTGAGGCTGTACTGAGTCACCTGCTGTGGTGATAGGAGTCTTAGACTTGAATCTCTTTTTCTGTAAAATGTTTAAAATAGTTCACAAAGAAGGGAGTGAACTACCTTTAAGAGAATTTAGAGTGTAATGGAACCACTAGGAATATTTTCCAGGATAAAGATTAAGAATTCTAAAGAAAAGTTATGACCAACCTAGATAGCATATTCAAAAGCAGAGACATTACTTTGCCAACTAAAGTCCATCTAGTCAAGGCTATGGTTTTTCCAGTGGTCATGTATGGATGTGAGAGTTGGACTGTGAAGAAGGCTGAGAGCCAAAGAATTGATGCTTTTGAAGTGTGGTCTTGGAGAAGACTCTTGAGAGTCCCTTGGACTGCAAGGAGATCCAGCCAGTCCATTCTGAAGGAGATCAGCCCTGGGATTTCTTTGGAAGGAATTATGCTGAAGCTGAAACTCCAGTACTTTGGCCACCTCATGGGAAGAGTTGACTCATTGGAAAAGACTCTGATACTGGGAGGGATTGGGGGCAGGAGGAGAAGGGGATGACAGAGGATGAGATGGCTGGATGGCATCACGGACTCGATGGACGTGAGTCTGAGTGAACTCCAGGAGCTGGTGATGGACATGGAGGCCTGGCGTGCTGCAATTCATGGGGTTGCAAAGAGTCGGACACAACTGAGCGGCTAAACTGAACTGAACTAAACTGAAGCATCATAAAACCAAGCTCAACTTCTTTCTATAACAGATTTGGAAAATGAAGCTCACTGCATTAAGCATTTGCTCTATTCTCATGGAACCCATATACAGAAGTTTGGTCTGCTGAGTCCTTGTTTAGAATATTGCTATTTTTGGTATGTGAAAACTGATTTCAACAAAAAAGTTCAAAGCTCCAGCTATGCTAGTCTAATTGAAATAAAGGTTTACTTAGCATTAGGAAATCTTAGTTGAATTCCCCTTTCAAAATGAATTTGCTTTATGCATACACTGTAATTCAAATAAATAGACATATATTTTTATATTGCCAGTTTCAAAACGTTCTTGGGAGATTTTGATATCCTTGAAGGTTTTAAAAGTTCAAGAGAGAGGTATATAAATCTAGGTTAAACCAGTGGACAGAAACCACTCAGTGATTTAAACAGGATAAGTTTCATACAACAAATTATTAAACCATAGTTACAGAGTAATTCTAAGATGCAAGGAGAATGCTAAACGGCACTGCATTGCTGAGAGTATCCAAGGACGGGAAACTTGGAAAAGAGGTCTCCTCTCCCAGGCTGAAGATCAAACCTCACTGGAGAAGGTACGGCTGCAGCACACTGGATGCGAGAGAATTACACTGCAATGTCCAGCTCAGAGCTGGACCAAAGTCAGTAAGTGAACAGAAAACAAGCCTGCAGGACAACTTGAGTGGCAACTGGTGGAGAATATACCGCTGATGATCAGGGACGAGCTGCTGAACCCACAAAGAAGTTTTTCCTCCTACAACATCCGTCCAACAGCCTCTACTGAGAAAGTGTAACATTGTGCACACTTTAAAGCACAATTTTAAGAAATTCCATCCATTATTGCAGAGTGAGTTTTAAAGGGCAATTTTAGGCTGAGGCAATAAACTGATAAGTGGGGAAGGAGGCCTAAGTCAGGCCCCAGGCCTTATCCTCATTTTATCCAGGGCAGTTCTGCTATTACATGTTTAATAAATAGTGGTTCCCTGCAATAGTAATTTGAAAGCCAAAAAATACTGAAAGACATTACAGTGGAAAAGATATAGTGACATAAACCTTTTAATTTTAGATTTAAAGAAAATCATTAACAAAATAAAGATATAAAGGTATTAGCAAATTCTTATTACAGAGCAGCCCAGACTGGAGGAGGAAAGAGGGCTGTGAGAAGGGGCTCCAGAAACAAAACAAAATGCAATAGCAATGATTCACCCTTACCTTTTTGAAGAAAGGAAAGTATTAGCATGGAACAAGTGAGTGAAGTATTTTAATTAAGTTGATAATTCCATTGCAATCAAGAAACTAGAAAAGAAGGAATTATTTTTGAAGTTATATAGGAAGGAAAATAATCATTGCCTGGTCCTTGGTTCAGTAATGAGAGGTATTTATATAGTTATAGTAAATACTGATTGTGAGAAAATTTGTGCTACGATTCCATCAAACTATTGGAGCAAGAGAGAGATTACAAAATAAACCCTACTGAATCAGACCAAAGATTTACTACATAATGCCAAAAAAAAAAAAACCCAGAAATCAAGAGTTGTATAATATTTTTCTCTATCTTAGAAATATGGAAACAAATACCAAATGCTATAAGAAATGGCCCAAGGGTGAAAATATTTTGGGGAGTGGACTAGAGATTCAAGGAGGAGTGAAGGTTTTTACTATAGTTGTTTTAGCTTTTGAATTTTTAAATTATGCACAGGTTTTAACTTGATGAGAACAGGCCATATCTTAAATGTACATGATTTCTACATTGTAAAATTCATAGTGAAAACACTGGGAGAAAATATTCTAAAATAACAACAGTAATTGCTATTCAACATGATTTTTAACTCTGCCTTTATATTTTTAATATTTCAAAATTATCTAAAGTGAGTATGATCAGAAAAAACAGTATCATGGAGAGACCAAGCAGAGGGTTAAGCAAAGCCATTAGATTTATGATAACAGAAAATATCAAAGATAAATGAAAATGAATGCAGAAATATCATACTATCAGATAAGCAATATTTATTAAGCGACTATTGTAAGTCATCAGTCAACACTATGATTTTTCCAGTAGTCATGTATGGATGTGAGAGTTGGATCTTAAAGCAAGCTGAGTGCCAAAGAATTGATGCTTTTGAATCTGGTGCTGGAGAAAACTCTTGAGAGTTCCTTGGATTGCAAGATCAAACCAGGCAATCCTAAAAGAAATTAACCCTGTATATTCACTGGAAGGACTGATGCTGAAGTTCAGTGCTTTGCCACCTGATGAGAAGAGCCAGCTCACTGGAAGACCCTGATGCTGGGAAAGATTGAAGGCAGGAGGAGAAGGGGGCAAAAAGGATAAGATAGTTGGATAAATTCATCAACTCAGTGGCATGAGTTTGAGTAGACTCCAGGAGATACTGAAGGACAGGGAAGCCTGGCATGCTGCAGTTCATGTGGTCGCAAAGAGTCGGACATAACTGAGCAACTAAACAAGAACAATTTTAAGTCTAGCACTAGAGGTAATAAATAAAATATGATAAAGCAATGCCCAGTCCGTTGAGGCACTTAAAATTAAATGGAAGAAAAAGTAAATGGAGGAAATAAAGGATAAATATCAGATTATATTTTAATGTGGAGAAGGCAATGGCCCCCCACTCCAGTACTCTTGCCTGGAAAATCCCATGGACAGAAGAGCCTGGTAGGCTGCAGTCCATGGGGTCGCTAGGAGTCGGACACAAGTGAGCGACTTCCCTTCCCTATATTTTAATGACAATTTTTAAATAATAAAATAACAATTAAAATCTTTTTTTGACAGGAAGTTTAAAGGTCTGTTACTCAAAAATCAGTTGAAATGACGAAATAATTTCTTCTCTTATTCTTGCTCTTACCAAAGATAATTAGTTGTAAATACTTCTCACATAAAATTATGAATATTACTGTAAATTCCCTAAGTGTATTATTCAATTTGCAAAATTGAACAGGACTTTTCCCTAGAGATTCATCTTGCGTATTCTCAGGACATCTGCTTATCCTAATACCAGTGGTAATGATGGTCTTCTTTTATAACATTTATCACTTGCCTGAATTGGTTTCAAATATCAAGGCAAATATCAAGTCACTTTCATGTCTGCCTTTAGTTCAGATGTGAATTAACCAACATTGTGATTAAGCTTAAAGTCAGAGCCTCCTCCTTGCATGGACTCCTTCTAGCAATATAATCTATATGTTTTTGTAGGATTTGCAAACACAAGGCACCTTAACTAAAATTAGGTAAGACTGTTGTCACTTTCAATTCCAGTTTACTTTCCAACATACTTCTACTTATGTCAGATCACATTTGGAGTGGCTATGAAGTAGTTGAGCTGGGAACAATTGACTCTTTGGAAGGAAAGTTATGACCAATCTAAATAACATATCAAAAAGCAGAAACATTACTTTGCCAACAAAGGTCCATCTAGTTAAGGCTATGGTTTTCCCTGTGGTCATGTATGGATGTGAGAGTTGGACTGTGAAGAAGGCTGAGCGCCGAAGAATTGATGCTTTTGAACTGTGGTGTTGGAGAAGACTCTTTAGAGTCCCTTGGACTGCAAGGAGATCCAACCAGTCCATTCTGAAGGAGATCAACCCTGGGATTTCTTTGGAAGGAATGATGCTAAAGCTGAAAGTCCAGTACTTTGGCCACTTCATGCAAAGAGTTGACTCATTGGAAAAGACTCTGATTCTGAGAGGGATTGGGGGCAGGAGGAGAAGGGGACGACCGAGGATGAGATGGCTGGATGGCATCACCAACTCGATGAACATGAGTTTGAGTGAACTCCGGGAGTTGGTGATGGACATGGAGGCCTGGCGTGCTGCAATTCATGGGGCCACAAAGAGTTGGACACGACTGAGTGATTGAACTGAACTGTACTGAATTATATCTGCGTATATGGATCACAATCATGTCCAAGTATATATTTTAGCATTTCCTAGCCATTGTGGCAGAGAAGGCAATGGCACTCCACTCCAGTACTCTTGCCTGGAAAATCCCATGGGCGTAGGAGCCTGGAAAGCTGCAGTCCATGGGGTTGCTGAGGGTCAGACACGACTGAGCAACTTCACTTTCACTTTTCACTTTCATGCATTGGAGAAGGAAATGGCAACCCACTCCAGTGTTCTTGCCTGGAGAATCCCAGGGATGGGGGAGCCTGGTGGGCTGCATCTATGGGGTCACACAGAGTAAGACAACGACTGAAGCGACTTAGCAGCAGCAGCAGCAGCAACAGCCATTGTGGTATAGGTATGACTTCAGGAAATTCTCACAACCCATAATAGGATCTCTCTCATTCTTGAGACCAAAACATGCAAAGCAGAGTTTTTATGGAGTGATTAATATGTCCTACTGAGATTAGCACCAAAAGAATGAGGATAATGAGGGGGAAAATATTTCAAATACATAGCAAGAGAGCACAAAAACTAGCTGTGGAAAGTTCCTTCAATTCATATATCTCATTTTAAAAAAAGAACTTTTGATAAAGCTTTTCCCCACATATTTGACAGTAATAGTATAGTATTTACCTGATATTACAGTAAGTTGTGAAGTTACAAGAAAATTTTTGAGTTATCAATAATGTAAAGAAAAATCAAAAGATAATCAAAAATTCTCTCTCTATGCTCTACAGAAAACATTATTAAATCACATTCATATGAAATCACAATCATATGAAATGGCAATCTAATTGAAAGCCAAAAATAAATAGGAAAGAAATTATATAAAGTTGTATTAGGCATCTAATTAATTAAAATATAATTTTTCTGGGTTTTATAATTTTACTAATATTGGGTAGCTTTTTAAAATTTGCAGTTTATTAAAATTTATTTTCTCATCTTAAATAAATGTTCACTTTTGCAGCTATTTTTTATTTGACTTGATTTTCCTCTAAATTTTCCCAATTTGTGTACAACTGGGGCCTCATAAAACTGAGACTCCTTGGATATTTTTTTAATCATTATTTCAAAGCACTTATAATACCATGTTATGCTATTCCTATTAAAGAAACTTTATATATTGACCCAGCATTTAGATCACTTTCTCGTAACAATATGCCTATTTTTCCCTTTGCCCCCCATGGGTACAATAAGTTCAGATTTCAGATAATGCAGAAAAAAATTCCAAAAAATACAATAAAACTTGAGGTGAAATGTCATAGTAAATATTTATAACAGCAATGGTGAGAAAATATACTGTATATAAAGCTATTGGAGCTATTCACTGTTTCATTCCTTTTCCCTATTTCCACCCATGTTAGCCTTCAGAAGGTAGCTGGCTCAAAGATGGAAAAGTGTCACTGGCTCCTACATAAGAACTACTAAGCAAACATTATGACCCAGCAATCCCACTGCTGGGCATACACACTGAGGAAACCAGAATTGAAAGAGACACGTGTACCTCAGTGTTCATTGCAGCACTCTTTATAATAGCCAGGACATGGAAACAACCTAGATATCCATCAGCAGATGAATGGATAAGAAAGCTGTGGTACATATACACAATGGAGTATTACTCAGCCATTAAAAAGAATACATTTGAATCAGTTCTAATGAGGTGGATGACGCTGGAGCCGATTATACAGAGTGAAGTAACCCAGAAAGAAAAACACCAATACAGTATACTTACACACATATATGGAATTTAGAAAGATGGTAATGATAAACCTGTACGCAAGACAGCAAAAGAGACACAGATGTATAGAACAGCCTTTTGGACTCTGTGGGAGAGGGAGAGGGTGGGATGAGTTGGCAGAGTGGCAGTGTAACATGTGTGATGTCGTGAGTGAAACGAATCGCCAGGCCAGGTTTGATGCAGGATGCAGGATGCTTGGGACTGATGCACGGGGATAATCCAGAGAGAGGATGTGGGGCGGGAGAGGGGAGGTGGGGGTCGGGACTGGGAGTTCATGTATACTCGTGGCTGATTCATGTCAATGTATAGCAAAATGAATACAGTATTGTAAAGCAAAACAAACTAAAAAAATAAACATTAATTAAAAAAAAAAGAAAGTTAAGCTGTTAGTTATAATTTTTAACAATATTTAAGAAAAGAAGACCACAAATTATAAAAAGCATAAGATGGCTACTTTCATAATGTCAGCTCACCCTTAGGTATACATGACTATAACAGATAATTTTGCTGTGGTTAAGTTAGGACAAGATGTGCTCAGGTTGCTTAAGAGCTGTGGTTTGCTCATTTCTACTGAATTTTACTTGGGACCATGCCTAATGCTCAGGCTCTACATGGACTGCAATTTCTACATGTAAAATTATGTTAATTTATTTTCATTTTGAAAAAAAAAGCCATTACTCTCCCCATTTCTTAAAATGACAAAATCCCAACAGATTCAACTGTTCACAATCGATTGCTAGAACCATCTTACAGTGAAACTAAGATTTAGTTGAATAATTCAAGTTACCACAAGGCTAATTATCATTTTTATCTTCATTATGTGAGCTGACTATAGCACTTCTTAATTCCATCATTCCTTGGTGCTCTGGCAAAATAGCTAGCTGCCAGGTGTTGTGACTCTGGCTCCTGGAATTCTGCCTGATCTCCATTTTGTATGGTAACATTGCAGCCAGGAAACAGATTAGATTATGCTGAGCTGAGCAATGGAAATCCTGCTCAGTCCAGTCTTCTTATAACAAAGCAGCCTGGCAGCATTAAAATTGAGGCTTAGTTAGAAGTAAAGTTTGATTCCATCACATTATGAGGTACTGGCCATGTGTAGAAATTAGTCATGTGAAGAAGGGAGTAGGAAAAGGAATTTAAGATATGCCACTTGTCAACAATATATGAAAAGAAGCAAGTGGTCAAAGGAGACATAAAGATTGCTATTTTCCTTGAGCTGGTATATCTTTTGCTGCATACTTAAGGAGAATAAAACTCATTCAAGACCTGTTCATTGTGAAAGGAAGGATGGTAGAAATACACACCAAAAAAAACCCAAAAAAAAAAGGAATCTCTGATTGATTTCTCTGGCAACATATGGCAATACTCTATGCATGAAGAGAAGTCGCTCTATTCTGATTTCTTGACAGCTTTCCTCTGTGGTTCATGGATCAGCTGTCAAAGGGTATGGAGCCAGAAACAGAGATTGTGCACTGAATCACACTCAAAGAATGAGTATATCACAGTCAGCATCTGCTAATTATATGCTGAATTTCCTACTGGCCTTCTCATTACTCTGAAGGGAAATTAGCCCTTAGAGAAAACTCTTTGGATACTGTCTATAGTTCACAGACAGATGACAAATACACCCAGATTAGGCAGACTGGCTAAAACTGAAGATGGATTGATCATATGTTGAGCTGGTTGCTTTGAGTGAAAACAGTCAAGACATTCAATGAGTAAAAGCAGAAAAAATTCAAATTCCGAAGAGTTTATCCCATATTTATCTAGAACTTAATTAGTGGTTTCTTTTCCTTAACAATGTTTCAGATAGTCCAATAGGTAGAATTCTAAGATTCCCCAGATCCTGATATGCATATCTTGTATAATATCCTTCCCTGGCAAGACTTAGGATATCACATGACTGATGAGATTATTAATAAGTTGACTGTGAATTAATCAAACTAGAGATCATCCTGTATTGTTGTTCAGTCACTACCTCCTATCTGAAACTCCACGACTATAGTCAGCCAGTTTTCTCTGTCCTCTGCTATCTAACAGAGTTCGCTTAAATTCATGTTCGTTGAGTCAGTGATACTTCTAACCATCTCAGCCTCTGCCCTCGCTTCTCCTTTTGCCTTATCCTGTGTAGACATGACCTAATCAGCTGAGCACTTTAAAAGGGCTGGCCTTGAAGATACAGCCTCCATGAGCTCTACATCTGTAAAGAAGTGAATTCCAACAACTACATGAATTTCCAAAAGATTTTCCAACCCTCGACAAGATCCCAGGCTTGCCTAACCCCTTGACTGCAATCTGAGGAGCACCTGAGCAGAGGACCCAACTGACCTCACCCAACTTCTAACCCACAAAAATTATGGGGTAATATATATGTATTGTTTTACATTATTAAGTTTATAGTCTCTTGTTACACAGGAAGAGAAAATTAACAGATTTGATATTCAAAACTGAGCTTTTTAAAGCCTTTTTATCTGGAATTTGTTTCTTTATATGTGATATTCTCCACTTCATCAATAGTATTCTCCAGTATATTTCCCTGACTGAATCTGAACTGAATCTTATTTCTAATCCTCATTCAGTTCCATCTGTAACAGATATCACTATAAAACCCTGACTTTTCAGAACTACTGTGAAACCTCAAATATTTCAATCCCTCTGGATTAGTTTTCAATTTTTTTCTGCAAAATTTTTGCTACATCTTGAGGGAAATTTGGTAAAGATAGTTGTTTTTCCTTTCAAATGATTTCAGTCAGCTTTTTGTCTTCCTAATTACTGAGGAAAAAATAAGTTTTTTTAAAAAAATACATCTTGTTATAATTTAGTTACCTTATTTCACTTTAGAAAAATAATTTAGAAAATATTGTTTTGATGTTTAAAGATTGTCAAAGGAGATTCAAAAGCCATTCAGCAATTAACCTTGGATCTAAACATCTTCACTTTCCCCAGCATCTCACAGAGTGCCTCCAGTACAGTAAAAACCAAATAAATACTCACTGTATGAATGACTAGAAATAAGAAACTTTGATGTGTACAAAATGTCAATTGCCATTTATCTTTTCAGCATAATAGATGAATAATGTATTTCACACTTTGAATTCCACAATTCTATACTGAGAAATAACACACAAAGAAAATTCATAATGCATTGAATAGCTGATGGATGGAATAAAGATCTCTTTATGATGGAAACATAGGTCATTATTTTTAAGGTCTCCATGTTCTCAAGAATATATCTAGATAAAAATTTCATAACATACAGGGGGAGCTCCTGACTTAGTTTGAAAATCTTTCTTTGGAAGCCTTAACAAAAAACTGATGTTAATTAACTATTAATACATAGTGCATGAGCTTTCTCTTTAATGCTTTTATAATACTCGAAGTTTGCTCTCTGGAACCTGTTATTTTTGTTGTTTAGTTACTAAGACATATCCAACTCTTTTGCAAGTAGCCCGCTAGCTTTCTCTGTTCATGGAATTTTCCAGGCAATACTGGAGTGGGTTGCCATTTCCTTCTTCAGGGAATCTTCCCAACCCAGGGATCAAACCTCCATCTCCTGCATTAGCAGGTGGATTCTTTATCATGGAGTCACCACAGAAGACCCAGTAGAACCTGTACTGTGCTACAAAGTGGAGAAGATAGGAAGGAAGGAGGGCTATCCTCATGGAGGGAAGCCTTTCAGAATGTTTCCAAGATATGTTTTATGAAGTGTCATAAAATTCAAAATAAATCTGTTGGTACTAGAGGATTGTGGGTGGTGGACTACCACCACCGCAGAGAGAACATTAGGTTTAATTGTGTAGCGAAATAGCATGGAAATCTCTACACTTGCTCATACTGTTTAGAACTTTTGCTCGAAGATCTCTAGTTTCTCTAGACTTACCACAGTTTCAGACATCCACCTAGCTGTGGAAATGAATCCTCCAGGAGCCCTCCCCTGCTCCTGCCTTGTTCATTCTGCTCAGTGAATTTACTGAGAATAAAGTATCTACTTACAGCGCTATCGTGCACACCTTAGCTTTCCCTGCAAAGAACTTCTAAAAAGTCACAAGGACAGTGGGTCCCTCCTGCTGTTTCTCCACTTAAGAGGCTTGGAGATGTCTTGGCATCCATGCTATGGGGTTGTGTCTGGTCTAAGATGACTCCCATCTGGTTGACATTCATAAGAACCTTCTGAGAGTAGAAAAAGGCTATCACCAAACACGTCTTGTGCTGAACTAATAACACAGAACTGAAAGCATCAGTGACATGATTTTCAACATGTATGGAAGTAGGAACTATACAAGACACAATCTACAGCTTTTTTTTTAACAACTACAGAATATTTGATGTACTACCTTAAAGCCGACACAAAAGCACTGTTACACGTACCACTGATCTTCCTTGTGTGATGTGAATGGCAAGTGGGGTCACTTTTCAAGCAATATCATTTCATGACCACAGAAAACAACTCACTGTCTCTCAATCATCAGGGGAGAGGGCATGAAGTGCAACCAAGGAGAATAGTTCTGGGAACTGAAAGCTGTGAAGTTCAAGTGCCTTCTGCCTACCATGAAAACAAAAATCTCAGCCACAGAAAATCATTGTATTTAATTAAGTCCAACTGTAGCTAAATAGGACAAATAGTAAATCATCTGGAGACTTAAAAAAAGAAAAAAAAAAAAAATTCCTTAGGCCCTGTCCAAGTGTTAATGAAATACACTCTCTAGGGATGTAGTCTAAGAATCTTTATTTTTGGAAAGCTAACTCAATTGATTCTTCCTATCATGATCCAGCTTCAGAAGCCAAATATAGTGGATACTGTGGTTTGTTGCACAAATTCTCCTCTCAGGAAGACTTAATCACCCTCAAGTTCCCACCTCCGTGGGTGCAGCAGGCATTCAAAGACTGGCTGGTGTGACAGGTCAAAACTTCATACGCATACTTTGGTTCAGGATAATGCTAAAGAAACAAACGCTGCAGAGTCTCCTCTGAACTTGAATGCCTCTCTCAATCCCTCAGAGGTGTTATTTCAGGAATAACAACAAGAAAATTCCTGCAAGCAACTTTTCATCTCAGAATAAGTCACTCCAGACACCCAGGCAAGGAGTGTTGGTTCTTATGTGTTCCTTGAATATGGACCCTCAACTAGGCAGTAACTGACAGTGAAGCAAAATGAGAAAGATGTAAGGACTAGGGGTCCCAAGCACCAGGAGCGAGAATATGAGCAATGCAGGAATTCAACACAGCATTCAGACAGAGGAAGGCACAAGGGGAAGAGTCAGAGGCTCAGTCGGGTGAGGAAGACATCAGGAGGTTGGCCTGAACAGGATGTCTGAAGTGGGAAGGGATTTAGCTTGGAGCTGCGGGAGGTCAGCCCAGCATGGACAAATGAAGCTGGGGAAGGGTAAGAAGAAATCCCTCCAGGCTAATGCAGCAACTCAAGTCCAGTAATGGTTTTAGAAACCCAGTGAGGAGGGTGTTTGTATAAAGGGTGATACAACAGAAGCTTGGACTCGGGAATCAGCCAAAGTGAGTTAGGCAGGGTGTCTGCCTGGGTGTTGTTGAAAGGAGGCAGGAAATTAGTTATACAGAGAGGAGGTGGTCAAATAAGCAAATGTATTGGGCATATGAGTATATACTCTCTCTATAAATATAATTATATAGTGATACAATGGTTATGATATTATGCATACATGCTCTGTCATGTTCAACTGTCTGCAACCCTTTTGGACTATGGCCCACCAGGTTCCTCTGGCCATGGAATTTTCCAGGCAAGAATACTGGAGTGGGTAGCCATTTCCTGCTCCAGGGGATCTTCCCACCCCAGGGATTGAACCCTCATTTCCTGAGTCTCCTGCATTGGCAGGCATATTCTTTATTAATGCACCACCTGGGAAGCCTGAGTATGCACGTGGCAGTGGCACCCCACTCCAGTACTCTTGCCTGGGAAATCCCATGAACGGAGGAGCCTGGTGGGCTGCAGTCCATGGGGTCGCTAACAGTGGGATATGACTGAGCGACTTCACTGACTTTTCACTTTCATGCATTGGAGAAGGAAATGGCAACCCGCTCCAGTGTTCTTGCCTGGAGAATCCCAGGGGCAGCAGAGCCTGGTGGTGGTGTTATAATATATATTTATAATTTTATATATATTTTAGAGAATATATATAGAAATATATACTTAATATATATTTATAATATATGTAGTTACAATTTTATATTTATATATTAAATATTTAAATATATACATTTCCACACACATTCTCTAGCCCTGTTTAGTGAGAGAGCCTGATAGTGACACTCCAATAGCAATGTGTATACTTAACACCCACACACATTTTTGCTCCTAAATTTAATTCTCCACATAAAAGAATCAGAACAACTTAGAGAAATGACTGATTCCAGGACTGACACAGAGGATGTACAA